>BJKM01000222.1:0-455000 GCA_015082035.1 Chaenogobius annularis | reverse complement strand
TATGTGATTCTCAGCACTAGAAATAAGACACTGGAGGAACTAATTAACTGGGCTCAAGCTAACATGGCTAATGTGGTACATTTGATGTAGCAGATAGGGGTTTCCATATGATGGGGTGGGGGGCGGTCTCGTGGACACGTTTGAGCCCCAGCTGAGGATGGACAAAGGCAGGAGTGTGGCGTGTGGATGTGGGGCAGCAGGGGGGGCCGGGAGGGGACCTGGATGCTCCATATGTTTCCACTAAAGCAGGCAGCCGTGTTCAAACTTCTGAATACGGCTCAGATTGATCAATATAGGTGGATTTATTGGGTGGGGGATATCATTTTAAAGTTAAGGATTATGTCTAGAATGTTTGAATCTACAGACGATCAGAATGTGACCTCACACTAGTGCGTTCTTTTGCAGTAACGTGTGTGTCTGTATCCAAACATTTCAGACACTGGAATAAATGCTATTTTAGCCTGACCAAAAGGGTTACGCTGTGACGCAAAGTGTACCAACTCTTCTTGGACATATTTTGATGTAGTAACTGCAGTAACTGTGCAGAAGATTGTCAATATTATTGAGGGGTAAATATTCTATCCAATGCAAGGAATGGGAATTGGAATGAATGCTGGTCAAACATACTGCATCATGTCAGTGCACATTTAACAGTGTACATTGTCTTCTTTGCAGAAAACTTTTAGAAAGCATCACATGGTTTGATTTCTTCAGTGTTTACCAGGTAATAGTTTTTGTTCATGGTGTCACAGCGATAAAATCCCAATGTTAAATTTCATTGTCATTGTAACACTGAAATTATAACATTGTTAACATCCTATTAAAAATGTATAATAATGTAAAATTGCGTGCATTTCTTTACTTCTCGTGTATTTCTTTTCTCTTGTTATTTTCTTCATCTTGCTCAATGTGCAGAAACATTCTCTTTTGACCGGAATACTGTGAAGAGAATCCGATTCCGATAATTGCTAGTGAAGGCCTGTCATAACGGTGATACTGAAGTGGAATGAGGAGTCTGGAGAAGTTTCTCTGCATTCCACTGGTATGTGAACAGTCCTGGCCTTGTCTGTGCTAGCTTTTGTTGAATCTGGAGTAGGCTGGGGTGGGGGGCGCATCTACCCAGTGGGCCTTCCTATACTCCGCTAAGACAATGCGCTCAAGAACTGTCAGCCTCAATCAGCTGCCCAGCGTGGTGATCGCTCGGCCCAAATTACTATCACTATGAAGCTACCACTAAAGAAAAACCAAGAGAGCTACGACCCACAACTTTCGATTTTTCTTGCTTGGGAAAAAAGTGTCACGCTGCGTGGGATGGGTGCTAGCCGCGAAAGCACACCATGTTGCGTTGGTAAGTCGGCCATTTTAGATTTGCCACGATTTGTAATGTGAGATCAGTGCTTGTCAGAAAGTCATGGCTTCCACAGCGGAGGAGTAGGGAAAAAAATCGTTGGCGCTAAACGGTGCGGATTTAGCGGAATACTGTTAGCGTCACATGTTAGCAAGCATCAAGAAACCGTGATATGCTTTCACTTTTTCTCACAGCGTGTATTTTACCTGGTAATTCAACTGCACGCGGCAATTAGTTTGGTCGCTAACAAGGAATGCCTTTTCCACTCAATGTCCAGCAGCTGAAGTAGGCCATAATTAGCACTAATATAATGACGGCAATAATTGGAATAACTGGGGAAATCGAGACGAGACAAAGCAATCCAACAGAGGTAAATAAAAGGTCATCGCCTTTACACAAAAGAGACGGACCTAACATTTGTATTAATCCATCTTAACCAATTTAGCACAAATTTGGCGACATTAAACTTGCCCAAGCCTGAACGGAAGACAATAGGCAACCAAAGCTAATCTGGACAGCGCCAAAACCGTAATCGACTGAGCGGAAGATGGACAATACTTTGGAGAGAAGAAAGTATCTCCTCTCTGCATGGGGTCAACATGTTTGGACACAACTTCCCAAAGCCGACCAACGCGGGTTGAAATAACCAGATTACATTACAAATCAGTGACAAAACATACATTGTTAAATATCGCAGATTTTGATGTATTATGAAATAAAAACTACATGAAGAAAATAGTTTGGTTAAAAAGTACAATTTGATATAGCGTGTTTACCTTGGTGTAGCGGCGTAAGGGCAGCTGATGACCACTTTCGTCGTTGTAAGGTTAAATATCGGAAAGGAAAAATGATGTTTTCCCCCCTCTCCTTTTGCTCTCCCCTAGACAAACTTCGTCACGCTATTGGTCCGTTCCGATGCGTCACGCGGGCAACTGCGGACCACGTGACTACTTTGTTAATACAGGGCAAATTTGGCGTCGATGAACAGTTTGGGGTTGTAGGTCTGGTGTCAAGGCTAAATAGGCCGTGTGATGATGCGTAATCTGGGTGACCCGCACCCACAGCCAACTCCACCCCTCACCTCCCTCCACGTGGGCATGGGGGGCAAGTCTGGTGGAGATGGTTTGAATCAGGACCGTACCCTCCAGGGGCTGTCCCAGAAGGGAACTGCTCCCCCCATCGCCCTCATGCCATTGTCCTTGTCATGGCTCTTCATAATCACAAACATTGCAAAAGTCATGTTTCAATTTGTATATCAGACCCGACTTCGCAGCTCAGCACTGGGTGATCACAGTTTCTACATAAGTCAGTCAATCAGGGCAACAACTTTTTATAAAGCCTATTGTATTTGTTGATTTTAAAGAGTTAAATGTAGAGAAAATGCCACAAATTGTTGAATCTGGTCATTTCTTTTTCCATGGTCTCATTCATTCGATGGAGATATCCCCTGATTCATCTCAGCTCAACACCACAGGAGCAAAGGAGCTGGTGGGGAAAAACAGGACGGGACTTTTCTGCATACAGTAACATTCTTATCACCATTTTAGCTTTGTTTTTCATAAACCGTTTACTCATCAAAGTGCAATCACGTGTTAATGCAGTCAGGACCATCCAAACTGCTCTTGAAGGAACAAATATTTCAGAAAGTTTTTCTATCCCATGTGAAGTCTCCTCATGCAGTGCCATTCCTGCCTCTCTCTTCTCTTGTTTTTTAATCTGCTGCTGTCAGTGTCTGCATGGAATTACAGCTTTAACAGCAGCCCATCCAGATTCTCAATCCTCCTCAAATCCCCTCACGTCAGATGGACACTGGACTTAATCTCACAACATTAGAGTCAGAACGCTGCAAAGATGCTACGTACGGATTAGCAACAACAATAAAGATATGTAACATTTGCATTTTACTGTGTTGTCATTGTTTCTTTGTATTGAAGCTGGACACACAACATAGTACCTTTTCTTTTTGGACCTATTGGATTGAAAATGGTGGCCGTACATTCACCTCCACATGCGCCTGTAAAATGGCCCTTGGGAAAATACTCAAATAGAGCATTAAATGTGCTCCACATTGAAACATAAAAGGCAAAGAAAGAGTGTGAACAAAACATGTCCCGGTCACAGGGAGAGCTGAACGGAGATGGGTTTGAATCATCAGATTACATTCAAGTTCAAAGCAGGAGTTATGTACTGTGGAGTCTAGTCTGGTTTCTTCTAAATGATTAGAATTGTTAAGAAACATCTTGTTTTGACATCCAGGGCGTTGCACAATCTTTTGAAAATCTATGAATTGATTATTAATTATGAATCCAGCATTACCTCCCACTTGGAACAGGTTCTTGTGTTCCAACAGGGAAAACTATTTTACTAATGGGATTTTGAAAAACATCTCTAAATGTCCTATAATTTCCATGTGTTACATTGGCCACCTTTGGGTTCTTAAGATAGACTTAACTTCACATGGGGAATTACATTCACTGCTTTTGAACCTCATCAAGTGCAGCTGTAACGCTGCTGTGTCTCCAGATCCTGAGGGAAGTTGCACAGTCTGGATGACCAAAATGAGGGAAGATAGGCCAGTTCCACATAGCAAAGAGGTCCTACCATGCAGATGTTGGTGCATTGTCAACGCAAACTGTCTTGCACCATTCTATGCAGCTTGACTAGACACAAAGACATAATAAATGACAGGATGTGTCTGACTTTGGAAATTAAATGCCCAAATGTCTTACCGGTGCAAGCTTGGGAAGCTCCTGGACAGAAGGTGCGTGGGTGTTCTGAATGCTTTGGGTGCTCTGGGTGTTCTGGGTGTTGAGGACCAGGTTAGCAGGGTTCGGACACACTGGGGTGTCAGGGGGGTCTTGGTGACCTATAAGAGGAGCCCTTTTTCTCGGCCATGCCCCCCAGCGGGGAAAGACCCAGCCCTGCTCTGCTCATTCAGTTGGGCCTGTGTCTGTGTCAGAGGCGCCGTGCTGATGTGGGCAGAAGGGCGTGAAGGAGGGACAGGCAGATCACAGCAAAAGTCAATTGTGCTTTTGTGTCATGATTGTCACATGCAGAGATTAGATCAAACATACAAAAGTTCAGTAGCAGTAAAGATAGAAAAAAGTTGTGCCCCCCAAAGTGCCACCCAAAGTGCCACCCAAAGTGCCACCCAAAGTGCCACCCAAAGTGCCACCCAAAGTGCCACTCAAAGTGCCAAATATAACCAGAACCTATTTCGACATTATAGGCTGTACAGAAATGTGCTCCATTCTGTTGTGTTTTATATTATGTAAGTTTTAATAGTGCCATCAATCTGTCCAGGGACAACCGAGGGAAACTAGCCTGTGGCTAAAATCTGTCATTTATATATGAATTATGTGTCTTTCTAAATAAATAAATAAACCAGGACCAGCAAAAATGTGATGCCTGCAAGTGATCACACAAGAAGCTATTACACACCGACACACATACTGAGCACGCCGTTCTTATGTGTTTTACTTCTAACTGCTGTTATAAACTCCCAATTGCATTATCCTGTATGAGACAATATGTACATAAAATAGATTAGAGAGAGTATAAAGTTAGATGCCTCAAGCTATTTGTGTCTGATTTTCCACTGTGGATCACGACTCAATTTTGACCACTCGTGCAGCTGGACAGACGGGAGGCTGTAACTGCACCACTGTCGATAAAAAAGGGGCGGATTTGAACAACTAAAATTGTTCAAACCACTAAAATGATAGTCACACAGCCACACACAAAAGTACATGTGAACACTATAACTAACTACTTTGAGCTCTCAACTATGTACTGGGAATCACATTTCTATTCAATATTTTTCCACTGTGTCACGAGTGTGATGAGAAGGCATTATTTTATTTGTAGTGGGGGAGGAAAAGGGGAGGGGGGGTGTCCAGCTCTTTGAGGATTGGTGTCAGGAGCGGCCGGGGAGCTTTTCGGGGGCCCTTCATTAGGAATGGACTTCCCTCCACTTTTGGATCATTTACAGGATCAGGTTTTGGGTTCGGTGCATGTTTCAGCATGAAACGTTTGCTTTCTATGTCGTTCTTTCAGCTGTTCGGTGTTCTTATGGTTCTTGTGTATGTTTGTTGTTCCCGCACCAGAGAGATTAAATCATTCGGAAATGATCAATGATCAAAAATGTTAACCAATATGAGAAAAGAAAGAATAGACATTATATATTTACAAGAGACCATTTGAACGACATTGAACATCAAAAACGAACCAAATGTTGTTAGTGAAAGTCGTTCATCGTACGGGCGAACACGGGAGGGGAGTTGCAGTGTTGCTCTCAAACCAAATAGCTTTTGAACTCAGTTTTGAATGTAGGACAAAGAGGGCAGATATGGACTGGTTAAAGGAAATATGAATGGAAAGGTTTTTGCTCTGTTGAGTGTGTATGCTCCACCAGGGGGCGATAGATATTGTGGACCTGGGTGTAGGCCACTCTGAGGGAACCCTAATCTGTAGCGGCACATGGAATTTCCGCATCCAACCTACATTGGACGTGTCGAATACAAGAGGCACTGGAGGAACGATGGGTGAGGAGCTCTGTAAACTGGTGGAGAATGTGGGACTGATTGACATATGGAGATGAACTCTAGTGCACGTCAGTATACCCATTTTTCTGGTCCACTTGCAATCTATTCCAGAAGAGAGTTTCTTTAGCTTCAATAAAGACAGAGCTAAAGTCACGGAGGCCGATGTAGGCATGGTGGACCTGGGTGATCATGCTCCTATGTACATTCCCGTGGACTTGGAGGAGAGACAAGAACAAATTGTGGAGGTTCAATATCTACTTGTGTGTTTTTAAAATTTTTATTTCATTATTTCTGTTCGTTCTGTTTTGTTCTGTCTATTTGTTATCTGTTTTTATTATTATACCGTGCATAATCTCTTTCTGTACCCTTTGTTGCAACACTAGAATTTCCCCATTGTGGGACAAATAAAAGTGAGCTTATCTTATCCTTATATAAAAAAAAAGAAAGGAAAAAAGTGTGTTCTAAACCAATGAAGTGAAGAGACTCGAGCACCGGCGTAATGTGCTCTCTTCTTTTAGTTCCTGTTCGTAATCTTGCTGCTGCATTTTAAACCAGTTGAAAGCTTTTTATGGCGCTTTTAGGGCACGCTGCAGCAGGAGTTACAGGAGTCTAATCTAGATGTTACGAACACATGGACAAGTTTTTCAGCATCGCTTTTAGGCAAGATTTTTCAGATTTTATCTATATTACGCGAATGGAAAGGCTGTTTTACAGGCTGGTTTTTATTTGAATGAGAGCTCCTGTTTTAAACAAGACTCCAAGGTTTCCTCTAGTGGAGCTAGAGGCCACACTGACGTTGTCCAGTGTGACTATCTGCTCAGATAAAGTGTCTCGTAGATGATTAGGGCCTAGTACAATGGCCTAGTTTTTATTATCAGGGTTAAGAAGCAGATAACTAAGTGTCATCCAGGTTTTTATATCCTTCACACAAAACCAAGTCCGTCTGCTTGATCGGTCTGATCGGGTTTCATTGATAAATACAGCTGTGTGTCATCTGCAGAGCAGTGGAAGTTAATGCTATGCTTTCTGATCATGTGACCTCACGGCAGCATATAAAGAGTAAACAGAATTGGACCGAGAACTGAACCTTGTGACACACTGTAAGTTACTTTAGAACAGGGTGAGGAGCTCTGGTTTATATTAACAAACTGGTACCTATCCGATAGGTAGGATTCAAACCAGCTGAGGGCGGGGCCTCTGACACCTACATCACATTCTAACCTCTGCAGTAGAATGTTGTGGTCGATGGCGTCGAACGCTGCACTGAGGTCCAATCGAACCAGGATTGAGACCAGTCCATCGTCAGCAGCTAATAACAAATCATTTGTGACTTTAACTAGTGCAGTTTCAGTGTGTGGGGGGCTCTGGACCCTGACTGGAAAACTTCAAATAAGTTATTGTCCTGTAGATGGCGACAAAGCGGTTAAACTACAACTCTTTCAAGGATTTTAGAGACAAAGGGTTGATTCGAAATAGGTATGTAGGTCAGGATCATTAATTTTATTTATTTAGACATGGAAAACCCAATGAGAAAAAGTAATGTAGCCTGGATTAACTGTTTTCTACAATTAAGAGGAAAACATTCTTTATTTCTAAAGAAGAATGACAATCTGGCTTTAAGATTATTTGTCAGCTCTTGTATGTGTTTGTTGAAAGAGAGTTTATCATCGATCCAGATGACCAAGTATTTCTAATAGGGTACAATCATATTACCATCAAGCGTAAGAATAGATATATTTTGTGGGTCACTAGAGTAGGGTGACCAGATGTCCCTATTTACCCGAGACAGTCCCAGTTTTGAGCCCTGTGTCCCATGTTCCAGCAGAGGTATCCAAAACCACTGATTTGTCCCAGTTTTTACAAGACATGTCCCAGTTGTCCCGGTTTTTGACCACTTTGAGACCCACCAACAGTTTAAAGAGGGGGATATAGTGTTAAAATAGAGAAAATGATTGAAGTCTCTCAGATTATATACTGACACACAAGAGAGCCGTGAAAGAGGTGTGAATAAGCCATAAATGCACCTTTGAAAACCTGGTCACCCTACACTAGAGTGTCTTTTGAAGAACAGCATGCATTTTGCTTTATTTGAATTCGTTCATAATTTTAAATTAACACAGTTTTGTTGGATGGAGTAAAAATCCTCTTGAATATTTTGAATCACTTGTGCACAAGAAGGGCCTTTGCATACAGAACTGCATCATCAGTATATAAGTGGATACTACTGTGTCTTAGATTATGCCCAACTGAGTTTATATAAATTGTAAATAACAATGATCCAAGGACAGAGCCTTGAGGAACACCTTTATTAAGGTAAGGAAATTCAGTACTATGCCCTGACCTAAGTGTTACTGATGGATTTATATGGGACACTAGTTTTACAGTTTGGGCTTGTTCTGTGCTAATAGTGGGAGTAATTTCCTCTACAGAATGATTTGGAAGAATTTAAGAATGATCTTTAAATGATGATTTCTAGAAATGTCTTTATGTCCGTTTGGGCAGAAAACCATTTAAAAGGTTTTTATGATGTTTAAAGACAGTTTCTTGTATTTGAGCCATTTATTAACCTTTGCCAATTGCTCATTTAGATTTGATAGTGCAATCATTTCAAGTACATTTTCATGATTGATGGTATTGAATGCCTTTGAAAGATCGTGAAAAACAACAATTCCATCCTTGCCTCTTTCAAATATATATAAAAAACATTTTTGCTTTGCATTTTTGCCTCATAAATAATAACATTTCTTTTATTGAACGGCTTCACAGAATCGTATTTAAGGACGCTGTCTCCGTCCAAACTTAAGTAAATGCTTCATGTGTTTCTCTAAACATTTAAAATCAGGAAGTACATTTTTATGTTTTTCTGCTGCTGCTTTGTCATTCCTCCTTTTATATTCTTATTGCCACAAGCAGGGCACTTTAGCAACAATAGAGTTATCTGGGACTGTCTGCTCTAATGGAAAAAGTTTCCTGGCCTGGTCCACTGAGGTGGTCAATGCAGGCCTAATGGAAGCACTGCCCTGTGGCAAAAACCAATGATGAATAGCTTGTTTGGAGGTGGTCTGGATGGGACAGACTCTCTGAGCACTTTGCAAGCTACGCTTGTATGTGGGGGCGGGTACGAAGGAAGAAAAGTTCTGCTTCTTTCAAAAAATAAATGAAAACACACATGGTGCTGACTCAAAATGAGGTTCATACACATAAAAAAGACCCTCTTTTGAAGGCTTGGTTGGATTTGTGTCCGTTGCATTTCTCTCAGGCGTTTCCCATTCTCAGTTGTATTATTTAAAGGCACAGTACGTAACTTTTTAGCTGAAAAGTAGACAAAACAAAAGCATGTTTGTTTTTTGTTTTATTTTATCAATTTCAATTTGGATTGTTTCTTGCACTAAAATGCCTCAATATATATATATATATATATATATGTATATATCTGGTTGATATAAAGGCACTGACCCTTCCCGCTCTCATCCAGCATTTTCAAGAGTGGCTTCCCCCTGTATCTCAGCAAGAACTCAAATAAGACAAGAAAGTGTTGGCATGCTGCTTCCTCCAATCCCCTTTCTTAGTGGTCAGACAAATCATTATTGAGAAAACCTTCACTCACACGGGCTGATCTGGAACTAGATTTACTCCGTCTAATCAGCCGGGCATGGAGGACATGTGCTTCAGTGATATAAAGCAAAGGATTATGGGTAGCTACAAGGCTGGAGGGGGCACATCCTGGATGTTTTAGTGTGACACGTGGAGATAGATTGGGAGCAATAAGTCACTGAAATTGAATGAATTTGATTCGAATGATTTATCCCTTTAGACACATAGATGTGAAGATTGATCATTGAATCCAAGTACGGATGCCCTGGCAATACTGTGCTGTATGTTTTAAATTTACATTTAGACAAAGTTTATTTGATGTCCAATGTATTATTTTATTAATGCCTTTTATTTGATATTTACTATGTTATTTACTTAGTGTTTTACTATCAGTAAAAAACTGAAAGTAAAAAACTATCCCACCAATAAAGCAAAAATGAACATTTCCGAGTGGCCTTTTCCTGTAGCCAGTCCACAATATTGTGCCGTATTCATGTGCCGCACCAGCGTCTTGAGCGGTGCGGTGGGATGGATTACTAATATTTACATGAATTGCTCAGTAAAAAAGTTTCATATCTTTTAGTCCCACTCATGAAAAATGGGAGCAAAAACAAAAGTGTTGCATTTATATTTTTGTTCAGTGTATAACCAAACAAATATTAGTCATGTGACTTATGTCCAATGTGTAAAGAAGGGCATTAGTGGACCACTTAAAGAAGTTCTTAATGTGATCATTTTCTAAACATTCAAAGCTCATAAATAAAAAAAACATCAGTATCTATTATTACATTACATTATTACTATTCATATTAATTGTGCAAATCTTTTAAAAATGGTAAAGAGAATCAAAAGGTAACGTAGATGATTTGAACCAAGATCATTTCCCTGTTTTAGTGGTTTTGAAGAGATCATCTACGTAATCAATACAAAATGATGGTGCCATATCAATAACCAGGATTTGTAAGACTTTAGTTCCACATGGTTCAGAGCACAAAATCATTTCAGAAAATGTTGTGCGCCCATCAGCTCTGGACTACTGTTAGATGACAGCGTGATGATTGGGAGCCGTCTCCTGCTCTCGCTCTGGTTCCCCTGAGCTGAAGCTGCCGTGGTGGAGGAAGCCGCTCTGTTGACAGTTCCCCTGGGTTCAGCGAGTCTTCAAGATGTCCTCTGAAACATGCACTTTATGTTGACAAAATACTGTACATGTCCTTGGGTAAGACATTTCACCCACCTTGTCTACGTGAAGGAGGGGTGAGTGGTGGTCGTGGAGGGCGCTGGCACAGATTGGCTGCCATGTCTCTGTCCGTCTGCCCCAGGGAAGCTGTGTTTCGCCAGTAGAATCTTACCATCACCAAGTGTCGGGATTAGTCAGGAATAATGCATCTAAATGTGAGACTTCCTTAATCGTAGTCATGTTTACAGTATAAGTCATGTTTTCATACTTACTGTGTGTACAGGGGTGGAGCTCGGGGCCGGCGCGGGCTCTTGTTGTTTAGTAAGTCTGACAGGGCTGGTGGGGCCGCACAGATGTGGGACTGCTGTTCGCTTCCACATGCACCAGCGCGTTCCATCATTAGTACAGAATTAAAAGATCTCCTCAGCCAGAGGGCCCCAGGTTGTGCTGGTGAGGGCCCCACGTGACCTCATTACGCACTGCGTCATGGGGGTGCTCAGACACACACAGCTCATTCTGGTTTCAAGGAAGAAGAGAGAAATAAGACGGGAGGTTGGTCTACTTAAAAATATGTCAGGATTTGTTAAACCTGGATTTATTCTGGTTTAAACTGGATTTCAAGTGGAGACTGGACTCAGACTGGTCCGGTTTGAATGAAGACTGGTTCAGAGTAGAGTTCAAAGAGCTTAAGTTATTTATTTTGTATTTATTGGTTTATTAATAAATTGAGTCGAGCTAAAATGTAATCTAAAGCTTGCTCTTGGGATTGGCCATACAAGCGTTTGTAAAAGTATTAACAGTGGTTGTGTCCAAAGCATTTCAAAGACACGGAGAATACTGCAATACAAAGACATATTCTCTGAAAGCTTGGCAGAATGTGCAGGAAAATAGTCTCCCAGTAATGGTCGTAAGAAAAAGCGACTCCTGTACAAAGCTTAATGTATTTCACGTCATTCCCTGACACTTGGAAAACCGCTCCGACCTTCATTGTTCCTGTCTTGGAGCGACCTGAAGTGTGGCCTACATAAAGCCCTTGATTTTCCTCTTCTGTGTTGAAGGAGACATGTTTGGGGCTGATGCCAGTTGACTCATAATCCTCCCACTGCCAAAGGACATAAAAGGACTGCAGGTTTATAGCTCCCTCTGCTGGACACTTCAAAGTAAACCTCATTACAGCTTTAGAAAAACTGTTTGTGTTTTTTGGACAGTTAATTTGAAGTTGTTGTTGATGTTGTTTTTGTTTTTGTTGTTGTTGTTGTTGTTGTTTTGTTGTCGTTTTAAAGTGACCTCAAAACAGACATTTTCATGTTTGCATTGCAGAGCCAGCCATACATCACTGCACACTTATCTTCAGGATCTACTCTCACTTGTGTATTGGATGAGACGTGGGATACAGGTGATTGGAATGCCCTGTTGGAAACCATTGTCCTGCCAGGACGATGTCCTTCTTATCACCTCTGGGACTGTTCCTGGCTGAGGATGTGTTTCCCGCTCCATAAATGACTTTTATAGTTCATTCAGAATAGAATTGGAGGGTATGAATTAATTGAACTAAACCTTCTAAGCTTTGAACTGTATTTCATGGCAAAGTCAATGGCTAATATATGTTCAGTTTTGTATCTAATTTGTACTTTGTAAGCCAGAAACATATAGCATAATGATTTACTGAAGGGACTTAACGTCAATCTGTTTTGTGTGCTTACTTTGCATCATGACTTCATTTTCCTTCAAGAGCATTTTTTCAACAAACAAACTCTGGAGTCCAACCTGACGTGAGCCAAAACCTGCTCCTGAACCCAACACGACCCAAACTGCATGGACCAGAGTTTATCTCATCTGCGGTGGGCCCCTCCAGACGTAGAGTACAGCCTCCAGCGGGGCCCCTCCACAGCTTTCAACCCTTTTGTTCAGTAGTACGGAGGGCTCATGCTAAGAAACATCTGGAGCGACCGATATGTTCTGGTGCCGATACCGATTGTTTAGAGTCCAGAGAAACCATTGGCTGATGAACTTTGCCAATAGTTCTGGTCCGATATATAAAGGGACCATTTAATTGACTACAAACTATCTCTTATTTATCATTAGTTGGACTGTATTTTGTAGAGATCCCGCCACAAGGGGCCAGTAAATCTTTTCATTTGCTTGATTTAGCATTAAATTTTTTCTTCTTCTCTCTCAGCGTCATATTTTCTTTGTGTTTTATATACAACATGTAAGCAAAAATATCCCTTTTGAAAGCATACAATGTAAGTTAGTTAACTAACTCTGGCCACGTGAAATTTTAGTTTGAATTTGTTTGTACAGTTTCCATTTTTGACCGAGCAGTGGGCGGAGACATAGAGTTAGGTGAAAACAGCTATTTTCACTGCAATAACATGTCCCCTTCATGTTTGGAAGTTTCATGTAAGAGTTCCTCAAGAATGATATTGTAAGCATTGTATTTGTTGCAAAGCTAAAACTGACTGTGTCCTTCAAATGCTGTTCTGACATTTGAATCAATAAACGCAGCTCGACCTCTTTTCAAATGTCTGGAATCAATGCTGCGTCCGAATGTGAGCAGAAAAGAGTGGGCTGAAACGTCGTGTTCCCCCAGGAGCTGTCAGTCAACATCACAGGTGAAGGCCAAAACACATGTACTCCCCTCGTCACAGACATACTGCAGCGGTCAGCTGGGTCGGAACGGGAAGCTCGGGAAAGGCCTCTACAATAATCCCAAACATACTTTATATGTATTTTTCAGTGGTTATTCTGGATGTGAGCGACCCTCTTCTCACTGAGAGCGCACGCTTTCACGGGTAGTATTTTAGACAATACAAAAGTATAGGTTTTGCTTGTTGTTTTATGACATCCACAGTTACGGAGTTCAAATTTAGTGAGAGGTTTATCAGAACTCACAGGCAGGCTCGGCCAAGCAGGACAGTGGAGAGGGTCCTCTGTGCAGCCCACCCACAAGGAAACGATAAAGTACGACACATTTTGAGGGGAAAAGTGGGGTCTACTCTAAGTAAACATTTGGCACTACTGTGATTATTCGAAGGTTATTATATATTTAGAGGTGGAGTATTCTTCTTTTTGAATATATATATATCTGAGCTATAAAAAAGAGTTTTCACTGTTTGACTGAAACAGGTGGAATGTTTAGTTAGAGTTACTTTAATACCATTTCACAGAAAAGACCCATCAGACATCACCTACATTTACATGACACACACACACACACACACTTTTTGTTCTGCGTGTTAATGGCTGTGGGGCGGAGTCTGTTTTTTCTCTTGCTCCGTTGCCCCTGAGAGGGTGGTCGTCCGGAGGTTAGCAGGTGACATCAGAGGGCATTTACAGAATGTCCCAATCTCAGCCTCCACACTCGACCAGCGTCATCATTTGAGAATACGGTTCACATATTTCACTCATCACTGGAGCAGTGGACCACTGTCCTCAGATAAGAACTTCCATAATGTTATCTTTTGACCTTTAAAGATGTCATGTCAGGAAAGGGGCTTCACTTTGGGGATTTTAGCTCCTGCTCTGTACTTTTCTTGAAACCTTTTGTAACTCGGACACATGCAACCGCCTTTGTTGGGATTTTGTATTTTAATGGAGCATGTTTGTTTTCCTAAACCACTTACTTAAACATCTAAATGTTACACACTATACAATTACTCATTTCAAAGTCAGTTAGCTCCACTTTCAGTCACTGTCGCTATGAGAACGCGAGGGGGGGCTGGGTGGTCCCGCTGACAAAAGCAATGAAACAAACGTATAAATCAGGGCTAGTTCATTATGGGCGATGGGGCGACGCCCCTCCTGGCAATCAGCCAATTATGTCCAATAGTATTCAACAATTGTTTCGTCTATAAACAATATAATTTGTTCAGAATGATGTTATATTATTATTACTTTAAATATGTAAAAGAATAAAAAAGATCTACATATATATATATATATATAAATATGATACTTTGTCTGGGGTCTGCTGCGTCTCTTTTCAGCGTACGTCGTGGGCTGTTTGAAAATCGCCCTGAGCCTGGTAGAAAAGCAATGGGAATCTTTAGCCAATCAAATCCTGAGAAAAATGACGTCACTATGAGAATCAGAATCAGAAAAAGGTTTATTGCCATTGTCAATGAACCGAATTCACAACCACAGGAACTTGTTTCAGCCTTAAGGTGCAACATAAAACACTGAGCAAGAATAAAAACAACATATATCAATCAAACGGGCATGCATCAGATTTAAAATGACGATAGTATAACATGAAAATAAAAATCAGGAAAAGGCATAGTACAAGGCTATTCAACTTAATTTACCCGAGGGCCAGATTTTTGGAGGTCCCAGGCCTCTGGGCCGGAGGTCCACTACTGCAGCAACATTTTGGGTCGCACAGAATATCCCCAACACTGTTTCAATAACTTGAGTTAATACAATAAAATAACTGCTGATAGACAAGCTTTTTGTGAGAAAAAACAAATGCTTTTCCAACTGGACTGAACCAAAATTAAACTAGGACTAGACTAGGATTGACCAAATCTGAACTAATCCAGAACCAAACAGGTCTAAACCAAGACCAAATCAGGTCTAAACTAGTGCTAACCCAGAATAAAACAGTAAACAAGATGTATCATTATTATTTTTAATATTTGGAAGATGAGTCGTGGGCCGGCTCCATCACTTGGTGGGCCTGATTTGGCCCCCGGGCCTTATGTTGACTAGCCCTGCCATAGTAAAACTGTCTGAAATGGGCGATTTGCTTCATCGCCCATTTAAGCGTAGTGTTTACGCCACAGAGCTATGCTGTTTACGCTGGAGACACAGCACAGCAGGTGTGCCACGCCTTGTGATCAGGGCGGGGTTAAGGCTGATGCTTCTCCGTCAAGTCTACACGGAAGTGCCACGCCTTGTTTTCCATGTTTACTTTTTAAAACTGCATCTACAGACGTCTGTGTTCAACACTACGTCCAAAACCATCCAGAATGAGCTCCTTGACTGAGGCTGGCTGTGAATATCAACTATCTTCGTGATGAAGTGAAAGCGGCTGATTTCTTATCAGTCCGAGCCGATGAGACGTCTGATGTGCTCCGTTACCTTGACTGCAAACACACCAAACTGGAGCGCTTTTTTGAGTTTATTACGCTGGATAATGCCAACAGCATCGCTGAACTTCTATTCATAAATCGATGCTTTAGTTATTAGAAAACCCATGAAAGAATGTTATAAATTACACGTCTTTAAGAACAACTTTCCATAGCAATGTTGTCTGTGACAAAAATATAAAAATGTAAAATGTTACACATGTAGTTCAGGTTAACTAATGCCACTTAGAAGCTGATCGTTCTGTTTTGTTTTCTGCAGTTTTATGAAACAGGCACCAACAATTGTTTGTGTTTTTTATTTTCTCTTAACATAGTAATTGCTCCTCTGCACTGTAAGGTCTTCTTCACAATCTGATATTTTATAAAGTGTAAAATGTCATTTTATGCGTCTAAGTCATAGTATTATCATTTCCAAAAGTGGAAATAAAGTGTGTTTACTTCATTAATTCAGTTGCAAATGTGTATTTAAAATGTGTGTTTATACAGTCAATGTAAAATATTCACTTTTGGACGTTAAAAATAAACAAAAACACAGAAATGTCAAACAGCCCCCCCCCCTATATTTTGCCTCACCAGCTGGTGCACCATTGGTCCAACATTTTTCCACCGAGGGCTGCATTTTGAACCTCATACGGAGCAGAGGGCCACAAACAACCCAACAATGAAGTGAATCATTCAAAATTATACATTTGAGCCTCCACACCTTTAATAAGACTTGGAACATTAATATTAGGTTGGTATAACATCAAATTGCTTGAATTTTCCCAATTTTACAGTAAAAAGTACTACTTTTTGCCATTTGGACCAACTTGGCAGGAAGCCGGAGGGCCAACAAAAATTGGTCTGAGGGCTGCATTTGGCCCCCGGGCCGTAGTTTGGACATGCCTGGTATAAATCAATGACTTGAAAGTCCTGTTTGCCCCGGGGCAGTGCGTACCACGGTTTGGCAACCAAGTTAAACTGTACAGTGCTTGGAGTTTGACCTTCCTGACAAGGACGCATGCGCCTTGTGTTCATGTCACCCTTGACTCTAATCTTCCCTGACTACCTGCTCTACGCTCATGGCAGGTGTCCGTTTGTGGCAGTGTGCGGCAGTTTAGCCCCCTCCTCCCAGTCCGTCCTCCTCCGCTCCTCTCAGTCCTCCTCCGCTCCTCTCCTCCGCTCCTCTCCATCCTATCCTCCTCTGCTCCTCTACGTCCTCCTCCGCTCCTCTCAGTCCATCCTCCTCCGCTCCTCTCCGTACGTCCTCCGCCTCTCCGTCCTCCTCCGCTCCTCTCCGTACGTCCTCCTCCGCTCTCCGCGCACACGTCACCCTCCAGGCGCGCTCTCTCTCCCTCCCTCCCTCTCTCTCTCTCTCCCTCTCGCACCCACACACGGGCACCGCGGCAGTTTGGGTGATAGACGGAGACATTTCCAGACCCCGCGGGCTCCTGATAATCTCACAGAAGAATCCACGGCAGATCCTGACCAAACCCCGCTTTTGCCTCTGCTCCCTGGGTTTAAATCCGCGTCTCTTCGCTGGAATGGCAGTGCGCTAAACGTGCCTCCAACTGGGCTTCCACGACCCTCCACCCGCGAATGGAAGACACCTTTAGTTGTGTTACTGAGAGCCAATAATAAGTCATTTTAGTCCAAGACAGTGGAGAAAGGATTTTGTATTAAATAGAAGCCATTTTGTAAAGCTGACAGCTGGAGACGACGCACGGACCGAAGAACAACCTGTTTGCGTCTCCTCTGAGCCAAAGCCCGTGTCCGACCAACTGGCAATTCAATTTAGGCTTTTTCATACATCATAACTACACATTATTGTAAGTTTGACATGAAAGGCTGTGTGGACCCTGTGGCGACCCCGCGGGAAGGGTGAAGTTTGCGTGTAAAGAAGAAGACGGAGAAGAAGGAGGAGAAGTGAAGAAGGTCGACAAGGTGTTCGTGCGTCTGCGGGGAAAAGGGCACCAGCATGACCGCCGCCGTGCACCTGTCCGCCGGGATGCTGCTGCTGCTGACCTCCTGCCTCGCCGGGGACCAGGTGGTGGCAAGTAAGTGGCATGGGCATACTGCGGTCATTTCTCCACTCCAGCCTCTGACCATTCAAACGGCGCCTGATACAGTGGGCTTTAAACAGGTGGGCACGCTCCAGATCTGTCTTGATGCATGGGCCATAATGAAACACGTTGGTTTCTATTAGTTTAGTTCCATATCATTTAAAAAGTTGCTAGAGGGTTATTAATGTTGAATAATGTCTACGTAATTCATTCTAATTAATTGGATTATCTGAATGTTTTTTGATATTCAGAAGATATTAAAGCAATCCATCACAAATGTGCTAAAACACCTGTAAATGTCTTTGTTACGCTTCAATATTGCGCACAATGTGAATAAGATACGGCTGCAACTAACGACTAGTTTAGTAGTCAACTAGCATTTATTTTTATTAATTGACTCAAATTATTATAACTGTTGTACTTTGTGATTTTGTAAATACTTTTGTTTTTACAAATAAAGGTTGACTGAAGGCTTCTAGATAATGAACGTAAAGTGTATTATTGGTGAAGATCATAAATTGTTTTATTGTTTTATTGACAATTTTTATAAAAATGTTTTTATGTGTTTTTGAGTCTGTGTAATCCAGACTGTTAGTTTTCCATATTCATCTTTTCAGCCTATATATATATATATATATATATATATATATATATATGTATATGTATATGTATATGTATATGTATATGTATATGTGTGTATATATATATATATATATATATATATATATATATATATATATATATATATATATATATATATATATATATATATATATATATACACACACAAACACACACACACACACCCTTGTATTTATAATTACACTGCCAGTTTTTTTGTTTTTGTTTTTTTTAACCATCTCTTTTTCCAGCCTCATAAAATAATGTATAAATATAATATCAGCCACCTCTACTTTTGTGGACTGACCGTTCTGATCCTCTTACTCACTCTTAATGAGGCCCCACAGGTGTGCAATTAGCCATTTAAAGCAGGTAAGTCCATCTGTGCAGTACCAAAGGCTTTATGGACATCTATTCAGATGAACTGAATTGCGGTTGCTCCCATGGTAACAGTGGGGAAGCAATCATTCAGTATTTTGTATCCTGAGGTATTTCTCGTGAGGTTAAATGATTTTTGTCTCTGTTGAAGCTCCTCTGAACTCACACTTGAACTCTGCTTCAAAGGAGGGCATGATCTCTTCTCTGTTACCGCGGTAAACACTCATTATCCCTGCTCTGATCCGTCTGCTCAAGTCAGGAACTGTCTGAAAATGTGCGCACATGCAAAAAAGAGGATAGCACATTTAAACGTTTAAAATAGAGATGTATGAAATGGCAATTCATGTCACAAATATAGGCATCTTTTTGTGTCCGTGCAGATGAATGCAGGGATGTTAACAATGGAAGTGTTCACCTTTACTACACATTTGTGAAGAGACATTCTTTTTTATTGAACAGTTTTTGAAGTGGCTTTATTGTCCCAACTGTAGGCATATGTATTATCTCAGCCAGAACATCAATCAACATGTTATGAGAAGCTATTCTTTTCCATGAATGATGATGACACCTTTTTGTTTTGCAGAAAATAGCTGTAGGGCTTATTTAGGTTTTTATTTCCCACAAATGATATAAACATATTTAAACAATTTCATTTTTAACTCGGTTACAGTCTATGGGGTGCACTGCTCTGCTTAATAAAAAAATGTCCCTTTAGTCGTGTTGAATGGATGAGGTTAAACCCCGGCTGGCAGGTTATGGGTCAGCGATGTGATGAAAAATGTTGTATTTGATAAGGAAACTGTCTTCCCTTGGCTTAGCATCAAGACACAGGGGTCGTTAAGAGCAGGCGATAGAGAGGCTGAGGTGGGTGAAGGTTCTGCTGCTGCAGTGGAGGTGGGGGTGAAAGCGGGTTGTGGCATGTAACTGAAACAGTAAAGGGGGAGAAAGAGTACATTTACTTTTAGAAATTGAACATGTTTGGATTTGGTCAAATTTTTCAACATTGTCTACAAACACAAAAGACCCTCTTCTTCTCTCAAATATTGTTCACAAAGGGTTTTAGTGGGCACTTCTCCTTTGCCAAGATAATCTATCCCTCTCACAGGTGTATATCAAGACGCTGATGCAGACCGCTCAAATAGTGCACAGGTGTGCCTTAGGCTGGTGGAAACAAGAGGTGTGATCATGCCAAAATATGAGGAAGAAAATGGAGTGAAGAAAATTGAGGGCGTGGTGCGGTGCATTCTGTGAAAGGCCAAAATCGTTACTAAACTTCAATAGTGCACTGAAAAACGTAACATGCCCAAGACATTTCCTGGAGTCGTATTACTATCTCCACATGGAAAAGATAATTATAATAAATGAGGATAAATTACACAAATGATAGAATCCTGAATTCAGTCCAATTTGACGGGTTTCAGCATTGTTACACACTCAGCTCTTAAAGCTCTCTGCTGGACACCTCCACCGCCATCGTTGGATACCTGTTACTGCACGGTCTGGATCAGACTGGACCGTGCCAACTTGGACGTGCTCAGCTTAGAGAGGAACGTCTATCCCCCCGTCATCATCACGTTCACCCAAAATCCTTGTCCCAGTCTGCGTAAAACTGGCACAGACTGTCCGCACAACACGAGATCCGCACGTACGATCAGACTGAGCCGACCACAGTGTGTGCTCTGTCGCGCCCTCCGGACCCCGCAGCATCCCACCGAGCACTCAGGTGTTCAGCTGTGTGTAACGGTGCTGTGTTGCATGCGACTCATGCAGTCCTTGTTGTCCTGGACCTGGTCTTGGTTTTGTCCAGTTAAATTTGCACAAGCCCATCTGGAGGACATACGCTCCAATCACCGGGGAAACTGGGACTGAGCTCGCGGCAGGGCAAGTGCCACGCGGTGACGCACAAGAAGTCCGCGCACACAACCATGTGACAACCATCACCGGGGGCTCAGAGGCCTGGCACCGAGACCAATGCAGGTCATCGCAGCAGTCTGGGGGTGTGGCTTCAGGATCACCCGCTCCCGTGGCTCTGCTGCTGCCTGCCCTCGGTTATGGATCACAAATCCAGTTATAAGCAGAGATGAGTGCTCGGACCGCTGTATTCTGTGCTAAGCATCTCCGGGTTCTGGACCTGGTTTAGTCTTAGTTTAGTCGGGGAGGACTGGGAAAAAGCCCACAGCTCCATTCCCAGGGGTGAAAGTGAGTTCTGCGCTGCGCAAAACAAATATAGGTGAATTAAATAAAGAAACCACACTCCAAGGCTGTATTTCTAATATAAATACTTTTTAATTTCTTTTTGATGTTATTGCTCACTTCTTTCGTTGCCTGGATATGAGGCCATCACTACAAACATCTCCCACACAGGTGGCGCTTTTGCCGTCATTGGTTCAAACCATCCCACTCCAGCCTCCAGCGGCCAAGTCCAGCCTCTTCACGCTGGCGTTATGATCGGGAAGGTAGCAAAAAAGCGCCTTGGAATCGGCCCCTCGAAAATACATCCCTCAGCCTCACTGCTGGGGAAAAAATCCCCTTTAGCACTAGAACCTGAATACACCAAAACACATGAACAGTCAGACACAAGATCGAGTTTTACTTGCAAAGGTGGTAAGGGGAGACAGACACCAGCAGTAGCTCAGTGACCTGCTCCAAAGAGCTGTCTCCTCTCGACTCTTTTTGTGGAGCAGTATGGGTGGAACCACATGACATATTCAATGTTCAACATAGACAAAGATAGCATTCAAGTCTGCTAATCATATGACATACAGGGGAACAACATATCTTGCCCAAGTGCCTGATGCTGTCAAGCGGACATTTGTCTGCACATGATCACATGTTTAACAATGGTAACTTGTACATGGAGTAATTTCTTTCACACTCACACAGTGTAACACATCTCCTTTGCATAGAGTTGACCAGGTTGTTTTGTTGGTTTGTTGACTGTTAGTCCTCTCCTCTTCGATGGCTGTGTGAAGTTGCTTGATTTTGGCATGAACACCCATGAACACGCTGTCGTACACGCCGATCCAGAGCAAACGAGCTCAATGGGTGACGTGTCCGGTGAGTATACTGGCCATGCAAGAACTGGGATTTTTTTCAGCCTCCAGGAATTGTGTAGAGATCCTTGCAGCACGGGGCCGTGCATTATCATTCTGCAACGTGGGGTGATGGTTGTGGTTGCCGACGATGAACTGTAGTCCGGTCGAGCCCCCCGATGAGGACGACGAGCAGATGAGCTTCCCTGAGACGGTTTCTTACAGTTTGAGCAGAAATTCTTTGGTTATGCACATTGATTATTGATGGCTGGTCTCAGATGATCTTGTAGATGAACATGCTGGATGTGGAGGTCCTGCTGTGGTTACACGTGGTCTGCGGTTGTGAGACTGGCTGGATGTACTGCCACATTCTCTAAAAGGCCTTTGGAGACGGCTTATGTTGCACACCTGGGCATTTGCGGCCCCAGGGGCCGGATCAGGCCCTCGGCCTGTTTTAATCCGGCCCTCCTCCCCCCGGGATCATATGTGTTTTACTCTTAGTTTCTCTTATTTTTAACTGTCTTGGCGCTGTAACATGTGTCTGCACTTGTGTCCGTAATAAAGATAGCATGAAATTAATGAATAATAGATTCAGTTGCCAGTATTTTACAGAAAAGTGCTTATAATGATAAGAATTTTTTACACCAATGATCGCAGGCCGGCCCTCCACCACTCGCCTGGATTCCAATATGGCCCTCGAGGAAAAAATAACTGCCCACCCCTGTGTTAGAGGAATGAACATTCAATGCAGGGGCACCAGCTCTGGTGGACATTCCAGCCAATTGCACGCTCCCTCAAAACCAATGAACAGAATTCACAAACATAGGAACTTGTTTCGGCGTTAAGGTGTAACATAAAACACTGAGCAATAATAATAACAACATATATGAAACATATATGAAATCAAAAGGGCATGCATTAGGAAACAGTTAAAATTTACTTTAGTGTAAGATAAAACTTACTATGTACACAAGAATTTACAGTTAAATTTACATGTCGGTGTAATACCTCATTCGTCCAGGAGTGTTCCATTGTAGAAAAGGATTCAGTTGTATCATCTGGACTCTGTTTTAGAAAAAAACAAAACGTTTCGACTCTCATCCAGTCATTCTCAATCAGTGAAACAAGTCTGAGAACTCCTGTATATATCCTACTCTGTGAAAGCCCTGCCCAATAATGGGCCATTGAAACTAACTGAGATGGGCCTATTGTACCCTGACTTTCGCTCCCTCATCACTGAGTACCTGATTAGCATCAGAATGTCGCCCGGGCGTCTCCAGGGTTTCCAGCAAACCATTATAAACAACGGGAAGGTTGAATCTTTAACCTCCATTACTATTTAAGGAAGGGTACTCTTTTTTTAACAAAGACTGCCTCCTTAACTCCTCCTTCAAAGCATCTTTTCTCCCTTAAATTTACAGTTGTAGTGCAGAAAGTGACAGTGCAGTGAGTGATTCAATTGCAGTTAAAGTGGCAGGTGTTTAGAAGTGTTCATGAGTCCAACGGCAGAGGGAAAGAAACTATTCTTGTGGCGGGAGGTTCTGGTCTGGATGCACCGTAGCCTCCTGCCTGAGGGGAGTGGTTCAAATAGACCATGTCCAGGGTGAGAAGGATCAGCTGCGATCTGACCTGCGAGTCCCAGAGCCCTGGAGTACAGGTCCTGCAGAGATGGAAGTCTGTGGCCAGCCTCAGGCACACCTGTGCAATTCTCTGTCTGATGAGCATCTGGATATGCCACTCCTGTGAGGTGGGATGGATTGTCTTGGGAAAGTGCTCAAAAAAGTTTATATCTTTGAGTTCAGCTCATGAATAATGGGGGCAATGTTGCTTTTTCCGCCTGTGCATGTGAATGGCTTGAGACAGGTTTGTACTCATTTTAGAGCCAGGAGATTATGCCATTGATAACAAACTTTTGATGAGATTATAATAGTTATGATGATATTGCCAATTAAAAATAAACCTCCTACACTACACTAAAGATGACCTTGCTGAGTTCAGCGCTCATGATATATCACCCTTGATTGTATTGTCTCTACGGTACATTGTAAATCATATTATATATCATACAGTATATAGCAGGAAACTGTGAGATAGTCATTCATATTCATGGACCTGGATGTGATGCCACTTAAATCATCTGCAGCACATGCCCTCCGTGTACCACCTCGACTCTATGTAAACCTGCACCAGCTCATGTGGCTCCATGCCAGCAGCCGCTAATCTGCCTTTATAGCCCACTGTATGGATTAGGCCAATGAGGAGTGGTTTAACATGTGCACGCTCACAACGCCAACGTTTGCATTTCAAGAACCACTCTTGAAAAATATGCTCCGTGTTGATGGTTCAGCAAGTCACATTCCAGATTTGATGCCTTATAAAAGTCTTAATTTTATTTCTATTGATTTGAAAGAATTTGGGCTTTCAGAAACTCTTATTTCAAGCTATTTGGCTAATGAAAATTTGAAATATGTAATCAATAAAGTCTTAAATAAATCCGAGTGCTTGCCTTGCTCTCCATGTGTCTGGTGCATAAAATGAATTTGGACAGTGTGCTGTGCTGACGAAGATATCTGATGTAAAGATTGTTCATCATCACTTAAATGGACTATAATGATGATACTACAATTATAATGCAATATAGAAAAGGAAAAACACACACGCTCTTCATTCATTTGAATTTGTTGCAACCTTGACTGACACATAACCAATATGTGACATGGATTATTTATTACAAGCCACCAATTTGATGTAGTAATAAGATTTTGTAACGTTTAATATTTCAAACAGGAGAGACAAGTTCACAAGGTGCTGTGTTTTTGAGTGAATAAACAGTAAACAGACCCTAGATCAGGCTTTTTAATACAATTATTTCATGCCTTTAATGAATTCAAAGCACTGGTTAGAGACTACTCACAGCACTAGTGTTCTTGCTTTGCAGGATTTTATCCCAGTTTGTATTTGTAACTGTGTTTTTAGGTATTTGTTAAATGTATTGATTGTTTTATTGGATGTTTGATTTGGGAAATCATGTGTTTCATTGTTTTATTTGTATTTTGTATTTTAAAGGGTGAAAGTTTCTCTCATTTGGCTTCCCCTGTATAAATAAATGATAAATAAATAAAAATGTGAATAGGTTGCGTTCAAGAGTACTCAAATTACTTTTTTAGAGTAAAAAGAAACGTAACGCGTTGGATTTGTGAACGCCATGTGAGTTCATGACTCATAACCACGAGAGCCACTTTTCCCAACAGATTGTATTGGATTTTGCCATGAAATGTCTAAAAGGTAAATTCACAAATGTTTAACCTGAGGATTTGTCTTAGTGACTAAACCCAAGAACTCATTGTATTACAACAAAATCTGCTTTATAACAGTATTTATTTGAGTCCTCCATCAGTATTAAATATTATTGGCCGATAGAATGTTGTGTCAAGTGTGATGTCGGAAACTATCTTCTGGAGCTGTGACCCTGGTTGTGGTCAGGGAAAGAAGACTGAGAGCGCTGTTGCTGCTTTGGATATGAGGCAAAAGAGGGGAGAGAGAGTGCTTGTATGTGAATGACTTGAAAGATGCTAACAGGTGCACTCTTTAGATAAGACAATATTCCATAAGCAATTCCTTGGATTTTTCTACCTTTTGAATGGATGTAGTATTTTGTCTCACAGTTCTTTTTTTTCTCTTTTATTGAATTGATAATCCCTCTTACCCTTCAAAAAGTAATTATTTGCATTCTTTGTCAATGTCAAAGGTCTTACTTCCTACTTTCAGTCTGATTATCTGTGTGTGACCTGGGAAGCTCCTGTTTTTGGTTGCATTAGATCTGCCAAAACCAGCTGGCGAGCCACATCTGAGCACACAGAAACCTAAACGAGGAGCAGATTGAGGGGAGCAGTGGAGCCTGAGGGGATAGTGCTCTGACTGGCCTCCTGGGGCCGCATTTTGACATCCCCTCGCTGCTCGCCGCATCTTCAAAACCCTTCTCCGAGTTGTTAGTTCCTCAAGTCATCACAAAAGTACATTTATCTCCTAGCGCGAAGCAATATATAATTTGGCAGCGCTAATAGCTCCTGCCATATATCAGCTGTCAGATGAAATGGCACGTACAAGCGCTGTGTCACCCCCTAAAGTGATGTGATTAGATGGACTTGGTGGATAAGGAAATGTCAGCTAGGTTTTATGGCGTCAGACAGAAACTATAGTCAGAATTAATTGTGACTTTTGAGTTTGGAGATTTGTTTTTCGGAAGGGGATTGGCACATACTCTACGAGCTACGTTTGGAAATGTTACGTGTGTTAGCATTTTAACACCACTTTGTGTCCTCTTGAGCTATTTGAAGTTAACTAAACCTCTCACCAAAGAGAAAGATAATAAATCAATCAACAATCAATCAAGCTGTTTACTGCCGCCTTTCATTTTGTCCAGCAGAGATATGGCTTTAATAACTTATTCAATGATATGTTGAAGTCCAAGACGCTCTCAGACCCTAAACCACCCGTGCGTATGGACCACCAGATCACCACCACCTCTGGGTCAGACATCGGTGAACCTAGGTTGCTTGTCTGCGCACACTGGTGTGTGAATGTGTGAGTGAACGTGTAAGTGGTTCCTTGATGTAAAGCACTTTGAGTGCCTTGAAGGTAGAAAAGCGCTTTAGAAATGTGATTTTGTTTTACTCTTGACTCCAGTGACTCATTGTAACCCGAGGTGGCAGGGTCAGATGAGCAACAAGTGCATTTTTACACATAAAAAAATAAAAATACTTTTTATGATTGCACATTATTATTATATCATTTACGTATGATAAATCACGACCCCCCTTGACATTTCTTTATGTATTTATTGCCATTCACCGTCCCCCCAGATCAAACTCAGAGTTTCGCCCCTGATTCTGGTATTATAGTAAATGCTTTTAAGATGCGTTTCTACTTTGCCGAGCTTTTTCATAATAATTAAAAAACACCAAAATATAAATGCAACATTTTTATTTTTGCTCCCATTCCCATATGTTTTATTGATTCAAATATGTTTGACACTTTTATTTAATAATGCTGCTGTTTTTGTTATAAAAGGTCTTATTGTGTGTGTGTGTGTGTGTGTGTGTGTGTGTTCTTACACTAACAAAACATATCTCTCAAATATTGTTCACAACTCTGGCAAATCTGTTTAACTGATGTTAATATTAATAATCCATCCACTTCACCGGTGTGACATATCAAGATGCTGATGAGACAGCATAAATATTGCCTTAGAACTTCCAGGAATTGTGTAGAGATTCTTGCACCATTTTTCCCTATTTTGCATGTTTGGGTTGATGGGGGAAACAGGCGTGCCCAGAGGAAACCCACCCAGACACAGGGAGAAACGTGCATGGAAGGGCTTGGTCTAGCCTGGGAGTCAAACCCTCGACGTTCTTGCTTTGAGGCCGTATATATTTAAATGATACTAAAATGATAAAATAATCAGCATTTATTCTTGTGTATTGATCCGGCAATTGGTTTGATTTTGTAGTAATAGTAAATAGTAATAGTGGAATGGCTTTCTCTGAAGTCCAAACTCACTGACCATAAGAAATGATCTCGACATTGATTACAATTCACTTAATTGCACACGCAACAATAAAGAAAGTTATGTCCCTTTGTAGTCGGTCCGGAAAGCTCTTGAAAACTTTGACTATGTTTCGAGGGAGGAGTGCGTGATGTTGCTGCCAAGTCCATTCTGGTAGATCTCTTATGTAAGACGTGTCCATTCCGTGACATTACTGTATCTTCATTAGAATGCTTAGCCCGTGAGTGTCTGGAGTATACTGGTGCAGAGACGGCCATCCATCACGGCCTGCGCTGGGGCCATTACCCAGATTATTCTGTCCCGCTCCATCAGCTCACCGTTACCTCCATCTGATTTACAGTGGACTGGGGGGCCAGGCCGTACGTCAGCCAGCACTCAGTACTCCAGCCCGCCTCGGAAACGTCCCCAGCCTCTTGTTGTTGTTGTTGTTGGTGTGGTTGTGGCGGTGGTGGGGGCGGTTGTGGCGGTGGTGGGGGCAGTTGTAGCGGTGGTGGTGGGGGTGGTTGTGGTGGTGGTCGTTTGTTGGCGGTGGTGGTGAGGTGGTTGTGGTGGTGTGGTGGAGGTGGTTGTTGGTGGTGGTGGTCGGAGGTAGTTGGGCGTGGTGGTGGGGTGTTGTTGGGTGGTGGTGGTGAGGGGTGGTGGTGGTGGTGGTAGGTGTTTGCGTGGTGGTGGTGTGAGGTGGTTGTGGTGGTGGTAGGTAGGATGGTTGTGGGGGTGGTTGGTGGTGGCATGGTGGTGGGCTGTGAGTGATGGTGTTGTGGTGGAGTGGGTGGTGTGGTGGGTGGTGGTGGGGGCTGTTGTGGTGGAGGTGGGGGTGGTTGTGGTGGAGGTGGGGGTGGTTGTGGTGGTTGTGAATCGAGCCTACAAAGGACCAACTACTGTTTGATGAATAATATCAATCTAGTGCAATTAAGTGCAATTAAAAACAAAAGCACTTGTTAAAAGCGTCGGAATAAAGAGGTGTGTGCGTCTGCAGGCCTATTGTTTGAATAATGGATTGTGGCCTCAAAGAAGATTCAGCTGAGTGCAGCAGAATGCCTTTATTTTATTTTATTTTTTCCATTTTATTTTAAGCAATTGTTTTCTAAATTGAAACACATATAACACAAGACAAAGAACATGACACAGAGAGCAAAATAAAACAAAATCAAGGCATAAATAATACAAAATAAGGGCCCATCTATTCCACAGTCTTTAAAAAAGGTACTTTTTTCCAAATTTTGTCCAAATGTTATTTTTTCTCTTTCTCATAATTTGTGTCCAGTCCTTGATTATCGGTGCAGTTTGAGTCATCCATTTTTTTGTGATGGCCTTCTTTCCTACTGCCAGGAGTATCCATTTATTGTGTCCATGGCGGGGGTTTTGAAGCGCTGTGTTTAGCGGCAGGGGGAGGGATTGTTAGCCATGCTAGCCTTGTTAGCTTGTGAGACGGTCTGTTTTCCACTGAGGCTGTGGTCCGGTTACATGTCCTGTGTTTTCTGTGTTTACTCATCTCTTTTTTATTGTACGCTGTGTGCTTACTGGCACAATTCGTACACGAGGCAATTCACACAACAGGAAAAAATGCATTAAAATCACACAACAGTTAAAGACATGCAAGAGACGCGTGTACATAAAATCCTTTCAGTCACATGCACAGTTAAACTTCGATTTGAACACTGAGTAGAACCCATTCCCCATGAGCATCGGAGTCTTAATAGATATGTTTTGCATTCGTTTTTGGTTTTTCCGTAATATAGTAGCGTCCCGTTCACTGCTTGATTTTTTACATATGTAATACATTCATAAGCATAGACTCATTGCCTTATTAATTACTAGATGTTCCTTTTTTGTGTTGGTGCTTAGCTTATCTATTATGAGCCCGGACCGCTCTAATTCAACCTTGTTCCTGTTGATACTGTGATTACAAAGACATTTCTTTGTTGGTTTTGTGTAATATGTGCTAAGCTTCGTTTATTTATTTGAATTAGAGTGTTTTTATGGCTCGCACTTATCCCCCCTTTAGGCAATGGTATGGAAAATAATGGAACTATTATCCACTTTTACAGATTTCTTTTAATGCTAAATTTAAACGTCACATTCATTTCAGGTACTTTTTTCACCAGATGTTTTCCTCCGTCTCCATAAAACATTCAGCATGCCCCTCTGCCGAGTGCTTTAGGGGACAACAGATGTCCTTTTCTCCCATCACATTTTTCCTGTTCTTGGGCAGTTGGTTTAAAACATGTGTCCATCTCTCCAGTGGAGAACATGTTTTCCATTTTGCTTGAGTGTTGTTGTGTGTTTGTTGAGCCTGCTAGCCATGGCTCCCCTGTGGAGATTCAGCCTTTCTTGTTACATCAGGAGAACACTTCTGTGCTTCTTGTACAAAAGATCAAAGGAGCTTTGGAACGGAATATTCAGCTGGTGGAAGAACACAAAAAAACATTATCAAATTTACATTTACATTTCAGCAGATTAATGCCAATCACCTCCACTTTGGTTGGTCCTCCACCCTTCTCCGTTGTAGCCGATACCATGGTTACCACATAAACTGTTGTTGTTGTTGTTGTTGTTGTTGTTGTTGTTGTGTTACTTTTAATGGCGGTTGGCAGCCAACTGAAAAGGTGCATTTACCGCAACCTACTGTAGTTGTACTGTAGTATGTGTTTTACGCTATAGCGTCAAAAGAAAAAAAGAAGCGAGCGAAAGAGAGAGAAAGAAAGAGAGAAAGAGAGAGAAAGAGAGAGAAAGAGAGAGAAGAGAGCCCAGACAGACATTCTTTTGGATAATCCATGGGTTTATCCAAAAGAATGTCTGTCTTTGTGACTTATTTGTCACTGGCATTTTGAAAACATCACACACGCTGTCACTTCTCGCTGTTAGAGTCCTGAAAAAGAGAGTATAAAAGGGAAAAGTCAAAGTGTGGACAGCTGAAGAAGTCAGAAGTTCTGGCCTTTGAGCCTTCTCTACAGCGGCGAGTCACTGACACTTTTTCTTTACCTTTGTGTATATCATCCCCAGACTGCAATTCAACTGAAATAAAAACGTTCAAACGAGTTCTGAGTCATTCTACCTCGAACTCCCACCTCGATGTGACGGCTCCATTAATGACTTTGTCCTTGTATTTTCTGATCATGCTGAAATATACTTGCCCAAACTTCAATACGTAAACACCATCACTGTCATGGTCCTGGGATTGGGGGGTTTAGTTACCTCCCTGTGGTGTCTCCAGCTCCTCGCCGCACTTTAGTGACAAACAGAGCTCACCATGATCCCAGTGAGTGCAAATATAGTTCGTTATCGATGTACAAGACTGTGTGTGTTGACATGTTTGAAAACAGCCAAATGAGATGTTCTGTTGCTCGCTCTTTTTATACTAGAGATTGACACAGTTACACAGTGTAGATGCACGGAAACAATGAGAGCGGGAGACATTATGCTAAAATGAAAATATGTCCATCTTTGACTTCATTTAGGAGATTGTGGGGAGAACCCCCTCGACCTCTGCTCACACTCAGCTGGCCTTGAACAAAACATTGACAAACTGGTTTTTGGACCAAAGACAGAAACCACCAGCTGACAAAGCATTGCCCTCTCCTTCCAGACCAAAATGGACAAATATGTGACAGAAGGACGTTTAGCACCGGCAGGACATGGGTCCCCTTATCTGTTTGGGGGAGAGGACAAAGCCTGTCCTGTTTGACCAAAATGTATCTTAAACTTGACAATGTGACTGTTCCAGAAATACCTTCTCATTCAGATGTATACTACCCCCCCTGGCCTTTTCCAAGTCGTTAGGACATTTCTGTTTTTTCCTTTTTCCTCTCATTTTTGTCGGGAAAGTGTGGAAAGTCGTAAACTTGCTTCTCTTATTTTTCTGTTGTTTTTCTGCGTCATTAACGCAAGTTTTGTTCGTAAACAGTGGACGTAGGGCCGTTAAGGACCCGCTTTTGTTACTAATTAATGTTAATCAAACAACACCGAGCCTCTGGTGCGAACAACATGCACGCTGTAGGTCACTGTAGGTCACTGTAGGTCACTGTAGGTCACTGTAGGTCACTGTAGGTCACTGCATTTACTCTCACAACACTCTCATTCATACACCAGTACCTTGGGGGCTTCTCTCCTACTCCTGGACCTACTGGCATGTGCTGTTGATGTCGGCCTAAAGTTGGGTGCTTGATTAGAACTAGAACACTGAGGAATCTGGAACATCTCCGCTCTTCAAAGTAAGGACAGACAATCTGTGTGTAAGGTCTCTTTGCAGGCTAAAAACTGGCACAAGAGGTGTCAAAACTTTGTTAGGGTACACTTTATTGCCCTCCTCTGCATTTGACCCGTCTCCTTGGGAGCAGTGGTCACTGCAGTGCAGCGCTCGGGGACCCATCTCCAGATCTTTGTGCTAGTCTTAGCCAGGACTACCTTTGCTGGAGGATTTTACCTACGGTGCCAGTTTTGGGTTGGTTTTTGGGTTTCGTTCCAGCTTAGTTAGAGAAATACACTTTAAACACTTTGTTATAACTACACTTATTCCTGCCTTCATAAAGCATGAACCCGTTATGTCACTATAGAGTATTTGTCCTCAAGCGCTGCGTGACAAACCAAAATTCAGACCAATGCATTTGAACCATCTTGATCTACACGTTGTATTGGATGAATTTAGGGATGCACCAATATATTGGCCCAGTATCGGTATCATCCAAAAGCAAGGATATCAGTGCACCGATATTATGCTCCGGAGTCAAAAGATCCAGAAATGACAAAGTTACGGACTTGTTTTAAGGAGATGTTCCCGGGGCAGCTGAAGGAACTGGCGCTTACCTTGAACATTTCCATTGGACCTACTGCCAGGGAGATTTTACCGACTTGTTTTTGCGGGGGCTTGTTCTTCGTCCTCCGAATCGCTTCCTGGTTCGGCTGAGCGGCCAAAACCCACGAGTCCTCGTCTGATCACCTTCACCTCCCGAGCAAACCTCATCAGTGTTTTGAAGCGTTGCCAGGGCCTCTTGTACGAATAATCACGTCAAATCCATTTTTCCTTTAGCTTTGCTGTGAGAGACACTAAAGGTGATGCAACGTCATCCGTGGGGGAAAATTACAATTTTTATTACATTTTATGTTACTGCCACTACTTAAAATGATCAAACGCATGAACCAAATATTTAAAAACCTAACCTTAACTCATAAATAAAAGTTATAAAAGTCTCTCTAATTGTAAACTATTGTCAAAGTCGTCATTTCAGCCTGTTGCTCCACTGCACTCAAACCAGTCATCTCCAAATGTGTCTTTGAAACAGAAATTTAAAACTGGAAAGGTCTCTGATCCTATTTATAGTGACAAACTCTATTATCCTGCAGCCAACCAACTAAAAGTAGCCCCCCCCCCCCAGCCCATCTCAGTTAAACACTGTGGAGAAATATAGGAGGTTGCAATGTCTTCCTAAACAGCAATCAATATTGAAAGATCGCATTCTGCCATCAGGCTTCAAAGACAAACAAGGTCGTTGACTCTTCCTCGCACTCAGACTACAGTTTTCTCCCATTCGATCGATGCTGACACGCCGCTCCTTCTTTTCTTGTCTTCTCCCCACCTTGCACATCTCTTCATCGATCGCGCTCATTCACCTGTCCACGTCTGTCCTTTCAAACCAGGCAGATCACTGTGTTTTTGGCTCATCAGCATGGCGCCCAGTGTTTGTCTTGCTTGACTCGCCGCGGGCCCCTGGAATCTCTCCTCTCCCGGAGCGTTGAGCGGCGTAATAGCAGACCACCGACGGTGCTGGAGATGTCACAGGCCAGGCAGAGGGAAATGACCGGGACCGCCAGCCAAAACGGGATGGGGCCGGAGTTCTGACACTGGAACGACTGCAAAACTAATCACAATTAAAGCAAAATTGCAATTAGAATGGTGGCAATTAGAGAAGCGTCTCGCTACAATTAGTTAGGGATGTGGTGACCTCTGCTGTTCAGTGTCTTGTCTGACAGAAATGTGAATAGAATCAACTGTGAACTCAAGTATCAATATGTTTTCAGCAAAGATTGAATTTAGACATAATCCTGATTGATGAATTATTTAACATGTTAGCAACCCATGCTGGTGTTTTGAGAGTAGACATGTGAATAGCTGGATGTCCTCTGCTAAAACCCTCAACAAAAAGACTATCGTTGGCATTTTGACGCCCTTCGCTCTTATGCTGTTGTTGTTGGGTGCATTTGCGAGCTTGTTCCGTGTCCGCTCGCCCGCCTACACTGTTGAAAATGGAGCAGGACGGTCATAGAACAGGAGACAGGCGAGTAGACTCATTCAGCCCTCCTCCCACACATTCACACTTCACAGGTGAGTAATGCTCCTCTGAGATGGACCACATTAGAACTGTAAGAGACACACAATAGGGTAAGTTGGGCAGAAAATAGCTGGTAAATGGCAACTACCTGACAACCACCTGACAAGCAGCAGCACATTATTTCAGTTTTCATGAAGGTCACCAGGTGGTTTCTATGGCACTGGACACATTCTATGATAAGTTGATTCAAAATAGGAGATTTACTGAATTCACACCATGAAATTAACTGGATAGGGTATTGCTTTCTTAAACCTGTCGTGAGTTGGACTAGTGGCCAGTCCATTGGAACTGCAGCGAAAAAACCCTCCACAGTCCACAAAGCATTTTTACCCTAAACACGAACTGCTGACAAGGACCTACAGCTTGGGATTTTGTGGCGATTTTTGCCCATTTTCATATCATGAAGTTGTTATCGGTTTCAAGGCCTTCAGTTTTCTTAAAAGCAGCTTTTTAATCATTTGTTATGGCTCGCTCTGTTCCACTAGCAGCTCTTGCTCTGTCAGAAGGGTCACATGGCAAATGCACAGGCCAAATGCCACTGGGCCCCGGCATTGGCTCAAAACGGCTTGATTTACACTCTATATAAATGAAATATACTTACTCGATATATAGTATATATATATATGTATAGTAAAACTTGATCCTTTCCCAAAGGTGCACCATGTAACTTTCGTGCTGGTCCTGAAGGAGATGCTGTTGCTCTACTTGAAATGTGGCACAAAATGAGAGTACACAAAAAGCTTTCTTGCATGACTTCTATTACAGGTATTATTGCTAAAAGTAATGGCCCTGGTAGAGTCACCTGCTTTGCCAGGCTCCATGCGCATCTGGCTGCAGCATCGGGAGTTCAATTTCGGCTCGAAGAATTAGCTGAATGTCTTTCCCGCTCTCGTCCCCATTTCGCACTACACTGTCCTGCGCATTAAAGACTACGTCCTACGAGTCAATGTGCAGCCTCAGAACATGCACCTGAACATTTGAGGAAATCCTCTCGGCTGATTCGGGGGGTTTCTGCCGTCTCGGGGCTTGGACATCGAGCTGGACATTCTTCGTCACACTGCGCGGCCTGTCTGTGTGTGTGTGCGAGTTTCTGGGACCGGCCCCCCACTCACTCTCCGCACACGCCTGATGGTTTCACTTTAAATGTCATTGCCATATTACGCTTCAGCGCTACCAAAACAGCGGTTTGATCTGGCAAATTACTGATCAAACTAAAAAGTATATTTTCCCCGTTCTGCTCCATACTCATGCTCCTTCTCCTTCTCTTTTCTCCCGGCCTTGGCCTTGAGACCAGCTGGACAGCCAGCGAAACCGAGCAACACACACACACACACACGCACAAACAACAGATATTTGGCCTTCATATCGCCGTCTGCACTTCCCTCGTAACTACTTCCACTCTTGTTTGTGTCCCTGGCCCAAAACCACTGAAAAATTCCACGCTTGACCTCGCGCAAACATATTCATTATATGTGTTGTGTACTGTGTATTATTGTTATGCTTATGCTGAACCTTTTCTCATTTTCCAAGAGTTCCAGTATCCCAGCAGGCGCCGCGTGAACACTAGCTGCCCGGGCGGCTGATGCTCTTTGTTGCATGTCTTTCCATGTCGCATCTGTCATCAAATCAAGTTCCGACGTTGTGAATTTTGTTCATTGACAATGGCAATAAATGTATCCCGATTCCTAATTCCTGATTAGGTCGACAGAAATGGAACTCAAATAAGTAAATATTGTTTCTGAATGTCCTTTTCGCATTGGAGATTGAAGTGGGCTCATATTCAAGGTTTTCCTATATTCACAGGACGGTAATGTTATGCAATTGTAATAATCTATGACAAGAATTGAAGTTTTTGGTTGTGTCATTTAGTCACCCCAAAGCACCCTGCGCTGACGCCCTGCGGCAACAGTGACTTATGAAATAACAAACGGCACGTCTTTATCAGCATGATTCTAATAGATAGAGGCAATTTATGCACTGAACTTACAACGGTGGCGAAACAAGGTCTAAAATAAGATTCGACCATTACCAAAGCACTAGTGAGTACTGGAGAAAAGGTGAACCAAAGCAGAAATGCTCAGTGGTGCAGGTGTGCAGGTGTTTTTAATCCCTTTAATTAAGTTAAGTTAAATTAAGCAATTCTTTTAAATGAATTTTATTTTGTAAATATTGCATAAGCCACAATCCTAAGTGGGGTCTGGGGGTCCTCAACCAAGAAGTTTTCAACAAAACTCATTTCATTTTCTGTATTCTGGTGCATTTTAGATTATTATTATTAGCAATTCATTACTCAGTTTATTATGAGGGCCCCTCACAGTCCTTAAATGTCCTTGCTCCGCCTCTGTTCCAGCATCACCCAAAGCCTTCTCCTGCTCTTCTGCAAAACACAGAGGCTCTTGAAAACACTACAAGCTGCAAACTATTGACGCTTTCTGATGCATTTATGAAAACAGGATTTAGACATTTGTAAGAAGTTGAACACTTTGGCTTTGTAGGTTAATAGAATACTTCTGCGGGATTAAAACTGATTGCAGCTGTGCCCCTGATCTGTCTGCGTCTGTTTAACCTGTGGCTTGTAGCGGTCCCTGCAAATCTCAAACTCGCTATGGAGAGAGAGGGGCGACACTTGAGCCCTAGTTTGTATTGATAAAGAAAAGACAGACTTGGCCTACTGTAGGCTCACCGTTTAATTGCAAAAGGAACAGTGCACCTGCTGTACAAATAGCCCATGTCATTCAGTCCTAACTGCCTGGTCAGGCTGGGGCCCCTTGAAGCACTTGATGCCTGACGCACTGCGCGTTATGTGCGTAATGGGAGCGGCGGCACTGCCAGCGCCCACAGGCTGAGCGCCGCTGTAGCACTTGACCAGTGAGGGCTTTATTTGCTTACAGAGTGCCAACAATATACCAATAATTAAACACTTTTTGTCCTCAACATTCTGCTGTCTGCCGGAATGACAAGAAATTGAAAAGTTGTCCCAATATTGAAGTGTCAGTGTATTTTTAGCTGTACATAAAAGCCTCTCAGATCAGACACCTCCAGAGGCTTCAGTGAATTACAGCCGGAGACATTTATGAAGGATGTGCAGAGCTCCTTTCAGTGCTGAGCCAGCAGATGAAGTCCGCTTGTCGATACGTGGGACCGCCATGACTGCCTGCTATTGATTGGCGTCACAGCGACCTCCTTATCACATCTTCTCCTTATGTTAATTATGGACTTAATAAATGTAACAATATACAGCCAGACCTCTCGCTATATATATATATATATATATGAACACTTTGGCTTTGTATGTATATGTATATATATACATACACACACACACACATACAGTATATATAAAATGAAATTATATATATATATATATATCGTCATGTTTTGCGGAAGTGACGACGAGAAAAGGCGTGCTCTCATTAGATAGATTGGGTCTAACTTTTAGGCAAACACTGCCAACTATTGGTCTGGCATGTTTATGACGGCGCTCAAGAGCTCAATGATACGGGTTTGTGTGGACGGACATGTACTGAAAACGTATGTGTGTACGCAGTACTTTTTATAAAACAAAGGGCGGCGGATATGTGTTTATAAAAATAGCCGCCTACGTGTGTACATGGCCTTATATTGCATGAGCCGTACCTTCCATAAAAAATCAGCGGCCCCTTTTTCCTCACAAGGTTTTTTTAGGGGCAGAGCCAGTAACAACAGCGTCAAAAGCGTACAAACAATTCTATAACTTTAAAATACCTTAATAGTGCTGTTTGTTGTTTATTAGAGTCATTGGCTCTATATTAGGACTTAGCACAGATAATAAAAGTAAAATAATCATACATTTGCCTCTGGGGACCGGTATGGCCCACGTCCCGGTTTTGGGCCCCGGCCCGGTGGTTGGAGACCCCTGGATGCAGGATTAGATGCTATTAGATCTTCTTGGAGTATTTTTGCAACAATTTGGTGAGAAGAAAAATTAAACTGACAACATTTGTTATTCGTCTAAACATTGGATGAACAACGGTTTGCAGTTTATGTTGATGAGTTTGTAGATTCATATTTAAGCTCTCCCTCGGGAGCGTTTCTGTCAGAACATTTCCCCACGCACTTGAACGCCTCTGAAACGTGGTGGGCATAAAAAGTCAAATGTACTGCATTTGAAATGAGTTTGGACTGGAAATGGACACATTTGACTGACTTTGGGCCAAATGGGACATTTAGTGCCATGATGGTGCTTCTTTTGTTGTTTAGTTGATGTCTATTTGTGTTTTTCTTTTTGTTATGTTCATGTTCCTTCATCGTTCTTTCTAGTAAGTCAGAATGACACTGGTGCCTTGAGATTTGACTGTTTATTGCTTGGTGAAAACAAAAAGTGCTCATCCAAGCACAAAACAAGATAAGAAATACAAACGTGTTCTTTGACCAGGTGCCCACCCTTCTCTCCAACTCTCCAACATTTGTCATACTGTAGAACACAAGTCATCAACAAAAACAAAACTACATAATACTGGACAGGATGCTCCCAAGTACCATCCACAAGTACTCCAAGTTTCACAACAACAAAATGCATTTGTATTCTGCTAAATATCAAATCAGCACCCCTGTACAAATTTGGGACAAGCGTTCATCTTTTCAGATTGTACATTTCTTTAAATCGTCATAGTTATTGATAATGTTGTTGGTTGTGTTGCAGCGGTCCCGGCAGCTCCAGTGAACGTGTCTGTGTCCCAGCTGAGGGCCGACTCCGCTCTGGTCACCTGGAGCATTCCACAGGGAGACACGGTCATCGGATACGCCCTCTCACAACAGGTAATGGAACTCTAGTCATGCTCTCCAAAGTCAAAATGTCCTTTCAGTACAAGAGAGCAAGCCTGCAGTTCTTCTCGAGGAATCCAAACTTTTAACTTCTAACACTTTCACAGTTCATAGAGCATTAACAAAAAGACCAATTTAAGTATTTGACACAGTGAAATACCAAAAGGAACTACAGATAGTAGTGTACAAGTCACTAACCTAGATACTAATCAATACTAAAACTAAATCTGAAAACTAAGTATCGAAACAGAAGAAAATCCCATAAACAGGACAAATTCAAACCTTTCCTGAATAGTTTTCGAAATGTCTGGATCTGTATTAGAACCAGTATAAAGTAGTATTTTGTGTTGAAAATGACGTGTCTGGACTTGATTATTATTGGTTTATTGGTTTATTAGTCGGGACAGTGCGTGTTAATGAACACGCCTGCCGTAAACACAGATTGTAGTCATGGGCTCATTTAATTAGTCCCACATTCACTCTCACAAACACTCTCTTTCATACGCCACCTACAGGACACTGGAGGAAAGGTGGCCCCGCACTGCTTAGCTCGGCCCCGAAGAGTGATTTCTTTATTATTATTGTGATATCGAAATCTGTCTAGGCTTTTCTTTACTATTGAAATGATTTACGACAACACTAGCCACAAGTACATGGACTGTTCTGTTCTTGTAGACTCGAATACTTTGACTTTGAGGTCTCATTAGTATTGAATGTGACCAAGAGAGATTAGAAATATGAAGAGTCCATTGATTAGTGCATTACATAACGGCAGAGACGATGGATCCCGTGAACGCTGCCAGCTTTTGAGTCATGGCTCACTTCCTCATGCTTATTTCTATTTTTATTGGCACAGGAACAAGCAGCCTCTCAGACTCCGACTGCAAAGATACAACAGAGCACGCCGCCGTAGCTGTAGGCGACAGGAGTTTAAATAACAGAAACCAAATCAACATAGAATGAAGGTAACTTTAAATTTAAAGTCGTATTTCCTTTTTGCAGTGAAGCATTCGAATAAACAGGTCATTCAGCCCATAATGGAGGAAAGGGAAAAAGAAAAGAAACAAACCCTATTCTGTATTATCAACTGGCACACATTGAACGGCAAGAGAATCCAAGTCTTTCAGATACATATGCCATTGATTTATTTTTGCTGTAGGCCGTAGTATTTTACACTGACAAACAAAAGTCAAATCTTCAACAAGTTGCTCTTTCGTCTCCCTCTTTCCTTGTGACTCCCTGGCATCCTCTGGTGAAAAATATATATTTCTAGCAAAGTGAAGCCAGTAAATCAAAAGATCAATTTAGTGACATAGCTTTAATCCTCGTGAGCTGAAAAGCATTTCTCCTGCTTGTATTGAACCCATCCATCTGATCGTCTCATTTGGTCCAGGGCCAATTAAATTTGCAGGTTGCAAATTGAAAGGAGATGAATTATGGATCATGAGCCTGGAAACGCTGGGGCGCGGCCAGACCAGCTTTAGAATGATTCTGTCTTTTGAGAGGTCTTCATCACTGCTCGCTCAGCAGTTTGGTCTTTTTTCACAGGTTTGTACTTGAAAAGTTTGGAACGTTTGCAGAACACAGATTATATCTTAGGAATCATTTTTATATTGTTATTATATATATATTATTTGAGCATTCAATTTCATATATTAGTATTAAATCCATCCATCCATCCATTTTCATGATTTCCTTCTTGGGAGGCGAGAGCACTAACCGCTCTGCCACCGTGCACCCTATTAAATCCCCTTTAAGAATAAAAATACAGGTTGATCATTGATTCAAACTATGAGTATAGATTTACTTTTTCACATGTTCAAACTAATAACAACCAGATTTTAAGTCAGTAATTAATCATACATTAAACATTAAAGCTGGGGTAGCTGATTATATATATTTAATCCTGCATTAATACATATATATATATATATATACACACACATCATTTTGTAAACGCAGCCCTTTGTGACTAAAGGAGACTGCTGTGTGCTGTCTGCATCTAATCAAATATGTGTGCACTTATAAACCCAGTAGTAAGAGCCAAAAGCAGCGATTGGCCACACTTTGGTGGTCCACCCCAGGTTCACTTCACCATCTGAAAAAAGCTGTGCTGAAGCCGTGCATGTGTGAGAGCTAGAAACGAGTTAGATGGATTTGAGACATATTCATATTTATGCTAGACTTTGCAATATTTTGAACCGGCAACCCTCTCGTTTGTGGGCGTATGCTTGAACCAAAGAGCTACTGTCTCATCAACAAAAGCATTGAGTGAAGGTACATACTTTGTTGTGACAAATGAGAGAGTTATTAGTTGTTCAAGAAGAACTTGAGCATCAAGCTTCATGCCTGAGCCATGCACTTGACGGACCTCCACCAAGGCATTGACCTTATCCCTGAATAAAAAAAAGAAAGTCATCATTTGTGAGAGCAATAATACTTTTCCAAACTTGTTCAGCCTCATCCTTAAACTCCCCCCATGCTTTGCTCCCCTTTATCAGCCCTGTTGCGTGGCACTCTAAAGCTCGTCTGTAGCGCAGGAGGAACCAAGCTGTGTGCTCACAAAGCCTCCTCTGAAGCCGTTCCAAATCCCTGTGCTCCTCGGCACTAACTCATTATGCAACACAAGGGGAAGTAAACCCCTTTAATATTGTATTTCTGACACAAACAAACCCCGTAATCTGATTCAGCTCTCCTTCTCAAGGTTAATGTGAGAATAATGTTATCACGTAAAAGGTGTCTCCTTACGAAATGGGTTTACATTGGCGCGTGATGGGACGTGGGTTTGTTAATGGTGAAACTCACTTTTTCCGACTCAACCCAAAGTATTGTTTTAAAAGACACTACTACATAACTACTACATAACTACTTCATAATGTAAATATGGAACTTTCTGCATGATTCCAAAGTTAAAACCATACTTCAGAATACGTTTGATGCCATAATATGGAAATTTATTGGCAGCCAAAGGCATTTCCATAGAGACTCCTCCAAGTACGAGTCAGGTTTGTGGAGATCCAAGCTCACAGTGCCACCAGCTGCAGGAGGGCGGCGTAAACGGTGCGACTGTCCCGGTGTGAGCGCAGCCGCATTCTGGAGCGGAGCGTGTGCCTCGGGCTGACCTAACCAACACTGCGCAGTCCACGGTGAGGTACTGTGAGGGACTGTGAGGCACTGTGAGGGACCGTGAGGGACTGTGAGGTACTGTGAGGGACTGTGAGGCACTGTGAGGGACTGTGAGGGACTGTGAGGCACTGTGAGGGACTGTGAGGAACTGTGAGGCACTGTGAGGGACTGTGAGGGACTGTGAGGGACTATGAGGCACTGTGAGGGACTGTGAGGGACGTGTGAGGGACTGTGAGGGACTGTGAGGGACTATGAGGCACTGTGAGGGACTGTGAGGTACTGTGAGGGACTGTGAGGGACTGTGAGGTACTGTGAGGGACTGTGAGGGACTGTGAGGGACTGTGAGGCACTGTGAGGCACTGTGAGGCACTGTGAGGGACTGTGAGGCACTGCGGGTAAACACGCTTGAATGGGAGCTGCAGAGCTGCCGTTTGCCACCTGCGCCTCTTCATCTCTCTTCTCCCTCTGCAGCAGCTAAAGCCCCTGTGCTTTTACCAAAAGACCCCCGCGTTAAGCACTGGGCATGTGTGCGCGCATGTTCACTTGAAGCCTGTTGTCATGGAAATAAGTGCGGCGGTCAGCTGATCACGTCTCACGTGGTTCATGGTGTAGGGTTTGGAAAGGATGAGGAGCGGCACATAAACCTTCCAAAAGGAAATCAAACAAAAACATGCTTTTATTGCAGCTTGTTTCCAAACGTCAGTGCGCTCTGTGGAGCGGGTTTCTCCACTTTTGGGTCAGTCCTGTTCACATGCACGTGAGACATGATCAGCTGACCGCCGCACTTATTTCCATGACAACAAAAAGAGACACGTGGATGCGCACGTATGCGCTCACTTCCACCGTGGGGGTGACATGCAGGGGTGATACAGAAGTCTGCATCGTCAGACCTCTGCAGACGGCCTCTCCAGACGGCCTCTGCAGACGGCCTCTGCAGACGGCCTCTGCAGACGGCCTCTGCAGACGCCCTCTGCAGACGGCCCTCTGCAGACGGCCTCTGCAGACGGCCTCTGCAGACGCCCTCTGCAGACGGCCCTCTGCAGACGGCCTCTGCAGACGGCCTCTGCAGACGGCCTCTGCAGACGGCCTCTGCAGACAGGTGGAGGACAGCCTGGAATCGGACTCCCCTTCCCAGGATACTGACAGAGACCTTATTGATGACTTTTGCCGTGTTTTGTTTCAGAGCTACTTCAAAGTCTAAGTTACATGCTTGGTCAAGAGTAAACTGTTAAAAAAATGTATATTTGAACACACTTTGTGTATTGGGCTTCCATAGGGAACGTAATCAGGTTAGTGGAGTTTTGGTTCACTGTGCTGCTGCTGTGAGTCAGCTGTTGAGGGGAAACACACCCTGAACATGATTTTAACAAAGTCTATAAAAATTACACAACAATAGAAAAGTTACATGACAATATATTGGACTATGAGTTTATACACTGACACATTCAGTCAGATGCCATTCCAGCCTAAAACCCTGCTCACCCCAAGTATGAGAGGAAGTATGAGTAAATGATTATTTATTATTATCATGAGAAATAGTAACACTGCGATGCCTCCTCCCATAACTGTAACTGCCAGCTATGACATAGTGACATCCCTTACATCGGTGCATTCTGAGAAATTAAGCTTTGATGTGGAAGTCTGCTGTAGTGCAGCTGGCAGCTGGAGGGCCCTGAGCCCCCCTTCAGGCTTCTGCTTATTGACTCAGTGTTAGTCCTTTACAGTCACCATCACTCCTGGAGACCTTCCTCACTTGAAAGCAGGTCATTCAAGTCTGTCTGGATACTACATCTCAATCTTCTCCATCTCCATTTGGAAAGAGTCAGAGCCACAGCACATCCCGAGCCCCCCGAGCCCCCCGAGCCCCCTGAGCCTACGTAATACATTGTGCTTATTTAAAGGATTCAAACTATCACATTTGGGAAGAAATGTTTTCTTTCCACAGTTATTCAAAGAAGACATTATGTTATGCTTTCCTCTGGTATTTTGTGATCCTTTTGTTCACTGTAGATCAGGACTATTCAACATCAGGCCCAGGGGCCAAATCAGGCCCTTCAAGTGATTTAATCCAGCCCACAACCCAGCTTCCAAATATGAAAACAAAACCAAAAATGACTGGTTTAATTTTGGGTTAGCACTAGTTTAGATCTGGTTAGGTCTTTGCTTAGTCCCTGTGTAATGAAAACAAAACAAAAAATATTGTTTACTGGTTTGATTCAGGGTTAGTCCTGCTTCAGACCTGGTTGGTACGAGTCTAGTTCTAGAGTAATTCTTGTTCAGGGCAATTTTGCAAAGCATTGTTTGTTATTTCTTACAAAAAATCGAATCTATCAGTATTTGATTGTATTCACTCCATTTATTGAAACAGTGTTGGGGATATTTTGTGCGACCCATATTACAGTAGTTACAGTAAGTGAAATAGCCCTGCTGTAGATTGTTTTGTTTTTTTTGTTCATTGTAAAACGCACTATTGATCTGAAATAACAGGACCATTGCCTTTTCTGTGATGTCATAAGAAACTTTGACTTGGCAAGATGACTTTAGAGGCCAAATTACACATAATACAACGGTCACATATATTTTTGCAGAAGAATGTATTTAGGGATTCACACAAATCTTTTAGGTTCAGATAAAACTCACCTAAACGTTAGAGCCTATGTTAGAGCCTATGTTAGAGCCTATGTTAGCGCCTGTTAGAGCCTATGTTAGAGCCTATGTTAGAGCCTATGTTAGAGCCTGTGTTAGAGCTTGTGTTAGAGCCTATGTTAGAGCTTGTGTTAGAGCCTATGTTAGAGCCTATGTTAGCGCCTATGTTAGAGCCTATGTTAGAGCCTATGTTAGAGCTTGTGTTAGAGCCTATGTTAGAGCCTATGTTAGCGCCTATGTTCGCGCCTATGTTAGAGCCTATGTTAGAGCCTATGTTAGAGACTATATTAGAGCCTATGTTAGAGCCTATGTTAGAGCTTGTGTTAGAGCTTGTGTTAGAGCCTATGTTAGAGCTTGGGTTAGAGCCTATGTTAGAGCCTATGTTAGAGACTATATTAGAGCCTATGTTAGAGCTTGTGTTAGAGCTTGTGTTAGAGCCTATGTTAGAGCCTGTGTTAGAGCCTACGTTAGAGCCTATGTTAGAGCCTATGTTAGAGCCTATGTTAGAGCCTATGTTAGCGCTTGTGTTAGAGCCTATGTTAGAGCTTGTGTTAGAGCTTGTGTTAGAGCCTATGTTAGAGCTTGTGTTAGAGCCTATGTTAGAGCTTGTATTAGAGCCTATGTTAGAGCCTATGTTAGAGACTATATTAGAGACTATGTTAGAGCCTATGTTAGAGCTTATGTTAGAGCTTATGTTAGAGACTATGTTAGAGACAATGTTAAAGCCTACGTTAGCGTCAGTTTAAAATCCTGGGATTGGAGCAAAGATGCCAGTGATGGTGAACTCAAGCGCACTGCACTAGTTTAAGTGTTAACTCATTTTGAAAGCAAATGCCCTTTATCGAAATACATTAAACCTTAGATGAGCCACAAACATCAAAATGGTTTTGGCAAAATGAAAACCACTCAGATCACAAAAGTCCTTTATTCATAGTGTAGACAGTCCTCAAAAATAGTGCGCGGGTTAAAAACACTTTTTCTTTTTATACTATTTATGTTTTAAACATAAAATAACAAAAACAAACACACAGAAAAAGATGTTAATTCTGTGGAGGGAGGGGGGAGGCCTTCTACTACAGACGCCTGTGGGTCAGCCACACCCGAAAATAGCACGAGGGCTATGGGTCATTCTGGGGACCTTAGCAGTAAAAGACAGGTAAACCGCCAGGGCTGCCCTTTGTCACCGGTTCTGTTCATTGTTTTTATGGACAGAATTTCTAGGCGCAGTCAAGGGTCGGAGGGGGTCCGGTTTGGAGAGCACAGGATCTCATCTCTGCCGTTTGCAGATGATGTTGTCCTGATGGCTCCATCAAACCTGGACCTGCAACATGCTCTGGGACGGTTTGCAGCCGAGTGTGAAGCAGCCGGGATGAGAATCAGCACCTCCAAATCTGAGGCCATGGTTCTCAACCGGAAAAAGGTGGCTTGCCCTCTCCAGGTGGGTGGGGAGTCATTGCCCCAAGTGGGAGTTCAAGTATCTCAGGGTCTTGTTCACGAGTGAGGGCAGGATGGAGCGTGAGATTGATGCGGAAGAAGATAGATGGATGGACGTATGCATCAATGTCAACCACATGCATGTCCTCCTCAAGGAGGATTTTCAATAAAATAGAAGTTATTTGATGTCTGGTGTATTTAGAAGACGTGTGTGTTGTCATTTGATGGAATACAATAAATACACAATTTACATACCTTTATCCAGACTCTATTACCCTCCAAAACACAGGCTGCATGAGCTGTGCAAAGACCTGTGCAGTTACATACACAGTAGGAAACAGTAGCCGAAGGGAATAGTTTAAGTTCTTGCTTCAGAGCACTTGGAGCATAATACTAGGCCTTTAGAGACTATTAAAAAGTCTTACCTTTTGGAGACACATCGCTACACAGCGACTGTGAACACAGACCTGCTTGTTCTCTCCAGGGGCTGTTGTAGCTTCTGCCTAGATGAACCTCTCTTCACACTCTGTCCTGGGACAAAACCCCAGCAGGTTTATCTATATGAATGTTACTTTCTATCAGGTGAAGTATATGAACTTTTGCCCCCAATGTAAATCAAGAAGGAATTTGTTCATCTACTGCTGTCCTAACACTGTGGGGCTTCAAGCATCTGGTAAAGGCGTTAGGAGAGGTCAAAGGGCAGGCCAAAGAAGGACCTGCCTTTTGTGTAAACAAGTTGGCTTCAGCATAAAGACTCATGCAAAACTGAGATTCTGGGAGAACTCCATTTCTGGCACCGAAGAGCTCCAGGCAAATGTCCGCTTGTCTGTATTGATGTTTCTGTGAATAAACATCTTTTGAAGGACAGAAGCCAGTATCAACGAGTTTTCTTCTGCTACTCAACCACCTCGAACAACACTTCAAGAACCACAGAGGTGACTGCGTTTGATTGTTAACACTTGAGAAAGAGACGCACGTTTTGCAGCAAAGTGGCACAGTTTGAGTAAAGTCCACTCTATGTCTGAACTGCATTTATGCTTTGAGGCGATACGCTCCTCCAACTAGAGAGACAACCAATCATACGACAGCAGAGCAAAGGTAACCAACGATGAGGTTTATAAGGAGGGACTTGTAGCCCTGTATCCAATAGACCAGAGTTTGCCTCACAGAAGCTGGATGAGCCAGTTCAGAGCGAGGTCCATGGCGAGGCCCATGGCGAGGCCACACTGGTCCTCAAAGCCACCCCCCCTTCAGCCTACTTTTTGTCTAGCCATTTCACACTACATAAAAAAACTTGTGTCCATCTTTTGTGTGTTTAGAGACAGGACGGACTGATGCAACGCTCCATTCGAGAGGTCAACACGTCCAGCACTGGTGCATGCTCTGGGACCTGGACGAAGACACGCACTACAGTGTCCAGGTCTGACTCAAGCCCTTTACATCCTGTGTACTTATCAGCTCATCTTGGGCTACGCTCATTTCTTATATTTGGAAAAGACTTTAGCAGACTGCTTGTTGGAGTGGAAACATTTGAACATTTCATTGTCGCTCAGGAGAATTTCTGTGCTCCACATCACATGGTTTTGTTACACAGTGCCAAATTAGATTGCTCCCAAAACTTGAATTCCCGCTACTATCGTTCAAGCTTGTATTCTGCTCCTGGCACTTACCATTTTCATTGCTGAACCATTATTTAGAGTAGGATTGCCTACAAATGCCAAAGAGCTGCGTGACAAAGCAAGTCTTCGGCAATGTTTTGTCAGAATGACCAAAGAGAGCCTAAATCAAAACCAACCGACAACAAGGGTTGATTACAGAAACCTTGACTATAATTGTACGATAACATCTGTGATTGTGTTTTTGTTCATTCGTTTGGTGATGATAGTGTGCCTGTTGAAGCTGTTGTTCCTTGCTGTAGGTGCAGTCCGTGGGAACACAGGGGGACAGCCAGCCCAGCAGAGCGGTGCACTTCAGAACGCTGGAGAGGAGCGACCACTACCCTGTTGGAGTCCACGACCACCACCGTAAATCACTCATCTACTATATATAAAACATAACCTGATTTCTGTAAACAAAAGACATACAGGTTTCTATACTCATAGTAATGTATAGACACAAGAGGTCCATGCTAGTAAAGTATTTACCAGAAGATTAAAGGGCTGTACATGATTTTTGCAGAAAAGCAGAAAATCCGCTTTAGCATGCTAGTTGTTGTTAGCGTTACCATGACGGCAAAACTCTCTTGTTCCCTCTGAAAGTGTGAAAAGCAACTATAAACTCATCCAGTGAATAATTAGGAATGCATTATGTAAGTGAGCAATCATGAGCATAACACTTCAAATGAACTAGATCTGTATATTATAACATAATATAGTATCAGTAGATTATATAGTATAATCAGGTACAGCACGTTTAATTTTTAAAAGACTAGATAGTAGAAGCTATTACTACAAGTTTGCTGTTGTAACTTTCACTTTTGAAGCCTGCTGAAATGATGATTGTTGCTTGTAGCAACATAACGCTGGATTTTAACATGCAAGAATAAACCAAACCCTTTCTTTTTTTTTTTTTTTTTTTTAAAACTTTTTTTTTTTTTTTTTTTTTTAAAGATTAAAATATAAAACATATAACAGACATAGAAAAAGACCAGAGCGCAAAATTAAGAATAAAAAATAAAATTACAAATAGACATAAACCAACATAACAAACACAATCATAGAACAGAAGACTTAAAATAAAAGTCCCACTGGGTCCAAAGTCGGTCGAAATTGTCCATTTCCCGTTTGAGTCTGAATGTAATTTTTTCCATTTGTTTAAAGTTTGTCACAATGTCAGTCTAGTCCTTAGTCGTTGGTGAGGTTTGTATCAGCCATTTCTTTATGATGGCCTTTTTTCCTGCTGCCAAAAGTATATTACAAAGGTATCCGTTAATTGTGTCCATGGCAGGAGTTTTGAGGCCAAAGGTACATGGTTCTAAAGTTTAGAGGGATGGCAAGTTTGAGATGTGAACATCTTTGTTTAGTGTTTGTATGTTTTGATCCGCTCCTTCCATGTCGTAAGCACAGATTTTACGCAAGGATTCTCAACTTCCTTCAAATGACTCAGCCGTCTGTCATCTGCCAGTAAGGCCTGGACAGGAACTCCCGGCACAACATTACTCTCAATATTTTTCTATTGAGCTCCATATTCTAGATCACACCAGCAACGCTCTGATCTTAGCTGAAATAAAGTTTTCAGACAAGGTGAAACCCTTTTTCTTTTGATAATTGTAGGGTTTTAAATCGGATTCGAGGTTTCTTTCCTTGCCATACAAATCTTGAGATTGTTTTATTCCATTCATCAAACAGCCGGTTGGGGATGGAAATTAGGAGAGTCTGGAATAGATAGAGAAATCTGGGCAAAACATTCATGATTATAGTTTCAATCCTTTGACTTAGACTTAAGTCTTGGATCAGAGTCCATTTATCAAGATCTTTCTTTAAAGTGGAGAAAAGAGGAATGTAGTTTTGTCTAAGATTGTTGATAGTTCTTTATGGAGGACCACACCTAAATATTTAAGAGATTCCGTTTAAATGGGTAGATTTTTCTAAAGGACAAGGGGGGTTGCCAGTAAGAGAGTATCTTTAGTTTTTTTGTACATTCAATTTGTATCCAGACATTGGACCAATATCATGGAAGAACTACATCACAATGGGTATGGAAATTTCTGGTTTGGGTAAATATGATAAGACAGCAGGCAATTTTATGTTCTGTCCTGTCAATTGAAACGATATGAATTGTTTCCGATTATCTAATTAACTGGACCAATAGTTACACGTACAAAGCGAACAACAGAGGGGACCATGCACAACCCTGCCTCACCCCTATTTCCAAAGTCAGTGAGTCTGTCAAGTGACTGTTCATTTTGATTCTTGACAATCGTAGAGCCCCAACATTTATTATTATTAAATCGTCTATTTTAAATTTGGTCAGCACTTTGAATAAATAAGGCTAAAAGAGTCAAAAGCTTTATCAGCATCCAGACTTATTTTTAAAGCTTTGTTTTGTTGGTTCATTATGTGTAAAGATCGTCTTTTTGTTTTTTCTAAAACAGAGTCCAGATGACTACAACTGAATCTTTTTCTACATCGTCTTTCGTTATCTTGTGCTTGTCCTTTACTAATAAATCCTGTCTACCAAACCCGCTCTAATTCAAATGGAAGCTGATGTGTTTGTGGTGATGTGTTGTCAGATGAGCCAGCGATGGAGGGTCTGGGGATGACGCCTCACCTGCAGACAGGAGAGCTGCTCATTATCACCACAGTGCTGCTGCTGTGGGCCGGTCAGTATTCGCCTCTCATACTTTAAATTGTCTTTATTTCTTATTTCAACATGTTCATTTTGTATTTTTGATGTGCCCCTCCCACAGCCGTCATTGCCCTGTTCTGCCGGCAGTACGACATCATCAAAGACAACGACTCCAACGTCACCAAGGAGAAGGGCAAGCGGCTGCGCTCGTCCACGTCCTACTACAACGGCTCCGCAGGCAGTTCCCCCATCTACCACAACGGGGCAGTGCGGAGCAGCAGGGTAAGAGTTCAGTCAAGACTACATAAGCCACGTTTCAACTGGTTCACGGTCCGAAAGTGTCTCTACTGTCATAAGTGAACCATACCAGTGTGTTTATGTGTGTGTCCAAACCACCAAGGGCCACATACTGAAACGTGTTTGAAGCTGAGGGCCACAGACGGTGGTCGGGACAGGGAGTCCTTCAGGTGGGAGGCTTTGACAAGGGCCACCATAACTTTCTAAGGCGTGGAACATTTATTCTGTGCCACAATGTCATGTTTGATATTCAAGTTTTAGTGGTAGAATTAGTACAGTTTCAATAAAACGTGCTTTCATCATTTGGGCCACCCAGCCGCTGGTCTGAGAGCCAACAAAAAAGGGCTGCGTTTTGTCCCATAAGTGATCCAAAGTGGCCCGTGAAAAGTCCAGCTTTCAAAGCAGTCTAGCTCTCTTTATGCACAAGAGCACCCTGTGAGTTTGCAAGTTCTCCCCGTGTATTACATATCTAAAATCATACTATGTGATTGCTGGATTTTTTTTTCAGATTCTGCCTCCCACAGTGGAAATGCACCTACAGTGAAAATTTCAGACCCGCCATCATTTCTAAGTGGGAGAATTTGCAAAATCGTAGGGTGTTCAAATACTTACTTTCCTCACTGTAAATAAAATTTCATTTCTCCAGTGATGGTAACTTTACTTGTTAAACTGACAGACAGAAAAACAAAGCTGTTTGTGTTTATCGACGCACAGCATTCTCATTAAGATTCAAAGTATTATTATTCCTGTGCATAAAGCTTCTGACACTGTCAAAACCACATCCAGTGCATAAAGAGACGTCAGAATGTGGCGTGGAGGAGCAGAGGAGGGTTTACTCCAGCCTCGTCTCACAGCGACACAAACATGGAATTACTATGTACGTTTTGTGAATGACTGAGATGAAGAAAATGTATAGTTCAGGTATGATTTAGATCTGATTCATTAGATTTGATTCATTAAGAACGTCAGCTGACATCACGCTAAAAGTCCAGTTGGTCAGTAGTTTGTCACTGTTATAAAATAAGATGAAGACATGTTTTTCTGTAGGGGTCAGTAGTGTGTCAGAGATCTCCTAGCAACCAACACGTCCACAATCAATCTCCTGAACAAAAAAAACTCTCAAGCCCTCAGACTTCAGAACACGTCTGTAGAGGTCTGAACTACAGAGTTAACCCCATGGAGACCTCAATAACTACATTTATTCACACTTCCAAAATTGCAATTCCAGAGAGTAGCATGTTTGCCTGGAGGTGCCCCGAATATCTTCTTGAACTCACAAAATCAGCACTTGAGCCTCTTCATTTCATTTGTGCTGACGGTAAGAACGGGAGAGGCCAGCGTCGGCGCCATCATTTCCATTAAGAGACACCCCCGTCTTCTTTCCATCGATTTGTTCACGGCGGTTTATAAGCCAGATCAGAGGGACGGCGTCTTTAGGAGCTCATTAGCCCTGATTTATACCGGCCTGAGCTTTAGCATCAGAAGGTATTGGCCTGAAAAGGTGAGAATGGAGAGGAGAGCACAACGATAATGAAGTCGTTCTGTTTCTGGGGTTTAAAATGAGAAAAGACAACTACAAGTAAGCACATTTAAAAGGAGGGTTTACTGCATTCAATTTGACAAGAACATAGTGACAAGGTTGTTGTGTTTTGTGTGTGTGTGTGTGTGTGTGTGTGTGTGTGTGTGTGAGATACAATACCATAAAGGTGCATCTAGATAGCCACTGATCAAATTACAATCTAGATCGTTGCGACCACATTTTCTAATCGAATAACCATTATGACATTAGGTAAAGCAAGCTAGTTCCATAAATGAGTTTTTTTTTTCTTCTGCAGTGAAAATGTGGAAGGAGAGGATGAGGATGGTCAGTGCGAAGATGTTTGAGAGGGTAAACGTAAAAGAAGGGACAGTTTTTGTGTGTCTGCAGCTGCCTAAATGTCTAAATGTGTAGGTTATTTCCTTTAATGTCACACCTCACTGTTTCTGTCTTTGTTCAATATGTAAAAGACATAATTCACATTTGAATTAATATATTTTTTAATTTAACCAGAAGAGACCACTTTACTTTGTCACAGATTGTGCAGCTCTAAGATGCACTTGTAATTGGAGATGAGGGTTTAGAAAACACACAAAACAAAAAAGCACAGGTATGTTTCTGAGAAGTAAACATTATGACAAAGTTAAAAGTTATAAAATGTGGTCAGTATTTCATCGTATTTTCTATATTTTTCTTCATACTTTTTCTTGTCTCTATCCAGCTGCACCGAGCCTCTTCCTCGATCAGCATCATCCGAGTTTGAACACAAATCCTGAATCCCAAAATGTGGAATGTTCCATGTTCACTGTGAAATGACAAAAGCCGTAACGCACTGAACAGTCATGGGCATAAGTCGTATTGTCAAATGTATTGTACATATGGACCATGACGTGGACAGAGCACTTGGAGGATAATGCTCAAAATGGTGTGAGCCTGCCACCTTGAGGATTCAAACGGCACTGTCCCCACTGTAACTGCAGAAGCCGCTGTACATATTTTTGACCGTTTGCATGTTGTACTGGACACTTTGATACTTTATTTAACGAATGGTGAAAAGTATTTTGTAACATCAACTAACCTACTGAACAATTTGTATAAGTGGCCACGCTCCTGTTTCTGAAGGCTACAGAGATTTCCTGGGATGTTACAACATTTACGGAGTCTGTATTTGAGACTACGGTCAGTTGTGTCCAGCTCTTAGACGACTTTATTTATCCTAAAGGACATTCAAGTTCAGCTGCAGAAACATTTTCACTGTTTCCCTGTTGCCTTTGTGTCCCAGTGCAGCTTAGCAGGAGGTTGTGTGTCAGGGCAGTGTGAGGAGAGTAACAGCCCTCAGGACAAAAGCCCCACCTGTGTCCAGCAGCCCGGGCATCACAGTGTCCCTCCTTTGTGTCCTGTCCTGCATCACAGCCAGCGTCCCGGGGGAGCCAGGTGAACTCTGGAGACACGACCAGGAAACCCTCTTCCAAGTCTCACTCAGAAGTGGAACACGACGCAACATGAGTTTAATATGTGTAAGAAAAGTGACTTACAGTGGCCAAACCTCAGGTACACGTTACACTGAAGGTCGTACACCCAAAGCCATTTGTTATCATTTATCCTTTCCTTCAGTCATTTTCATGTGTTTATTGTAGGCCAACATGTTTTTAGTTGTCAGGGAAACCCACGGGACACAGGGAGAACACCCACACAGAAAGGTCCTGAATCGACACAGGGCCCCGTCCCCTGTCACAGGTCATGCTTTGAACCTCTCATGAAGGTTCAAACTCCATCACTACCCAGGACTAACATCACTGTGCCACGGCTTTATGGCGTTTCCTGCTATAGTGTGTGTGTGTATATAGTATGTTCACTGTGAAATGAAAGTCAGAGGAAAATGTAAAGTTATTTCTGAACGTGTGAATAGAAATAGAAATATGTCTGTATTAAATTATAATAAATATATTTTAAAGCAGCAGTGTCTTTGGAGTTTCATAGAATACTTATTGTACAGGTCAAGTATTTTAATGTTTAATTTGCACATTTCGGGATGAAAAACTCATGTACATTAAAGGCTTTGTCTTCTCAGCCCAAAATAAACACATTTCCAAAAGTTTTGATGAGAGAAAAAACAACATTTCTGTGTCGTCTGGATGGGCCCAATAATCAGAGATACTAGACCCAGCGGCTGTCGCGGCGCTTTGCTGTGGGAATTATGAAAAACTATAGAAGCCAAATGCTTTTTAAGTGCCGCACAGCTGAGGCGCGCGCTCTCGCCGAACAGCCGAGGCGCGCGCGCTCTCGCCGAACAGCCGAGGCGCGCGCGCTCTCGCCGAACAGCCGAGGCGCGCGCGCTTCTCACGCACTGGTATGTGTTTTCATATGCAGTTGCAGGATACACATCTGAGAAAATGCTTTCTTACAGATTAAACAGCTGAATGTTTTCTCCCCTTTGTGTTGTCTTGCATGTACGATGACAGAAGTCTCACTGGACAGCACTTTGTTACAGATTGGGCAGCTGTAAGATCTTTTTGTGTTGTGCTGTCTGTGTGTACAGCTAAAGAAGTCTTGCAGGACAAGGACTTGTCACATATTGTGGCAGTTGAAAGGTCTTTCACCAGTGTGAATTCTAAGATGTACTTGTAATTGGTATTTATAAGGAAATTTCTTTTTACAAATAGAGCACTGGTGTTTCTTCCCCTCAGTTCCTTCATCACTTCCTGACTCGTCTCTGTCGTCCACAGTGGAGCTGGTCCCTGGTGTAGGCTTGCATTTGGGGGATAGACCTGAGTTTTGTGCCGCTGTGCTTCTGTCTCTGATCTGGACTTCAGACTCTGTCTTCATCGGTGCAGATGAATAGTTCAGTGGAGATCTTCTGTCATCATCGTCATCGTCAGTGTCAGAGGAGTGCTCAGTGTTTCCTTCACTCTCTGAAGGGACCTGTGCATAAGTACTCTTCCTCTGATTCCTCTTCGTATTCAGTTTGTTCAGTCACTGAGGACTCTTCTGTCTTCACACCAGCACAGAACTCTGGGACAGCGCTGGAAAAGTAATCACACTCAGAATTAGAAGGGGCACACAGACAAATGAAGTAATATTAATCATAATATTTAGTGAACGTCTTCTGCTACATTACATTAAGCTAAACGTGCATGTGGTAGGGCGGGGCCAGGTCACATCACTGGTGAGAAATCATGAAATACTTCTCTTTGACGCCTCTTTGACGACACAAATATAAGTCAACTAAATTCAAGATGTGAAACAAATGTTTAATATAGCCATCATGCACTTATTCAATTAAAAAGGGTAACGACACCTCTCCACAGATCTGACCTGGAACCTGGCCTGGCGGTGTCACTTGCTTGTGTCATGGACTAAGAAGTTTAATGCCTTAGTGTGAAGCACTATACCCAAGGGAACATTCCCATGGAAACAAGCAGAAGGCGTGAGGTGTGTGGAGCTGTAAGCCTGCTCGCTGTGAGGCCTGTTTTTAGGAACAAATGTGTTTTTATTCACGTCACATTTTTGAAGTTACGTTTTGGGGGATTTAATTGTAATAATCGACCTCAACATGAGCACCGGCCATAAATCTACATCCTAGTCACTTCAGGGTTAGCACTAAACATTTCAGAAGAGTTGGCTCCTTACACTGGGGGCTGCTCTTCCTCCTGTTTGATGCTCTGCTCCTCTTCCTCCTCTTTGATCTGATGAGTCTCTGTGATCTCAGACTTCACTTCGGGGCCAGGACTCACAGAGGGCGCGTGGGAAGCCACTCTGGACAGCACGACCCTCGGTCTCAGAAGCGTGTCCAGCAGTTCCTGTTTCCTCCGGTTCTCCTCTTTGGAGCGACGCAGTTCCTCCTCAAACTCCGCTATGGTTCTTTCAAACAGCACAAAGATCTCATCAGCAGCCGCAGTCAGCCGCGCATTCACCAGGACTCTCAGACTTTGGCTTTTAGACATTTTACAAACTGCTTTAGCTTCGGGCTAACCACGCAACTCCCTGCTGCTGTTGTTATCTTCTTTTTCTTCTTCTTCTTCTTCTGTTGGCGGTTAGAATAGATCCATGATTGGCGCTCGGCTGTTTCAAGGAGAACTTCCGTTGTGTAGTTATAGCTCATTACTGCCTCTATTGGTGGGAGGACTTTACACGCACAAACCGTACACACAATGGGTTTAATTATTTACAAAAGCAAAAAAAAAGATTATATTGTCATACTTTTTTATTGATTACACAAATATCTTACAAATAAACAAAAGTCAAGTGGTGAAACAAAAGTTTAAAAAGTTATGGTAACAAATTAGGATTGTGATTGAGCAAACACAAGTAAAAGATAGCAGATCCTAAACTAAGGCAAAATTTGATATTTAGAGAATGTCTTCTGCTACATTGCATTTACCTAAACGAGCATGTCGTGAGGTCAGGTCTGGTGTGAGACCTGAATTTGGTGCTGCTGGGTCTCTGGTTCTGATCTGGACTTGGCTGTACTAGTCTCCATTTTATGTGGGAGTTAGACAACCCTTGAATTAGTTTTATACAAGATTGTGTGTATGTCCCACTCTCATCCAGGGAGGGATAACAGCAGTTTATTATCTGAGTAATGGGCTCCTGGACAGCATGTTTCCGTCGGGGCCCTCGGGCTGCCAGCCTTGTGTGGGCCCCTCTCCAACCTCGCTCTGCTGCGCTGTGGGGCTGGTCCTGTGAGGAGCAGGCCCCAGGCTCCTCTCTTCTATAGGGCTGAGCGGGACGACCGAGCGGGCAGAGGAACCACCTGGACAGGGACAGAAAACAGAACTAAATATCACACGAGCCCAATGAAATTAATGTATAACTATTTTGTTTTAAAGAAATCCGACTATTTGTTAAATATTTAGAGCCAAATCTTTTTATGTTTTTGACCTTATTTATAGTTTATGCTTGTTTTAGACCTGATTTAGGCCTGATAGTCAGGATTAGATCTGGTGGTACTTGGAAAGCTAAATATTATCTTAGGTGGTACTTGGAGTGTAAAATGTTTCGAACCACTGCTCGACTTAGAGACCTACCATGACTTCTTCGTCTGAGCTCAAAGGCTGCCTCCAGGTCACTGCCCGGCTGTAGTGAATAATATCTTTGAGATTTAGGAATGTTTTTTGAAGGCTGCAAGAGCAAAATTAACAAATTCAGAATAAAATACAAACACGTCAGGTTAGTGAGAACGAGTTTAAAAGTAGAACTCACTGGATCTCCAAAGCTGGTGGTTCGGAGGCTGCGTCTGATGCTGGTGTGGCGGCGGATCAGGATCTCACGAGTGCGGCTGTCGTCGGGCAGCTTGTATTTGTTGGTGTAAGCCAGAGTCTGGGAACAAGGCACGTGTTTGATGAGAGTCGATGCAGAATATAGCATGTCTTACACAACCTTGAGCTTGAGACTTATTTCTTTTGTTGCAGTGGTTCAAAACCTGAAGGACTGCATAGACCACAATAGACACTAGTCTCTCAACAATTTCATGTAACTTCCTTATCTTAATAGATACATTAGGGCTGCAGAATACAACGCAAAAGCAGACTGTATCTCAAAAGAACCAGATAATTGATATTGTAACAAACTAAATATGTCGCAATATCACCAAGGTCCTCCATTTGACAGAAATGTAAATACAAATTTTTAAAATCGTCTTAAAAGATACATACACTCTGTACAATCGTCTAGGGACGGTCAAATATGGGAAAGAATCAATCTAAAAGCGATGTGCCCGTCCCGGAGACAGCTTTTATGCTGGCAATGTCAAATACATATGGAAAAGAGTGTCTGGAGTGTCTGCCAGTGTGGTCCAATAGATTTGGTTTTCCATCTGGCGGATCACTAAGCACGGACAAAATGTATGGTCCATGTCAGCAAAATTGTTAAATTGAATGAATAGAAATGAAGGTTTTGGGATTTCTGTCATGTCTTTGGGATTTTAATGCATTTTTTCCTGTTGTGTGAAGCACTTTGAATTGCCTTGTGTACAAATTGTGCTCTACAAATAAACTTTTCTTGCCTTGCCTACTGTTTTTAAATGAGCCTGATTAAAAAGGCAGATTTTAGTTTCCTTATTCAGTCCAAACTAACCCTGATTTAGTCTCAGTTTTGTCTCAGTTTAGTTTTTATTTTGACAGACTTGGACTAAGTCATTTTTGTTTTAATAGAACTGAAATTGACATGTAAAATGTATATTCAAATTGTAGTGTCTGTACATAGCGAAATACCGCTCAAGTCGATTTGGAGTACAGACGCTTTCCTGCTCGCTCCAGCCTGCTATTGCTGCTTCTTTATCTATTTCGCTTTTCAATCATTTTTTGTCTTCCAAACATTTTTAATTATGACTTTTTTAAACCAAGGATTTAAGAATTTTTTTACAGTTTTAACAATATATCTGACGAGCCAGCAAAATGTCCAAGATGGGAAACAGACTCTTGTGAACGCTGTTGGAAATATCAACAAGAAATTCATGAGCTGCAAGCATGGATATTCGCTAAAATCTGAAAAAGGATTGCACGATACAGTTCCAGTGTCATCCAGTGGTAAGAAGTTCACATTTTTTAAAAGAAAAACAGCTACTTTCAACCTAAACCAGAACGATTCTGTCGTTCCCAAAACTTTCTAAAGATCTGGCTGTGTCTTGGAACAAAGTCTGTGCAAAGCCTGAACGATGCAAAGACAATAACGTCACCTAAAATACAGCTTACAACAGAATAACAGAATTCCTGCTCCATCAGCCAGAGAGCGAGCCGATGTTACAACATCAGCAGCACCGCAATCACAGCCTCCACCAAAGGATTCATCAGCAGCCGCTCCACCACCACCAGCAAAGGATGCGGCTACAGCTGCTCCACAATCACCTCTAACATTTCAATGTGTCTTTTTACTGTGGCCAGCCTAAGGCACACACCATATTCATGCTGTCTGGATTATTAATATTAATAATTGCTGAGTAAAACAGATTTGAAATAAATGTGTCTTTTTTGCAAATACAAAAAGTATCATGAAAAATGGGAGAAAAAACAAAAGTGTAGTGTTTATATTTCTGTTCAGAGTATTTCAATAATATCACAGCACTTAACAGCTATATCGTGATAGTGACTATACAGTCTGTGATTGTAACATTCCCTTTGGCCACAGAAGAACAATCCAATACCACGCAGACATTCAAGTCAGGCCAACCTTTTGCCGGATCTTGTACATGTTGTTTGTCAGAATATTCTGCATTTTCTTCACATCAGCAGTCCGGAACTTCTTCTTTGGCCGAGACGCTTCCTTTAAGTCATCACTGGTGATAAGCAAACAGCAAAAACTCAAATGTAAGTTATGTTTATGTCTTATAAAAGTTGACTACAAATAAATCATTAAAATGATAGTAAAAGGTGCGCTGTGTAACTTTTCTAGAGTAGGGTACATCACTCACTCGTCTAAGGGAGGAAATGTTGCTAGGGTAAAATGTTCCACAGTACAGCATTATCTTGCATTTATTCAATTACGGATGTTTTTATTGAACCTTGAACAACGCGTCACCTCTCCTCAGACCTGATGGCATTATCTGCTTGTCTCCATGGAGATAGACATGATACCTTGCACTGGATCATTTCATCTCTCTGGCTAGAGATAGTGGAAAAGTTACATAGTGCACCTTTAATGAGGGACCATTCATTGGTGCTGTTGGCCTGTTTTTGTTGTTGTTTTTCTTTAGAGTAGGCCTTATTAAACATTTTAGAACATTGGGCTCACTGTAGGGAGACGACGGAGGGGGCGGCGCTCAGGTCTCCCATTGGCGTGTCCAGCAGCTCGATGGCGCTCTGCAGCTCCAGTTTCTTATACAGAGACACGATACTGGACTCAGCCCTGTTGTCCCGAAGTAGAATCCTCCGCAAAACACGATCATTGAACTTCTTAAACCTGACAACAAACGACGCTATCAGTGCTTATTCCTGCGTCAATTGTTCTGATTGAGTTGCAAGGATTTTAAAGTGATCTTTCTGACTTGTCTTTCCAGTAGTAATGACTCCATTGCCCGCACAAGTCCTCGACCCCAGAGACAATGTGCTCCATTGTCTGAAGAAGCAGAAGAATCTATTATTTTTACACTACGAATACTCTCACTGAAGTACAATGACTGCATATTAACACTTGCCCGGTTGTGAATCTCCATGTTGATGTTGTACTTGTCTTCGTTGCTGCGCCTGATGTTCATGTACTCCACAATGGGCCGGATGCTAATGCCCTAAAGTGAGAAAGAACAGATGACAATCGCGTCAAAAAATGTGAAAAGGTTATGACAAAAACTTCAATAGACAAATCGCTTTTTGGCCCCCAAACTGTTAATCGGACTGGACAGTTCACACCATTTGGAATATACTGTTTGTGTCCTCATTGGCTGAATGACTCATCCACTTGCTTGCACAGACAAAACACAAAACCTAAAAATAAGAAAAACAAAGAATGCACCTGTATAAAAACGGTGAAGATGATGACGGCGATGGAGGCGGTGACGAAGAGATTCCGGCGGTTGATGTTGTCGGGCAGAGTGAAGACCAGGGCGAAGCACACTGCCCCCCTCAGGCCACTGTAGGCCAGGCCAAACTGGTCTTTGAGGTTGAAGTGGATGGTCCTAAACGGGTTAATGATCTGCGTCAGCACCAGAATCCCTGCCACAAAACAAAAATAGTCTCTGTCCGCTTGTGACTCTGGAAACTACAACTGCCGGTGGTGGAAGGTACAACTGAAACGACTTTGTTACATTTCATTTTGATATTGTTTTTTACAGAAACTTTTACATTATGCAGTATTTGAACTAAGCTAAAAAAACAATAGTCAGATGCTAGTGTCAGCGTAGAGGAGCTGCGTGGTTGAGTGGAGATTCTGAAATGATACAAAGACGTTTGGTGGGGATAACTGGACTGAACTTGGGACAACACAGAGGAGCTTCATGGATTCCCACCTGTCTGATGACATCAAGCAGCAGAGGGCATAATGGCATTCGTAATTAACACTTAAAATAATGTATACAGAAAAAAAAACGTTTTGATACACGGAACGGTGTCTGTGTTTTTAGAAACAGTTGATATACCTGTAGATAAGTCAATGTAAATGCTGCAATGACATATGAATTAGTCAGGTGATGAAAATTGAGCATGCTCAGATTGTTGAGCAAGTTAAGCTAATTATTGGACCTTGAATAAAAATAATTGAGTACTTGGTCCACCACAGATTTTGACAGCATCTAATACAAACATAATCTGACCTAATCCTCTCCAGATGAAGGCAAACAGCAGCGTAAAGAGGATGTAGGCCCAGTTCCACTCATGCTCTGTTGTTATGGTGACCACACCCAGGAAGAAGAAGATGAGCGTCTCGGAGATGCTGGCCAGGACCTTCACAACATGGCGGATGGTGGTGCAGGAGCGCTGGGACACGTTCTCCTCCACGTAGTACTTCATGGTGATGGCACATGTGATGATACTGGGCATAAAAGAAACAAATAATTGTTTCTATTGGCTATATGTTTTTATTATTGTGGGTAATGATCATTTCCACCCCCTACATCGGGCCATCTGTCTATTAAAGACCCCCAATCACACTTCTGCTTCCTTTGTTTTTCAAGCCTCATATAAATGTGCTCTCTCTCCCCTCATCCTGACTCTGAACAATCTCCACCGCAGCAGCAGAACCATCAGCCTCCTATGTCTCTTCGTCTACTCTTCTTGACCACCAGCTGTCTTTCCCTTCATCACGTCACTGTCAGCGTTGAAACACCAACGTTTATTCTGTTAACATCTCACCCATTTGTCGATCTTCAAATGTGTGGGCAGGGTTTACCCAGCTCAGAGTAGGATAAATATCTGAGTTCTCAGATCAGACCCACAGATTCAGAAAGACTCTTGGATGAGTCGAAACATCTCATTTTAGATGACTTCATTTGAATCTTTTTCTACACTGGAAGCCTCCTGGATGAATGAGGGATAACATCAATTTACATTCAAATATCTTAGTTTAAATATGTCTGAAAAAATAAATGATTTGGGTCATAATTAAAACCGTCCCATACCTGTGGAGTCATATACTGCAGATATGAGTGTTAAGTAAATCTACTGTCTAAAGTATTGTGTCTATGTCAATTGTTTAGGAACAAAATCTGTTCAAACTGAACAATGTTGCCTCTCCCATGAAAGCAACATTAACCATAATCTCTTACTCCCTTTAGATTCTCAGTTGTCAAAGTGCTGAGTTTCGACCTTACGACAGAACGCTGGAAATGCCGAAGAGCTCTGCCACCAGGTAGGCCAGGTAGCTGTACATGAAGACAAACAGGGGCTCGATCTGCCGGGTGTTGTGTGTGAAGCGGGTGGTGAAAGCAGCCACGATCCCGAACACCACCCCGATGAGGAGACCACCCAGGCTCACCACGAAGAAGCGTGCCATCCCCAGGAACACGTCTGCAGACTCCACTTTGGGCATGTCCGCCACGAAGCTGAACATGTTGTACAAGGCCTGTAAAGGAAAGGACGGCACAATATGTGGTAATGCTTCAACTGATGAGGTTACATATATTGTAAAGGAATTTTATTTGCTTCAACCATTATTTTTTTCCACTAAATAAAACAAGAATCACGGCACAACAGATGAGTCGCATCTAGTCCAGAGTCTTCCAAAAAGGTAATTTTTCAAATCAAGTCCAAATGTTTTTGGAGTTTTTTTCTTCCATTTTTCAATTGTCAGTTATAATTTGTGTCCAGTCCTTGATTGCTGGTGCAGTTTGAGTCATCCATTTTTTGTAATGGCCTTCTTTCCTGCGGCTCCAGGGTATGCTCCAAAGGTATCTATTTATTGTGTCCAGTTTTGTGGCCAAAATACATAGTTCTGGAATCAGGTGGGATGGTCTGTAGAGCTTTATTGATCTCAGTCCAATATATTTGTGCAACCGGACTGTGTAAAAAAACATGGTCATGCTGGGCCTCCTGGCAACCACATTTAATCCAGCAATTTCCTTGAGAGCAGTTTGACATGGTGTTCCAACCAAATTACCTCCAAGTATGTGATGTTGTGGTTCTCCATTGAAATGTATATAGACTTTCCCACTCTTCATTTGTCAAAACAAAATGACCCTCTCTTTCCCATTTATCTTATATATATTATATATAATAAATACCAGATGTCAAAGCTTTTCATGTGATTTTCTTTTACAGTCTGGTAGAAAACCTTAATACCTGTTATTCTTCAGACTTTAAATCTCAAATCTGTGTTGTTAGGTACAAAACCTTGATCACAACCAGTTTACGATTTTTACATCTTTCTTTATGTAACGGGTGGTACCTCAGGAAGGGCCTCTGTGTCCACTGCATAGGACAAAGCTGAGGAGTGTCCGTGATAGTTGGGAGGATTGTACTTGTAGTGGTCCTAATATGGAGGATGTACCAATTGTTTCAAATGGAGCTGACACAATGGATGATGTGTCTGAACTAGGGTCAGAACAGGCTGGTAGTATTTTAACTATTAATGAAGAAGTGTTGTCTGATGTGGAGATTTTCACAGACCAAGTGATGAGGCATTTCCAAAAGCCTCACAAATGTATGAAACATTATAATAAGAGTGTAACATCAAGGTACCTCAGGGTGTAGCAGGAGGTCCCGCCCTGTGGGCAGGGCTCTCCCAGAGTAGGATATAAACAAGAGTTCTCAGACTTGTTTCTCTGATTGAGAATGACTCTTGGATGAGAGTTGAAACGTTTTATTTTTTCTAAAACAGAGTCCAGATGACTACAACTGAATTTTTCTACAATGGACACTCCTGACGAATGAGGGATTACACCGACATGTACATCAAGGGTTATTTTGCATTATAGTTCATGCCAAAACTTTAGAGCAAAGGCTATATGTTTATTATTTTGTTTATTGATGTTTCTTTTACTTTTTATTTTACTACCTATCTAACAGAGAAAAATCAATGCAGAATAGGTAAAGCTTTATATCTTGAAGTTTGAAAACTACTGTAAGATGCCACTTGGGGCCGCCACCAAAAGTTGGAGCAGAGATAAAGTCTCTCGGAAGCGCAGAGCAAGTGGAATGGGCGAAATAACGGTCACAGAAAAGGTCAAAGAGTTTATGCAGCTGCGGAGATGAGCTCACTAAGAGGTGGATCTTAGAAGGGGCGAGACCCGGAATAATAATGAAGTTGTAGGTTGGTACAATTTACACATGCCAAATGTAAAGAGGCTATAGGACAAGTGGTTTTAAATATGACAAGTATCTCCTTGTTGGGTGGATGTAACGGGTGGTACCTCAGGGTGTCGCTTCTGCCCTACAGTCAAACAGGGGTTGAAAGGGAAGTGGGTTGTTTGCCCTTGAGGTGCCAGTTTCCGTAGGAGGCCGAATTGTTTGCTGGACCCATGTGTGTGTGTGTGTGTGTGTGTTTTGTTGTTGTGTGTGTGTTTGTTTGGCAGATTTTGTGGCCTTTTAAAAAGTTTGCATTGGAGTGAGTGTTTTAATTGTAAATATGTGTTTTAATTGATCTTCTGATAGGTGGGCATGCTGGCTAGGAACAATCTGTGACAAAGAGCTGTGTGGGGCTCACAATGCACAAGTCGTTTTTAAGTGGTTTGAGACCATTTAATTGTACGCAACATGTTTTGAGTGTTTTTTTATAATCATGTATTTTGTGTTGCAGTGTTGGTCACTGCTACCTGCTGTCCTTGCTTTATATTCTAGTTCATGTTGTAGTTAATCCACCTCTCCTTTAGCCCGGTAAACACCTGTATAGCCGGATTAACTACTTTATTTTATTTTAACTACTACTTCTTCTGAACACTGTTCAGGTCTTGGATTAGTGCAGTAAACATTGGGAACGTAGCCCACCCTATGCATTGTACTAAATAACGATAAATGTAAGTACTGTTTTTGTCTTTTTATATCAGACTCGGTATTTAGTTCATATGTCTTGATTCGGTTTTTTTGCAAAGTTTACAGAGTTTTTTCTACATCCTCCAAATCCTGGATATTTTTCATTGATCTTATATCTGGGTCACACCAGTACAGTAACGCTCTCATTTGAGCTGAAATAAAGTAATTTTTTAGACAAGGCAAACCTCACCTCCTTTTTCTTTGATAATTGTAGAGTTTTGAACGGATACAAGGATTTTTCTTGCAAACAAATCTTGAGCTTGTTTTATTCCACTTCCACCAGTTGGGGATGGAAACTGGAAGAGTCTGGAAAAGATAGAGAATCTGAGCAAAGCATTAATTTTTATAGTTTCAATCTTTTGACTTGGATTTAAGTATGGCATAACTGTCTGTTTTTCAAGATCTTTGTTTTTATAGTAGAGAAAGAGTGGTATAGTTTTCTTTAAAATTGTTGGTAGATCTCTATGGAGATGCCATTTAAATGGATAGGTATCATCTCAGTTTTTTGTACATTTAATTTGTGTACAGACATGGGATACATTTTTTTGAAGAAAATGCACATTAGATATGAATTTCTGGTTGGTCAAATATAGCAGAACATCACTTGCATAGCAGGCATTTTACATGTATGGTCCATCCCATCAATTGTAACAACATAGAATTGTTTTGTTTGTTTGTTCTAATAAATTGGGCAAACAGGAGAAAGACCAAGCACAGCCTGTCTCATCCCTCTTTCCAAGAGTCAGTGGATCTGTCAGGTGACACTGAATCGTAAAGAGCCCTAATATTTTTTAATAATTAGGTCGTCTAATTTATTCAGACTTAAATAAATAAGATCAGCTAAAAGCTTTCTCAACTTCCAAACTAATTATTACGGCTTTGTTTAGTTGCTTTTGTAAATGGCTCATTATGTGTAAAGATCGCCTTATGTTGTCTTGTGTTTGTTGTTCTGATCTTGTCTGATCGTTGTAAAATTACATTTGGGAATATTGTTCATTCTTGTTGACATAATTGAGGTGTACAGATGAAAGTCACTTTCAGATAGAAATGGGTCTATATGAGGCACAGTCAAGTCGGTCTTCCCTTCTTTAGGTATTAAGGATCTGATGGCTTCTTTCCAACTAGGAGGGTCTGAATTTTTTCAAGTGCCCACTTAAACGTTGTTGAAAGCACTCTGAGGTGAACCCATCACTCCTGGATATTTATTCTTTAGCCTTTGATTGCACCCTGTATTTCCAACACTATTATTTCAGCTCCTAATTTATATTTTTGCGCTTTGGTCTTGACAGGGAGATGAAGGGTGTCAGACAGGAGTTGATTTCATCTCCTGAAGTTTTAGAGAAAAGCTTTTTGTAGAAAGATTGAAATGATGATTGTAATTTGGTCTTGATTGGTTAAGATTTCATTACTTTGTCTGTCACATATTTTAAAAAAAAAATTCTTCTGCTTGTTATTTTTAAGTTTGCAGGCTTGTAATTCCTCAAACGTAAAGAAACTTCACTTGTGGCTGATGGATTTCGTATGGTCTGTGCAAGAAACACCTTCTTGCCTTTGTACTGAGGTCTCTTTTAACTTTTGCAGCCTTCGTGACGCATTTCTTCTTATCTTATCTGGCTTGTGGCTCTCCATCCCTCCCATAGTGGCCAACTTGTACATGGAGCAGTTTGAGAAGAGGGCTCTACTCCTAATCTCTGGTCCGCTATGTGGATGACACATTTTGTGACAATCAAGAAGCGTTCTAAGAGCACACCAGTGTGTATCAGGTTACAAGAGAAGATGCTAAGGAGAACCACTTGGCCTTTCTTGATTGTTCCACTATCAGAGGAGAGGACGGGAAGCTCCAGACAGAAGTATATAGGAAACCTACAAACGGATCAGTACCTGCTCTTTGGCTCTAACCACCCACTACAGCAGGGTGCCTCGAGGGCCATATTGGAATCCAGGCGAGTGGCGGAGGGCCGGCCCGCGATCATTGGTGTAAAAAATTCTCATCATTATAAGCACTTTTCTGTAAAATACTGGGAACTGAATCTATTATTCATTAATTTCATGTTATCTTTATTAAGGACACAAGTGCAGACACATGTTACAGCGCCAAGACGGTTAAAAATAAGAGAAACTAAGAGTAAAACACATATGATCCCGGGGGGAGGAGGGCCGGATGAAAACAGGCCGAGGGCCTGATCCGGCCCCTGGGGCCACAAATGCCCAGGTGTGCACTACAGCATAAGATGTAGGTGATCAGGACTTAACAACACAGAGCAGAAGAAGTGCCCACCAGCTCAGAGGGCAAGAGGAAAGAGGAAAAACACGTCCGGTACGCTCTCTCAGCCTGCGGTCTCTCCACTGGGGCTCTTAACAAAGTTAAAAGAGCCAAAAAGCAGGACAAAAGGGAAACAGAACCACGAAGGAAAGGATTTTTATTTTTATTCTAAACCAGACAAAAACTGTTTCACCCTAAGGACAAGATGCCTACACAAAAGCTGAGCAATGTAGTGTATTCTTTCCAATGCAGTGAAGAAAGTTGTAAAGAGCGCCACATAGGGGAGACTAAACAGCCACTGCACAAGAGGCTTTATCAACACAGAAGACACTCGAGTTCAGGACCCCAGGGTGCCGTGCATCTTCATCTTAGCCACAAACCACTCTATTGAAGACAGTGAGGTGAAGCAGGACAAGAGATAATTTGAAAGAGGAGTCAAGGAGGCTATTTTTGTTTAAAAAAACAAACAAAAAGAAAATCCCTCTTTAACCAGAAATGGAGATTTAAGGCTCAATTTTCATACATCACAGCATTTTGGAGTGCTATCAGCCCTGGCCATTCAAATGTTAATCAGGTACTCATCAGTGATGAGGAGCTGCATCCAGGTAACAATAGGAATTATATGGCCCATTACAGGGTTAGGGTAACAACAAAAATAAGTTTCAGGGGGAACATAAAACAGTAGATAAATAGGACAGGCTATTTTCAGGAGATATTATTAGTAGGATAAATATCTGAGTTCTCAGACCACAGATTGAGAATGCCTCTTGGATGAGAGTCAAAATCTCTTGTATTTCTAAAACAGAGTCCAGATTACTACAACTGAATCTTTTTCTACACTAGTACATTGAAGCATTGTTCAGGTAATATTGCTTTGATTGGACACAAAGGCGTACAGTTTCACATTGAACCTGATTTGATTATTTTAGTCCAAATAATACATTCGCTTTGAAACATTTATGTGTTAGTGCCATGCTGCTACTATTCACTGTGTGTTTTTGGTTCACAATGTAACTCACGCTTCAGTGCTGCAAAAATAGAACAAATGGGCACATTATTATGAGTGATGTCAGCGTCCGAACTCACCACAGTGACAGCATCGCTGAACAGACCCTCTCCAAATATGACTATATAGATCTGCTCATTCACCCTGATGTTCTCAAACACACTTAAGGCAGCCACAGGGTCCACTGCTGAGATTATGGATGCAAACAGCAAGTTCTCCTGCAACACAGATTAGCCTACACATCAGAATCAGAATCAGAATTTTGTTCAATGAACAAAATTCACAAACATAGGAACTTGTCTCCGCGTTAAGGTGCAACATAAAACACTAATCATGATTTTTAAAAAAACATATATGGAATCAAAACGGGCATGCATTAAGAGACAATTTAAAATGACTATAGTATAAAATAAAAATAAAAAACACATCAACAACACATCAACAACTTTATCCCAATCTGTATCTGTACGTTTTCTTTTGCCTATGCCCACCTGCAGATTAATGTCTTGCAGCCCGAACGCATCAATTTGGCAGATGGCAAACAGTGACAGTCCGATGCCCACAGAGTTCCAGAGGGTGCCCACTACAGAGAACCAGAGCACCGTGCCCACGTTCTCAAAGAACGGCCTGGTGGGAATGAAGTAGCCGCTGTCCAAGACTATGGGGGGCAGCATGTAGAGGAAGAAGACTTCGGAGCTCAGGACTGCCGGGGGCTTCTCCTTCACAGAGTACATGATGCCTCCCACAATCAGCCCGATGAAGATGAGCAGGCAAGACTCAGGGATCCAAATGGTGACTTTATGATAAATGTTGAAGCCTGGCAGACAAAAGGATGGGAAGAGTAAGTCACATGTGGTTTTAGTTAATAATTATATAATTTTGTGCATTGTGATCAACGACTCAATTATAATCAAGTCTTTCTTGGGGACACAATTATTCTATTTAAACAAGGCTTTCAACAGCCAACTTTTGCTCTAAAATTAACTCTAAAATACATTATAATAATAACTTAATACCAAAACAAACTGCTGCTTGTATAGTCCTTCCCCTTTCCTGTTCAATGGGGGCAGTGCACATACCTATTTTAGCGAAGGAAGCTAGCAGCACCCACAGTGTGAATTCAAATGGCAGCTGAATGCGCGGGTAGTCCATGGTGAAGACTGGCAGGTTGGCCTTCTCCTGGTCTGGGAAGGCTTGAGGCTGCTCATTGTGGAAGGGTTTGATCCCCTGGATTTGTGTGGGTCCAGGAGCTTGTAAAGTTTCTTCCTCACAATCCCCTCCAGAGTAGCAGAGGAGCAGGAGAAGAGCACACCAAGATGCCCTCCACCTCAAACCCATACTACAGAACCCCACCATTTGTCAGAATGTACAGACTATCCACTGCCAGCAGAAGAAGGTCCAGAAGGGTCCAAAAGGAGCTCACCGGGCTCAGGACATGTCTCCGCGCTGTGGTGGCAAAGGAGACTGCAGAACAGGTTCTCTCGGATTGTTGCAGAACCTGCTCGTGCCATACCTTGGTTGAGTCAGGTGTGCAGTGCATGTCACAACCGACACACAGGCACATGTGGCCACCAAAACAACTGCCCAAAGATGAGATGTGTTCATTGTTAATAATGTAGCCTACATACAATGTATGCTAATTAACCAACTAATCATTGGATTTATATAGCACCTTTCAAGACACAAAGTGCTTTACAGTGTGTCATTCCTTCACTCCAGGCTCAGTGGTGGTAAGCCACTATTGTAGCCATGGCTGCCCTGGGGCTGACAAACGGAAACAAGGCTGCCAATTTGTGTCATCGGCCCCTCCTACCACCACCAACCATTCAATCACACGTCACTTTCATACTAGGCAATGTGGACCTTTCCTTTAGCACCCCACTGGGGCACCTGGTATAACCAGGAGCCTTGAGTTCGTAACTGATGCATCTTCCTCTCGTTGCCATCATTATGTTTTAAAGGTGCACTGTGTAACCTTTCTGTGGCCCTGTAACACGGCCTGGTGGGCCCACCTGCTTGTCTCTACGCCTAGGGAGATATTTAAGTCTCAGGCCACATTGTGAAACAACTACACTGCAACTTTTAACTTAGACGCATGCATATTTACTCCGGGCAAATCCTTTCTGGGACCAAGTGATTTGGAAAGTGGATCATTCAGGAACAAAGAGCTTCAGGAGAAAAGGCAAGCTCAACTTTAACAAGCTTTTCACCTGGTTTTCTCATCATCATCTAACTCAAATGTATGTATTTATTGATTCCCTCATGTTTGAGTAATCCAGTATTGTCCTGCAACTGAGACTCCGTCACTCAGAAAATCCCCGTTTTCACTTATCCCCTATCCCCGCCCACATCCCTGTACTTGGTTTTGAATATTTGAGTAATGAAGACTCCGAGTAATAGGCCTACATGTAGGGTTCCAGACAATCTGCGCCTTGTAGAACTGTAAAGAGTTCTGCAGTTTTGGACAGTACAAATGAAGGCACTTGCTTCTATGAATATGTCGTTCTATTCTAACAATTTTGCGGTTTGAAATTAAAATGTAAAATTAGAAGTCCTAAATATCATTATTAGCCTATAGTGATAGTTCGATACAAAGTAGCTGAAAAGAAGCACAATAAGTCTCCTTTAATCTCGGTGCTACAGGTGACCTTACACTGGATAAACCTTTTGACCTGAGGACTCCACCACCGTAAAGCTGCCGCCAGGTGGCGATAAAGCTGCAAAGAAGCCGCTCTGCCCATGCGTAATGACGTTGTGGTGCGTGCGTGTGAGCAGGAGGTGGAGTTACTGAGTCCTCGCTGCTGCTGCTGCTGCTGCTGCTGTTGTTGAGGTATTTAGAGAGCTCTTTTCGCCAAAGTCCTGGACATATCGGCGGCTTTGACATTCGCCGTGTTCCGAGTGCGGGCGGGTGAGTAGCGGCAGCCGCGCGTCATGCTCCCGGACAAGCGTCACGCCGTGTCGCGTCTGGACGTTGCGCCAGAGGAGTTGGCGACTGCGGCTTTTAAGTTTACAATCAAATGACAACTTGGATGATTTGAGCTTTGAGGGGCGGTGCAGTTTGGATGTAAAGCCTTAGTGGAGGAACTGTGGACGCAGGCTCCGCTGTGGTGCTGACCGGTCCAAACGGCACCGCAGTGAGTGCTGAGGCGTCCAGCACGGCACATGCACAGTTGCTTCTTCTCTTGCACAAGTTTGCAATTTCCCACAGAGTTGTCTTACTACATAACGGTATTTTCAGCCGTCCGTCACTTTGAAACGAGAGCCTTGGGAGTTGTGGCTCGGCTCCCGGTGTGAGGCAGCACCGGGCCGGGGCCTGTCCCTCGGCTCGGTCCACTGCAGCTTTGGCTCCTGCTCCGTCAAGGTCAGAATGATAAGCTGCTCCGAGGACCGCAGGCTCCGGAACTGTTCCGGGCTTTGGCACTGACGAGGCATTTGGCAATTCGAACACAAAACAAAGCAACAGTTTGGGTCCTGAGCATGAAGAGGTTCAAAGAGTTTCAGTGAATCTATGTCTATATCCATGGAAATAATGTACGGGTATGGACATTACAGTGGCTAAAACTAGGCTCATTCAAAAGTGAAAAGTGTGTCACTGGCGCATGTAGTCGACCAAAGAAACTCTTGGTCGACTAAAGACCTGCTTTGTGCATTATGAGGGGGCGCATTGTGGCACTGGCAAAAGCTCCTAAAACTGTTGAGCATCCATAGCCTCAAGTCAATTAATGAAAAAATAAATAAAATTACTAGTAAACAGATGTAAACAGTAAAAAGGCAGGATAAGCTCATGATTTACTCCATCTTACTCGCCCCCGTGCTGCCTGCTTTCTGCGGTGGTCTATATACATCCTTACAGTACTAATACAAATATTAGTAAACTAGTAATACCATGGGTCAACTAAGACATCATCAATCAATCAATCAACCTTTATTTATAGAGCCCTTTACAACACTCAAAGTGTCCAAACTGCTTCACAATAAAAATCAAAGACAATACAAAATATAAAGTGTCACAGCATTACAGAGTGTTGAAAGCCAGTCTGAATAAATATGTTTTAAGCCTAGATTTAAAAAGTCTGTGATGGTGCGCATGCCGGGGGGCTCATGTCGGGGGGCTCATGTCGGGGGGCTCATGTCGGGGGGCTCATGGCAGGAGCTAGGACTGCAGAACAATGACTCATTGGTTTTCAAAGTAAAGTGTGACTTGAAGGGGAGTTTGGGAGTTTGTTCTCAGTTTGACCACGGTGGGAAGTGATTCTCGCACTTTTAGCTCAAAACCAGAGAGAAACTGCTGACTTCTGCTTCCGTGTCTGCCCGCTCGCACAGCGGGCAGACTCTGTTTGGTATCACTTTATCACATTGGTCCAAGCATTCACAGAAGATCCTTGGATATTGAGATACTGTGGTTTTTAGTTTGTGCAAAATCAACTGCCATTTGTCATAAGTTAAATGATACATTATATATATTTTTTGCTATAACATAAGTAGATAATTTTACATCATCAACAGCAATATGGAGCTTAAATGGTTTAAAACTGGGGTTCTGTTTCTACCTCAGAGTGTGGAGCAGACCTGCACATGCTCTTATTCTAATTAGTTAACATTTTATCTTTTCAAAATTGTAAGCAAGAGCCATAAGACACTTTGGACACACGCAAGCTGATTGGCTATTTCTTTTGTGTGCAAAAAAGCTGATCTAAATACTACTGATGAGCCAATGGATTTGTGAGAGCGAGGATTGAGTTAGAAACGTTTAAACACCTTCTCTCTTATTTCACTGTTTGAAAAGTGGGTACCTCACCTTTTAGGATTAGGGACCATGGACCTCCTGTTCAAAGCATCAAAACTGATAAGCCCCGCCTCTTCATCGTAACGTTTCACTGTACGTATATATAGTTTTTGAAAAGTGGCAATGTGACATTTTTATTTTTTAAATTTTTTTAAAAGATTAATCATAAAGCACAGAACAGAAACAGAACCATGCAAATTTTAAAATAGAATACAAATAGACATCAGCTAAACAACGAAAGAAGCACAGTCATGGCACAATTCATTCAAACTGAAAGTCCCATTTGGTCCAAATTAGTCCATTTCCACATTAAGACCGAATTTCATTTTGTTCCATATGTTTAATGTCTGTCACAATGTCAGTCCAGTCCTTCGTCGTTGGTGATGTTTGTGTCAGACATTTCTTTGTGATGTCCTTTTTTCCTGCCACCAAAATTACATTCCAAAGGTATCCATTCATTGTTTCCATAGCAGGAGTTTTGAGGCCCAAGTACATAGTTGTAAAAGTCAGGGGGATGGAATGTCAAAAACAGTATGCAGTGCATTTTGAACTACAGTCCAATATTTTTTAGCAACAGGACTGTCCCAAAACACTTGATAGTGGTTTGTCTCCCTGTGAACAATGAGCACTTTGACATGGTGTTGTGAAAAAATGTGACTCATTTTTTCAGCAAAAGTCCTTCCAGACATGTGATTTTGTGATTCTCCACTGGGATGTACACACACCTTCCCAGTCCTCGTCCGTCAAAACAAGATTACCTTCTCTTTCCCATTTGTTTTTAATATATTTAGTAGAGTAGTTGTAGATATAATTTGGATAATATTATTCCCCTTTAAAAAAGTCAGTCAGAGGGTTATAATGGTCGTTACTTTGTGTTTGTTGCTTGCTGTTTTTTGTTTGCTGTTTAATTTCTTGGATATAATAACTACTTATTTGTAAATACCTATGACAATTATTTTTGTGATCATCTTTTACGAATCTGGTGAAACCCTTTATACCTTTTGTAATCCAAAAAACCTTGGTCATAAACCAACCAGTATAAGATTAGTTTGTAAGTTTTGATCAGCTCTTTCCATGTCGTAAGCACAGATTTTACCCAGGCATTCTTAACTTCTTCCAAATGACTCAACCGCTTGTCATCTGCCAGTAAGGCCTGTACAGGAACCCCCGGCACAACATTAATTTCAATATTTATATATATATATATATATATATATATATATATATTATATATATATATATATAAGCGTCATATTCTGGGTCACACCAGCAATGCTCTGATTTGAGCTGAAATAAAGTTATTTTTCAGATAAGGTCAACCCCAACCCCATAGTTTCAATCCTTTGACTTAGACTTAAGTATCAGATAAGGTAAAATTTTTCCAGATCTTCCTTTATAGTGGAGAAAAGAGGAGTAAAGTTTTTCTCCAAGCTTGTTGATAGATATCTATGGAGCAACACACCTAAATATTTAAGTGATTCCGTTTGCCATTTAAATGGGTAAGTCTTTCTAAAGCACAGCCCTGCCTCCCTCCTCTCTCCAAAGACAGTGAGTCTGTCAAAGGACATTTCATTCTTTATGTTGGGCTATTGTCAAGAGCCTCAATATTTTTATTATTAAATCATCTAGAATCAATCTCAGCCCTCCAGACTTATTACAGCTTTATTTTGTTGTTTCTGTATTTGGCTCATTATGTGTAAAGTCTGTCTTATGTTGTCTTGTGTTTGTTGTTGTTAATAAGTCCTGTCTGATCATTGTGAATTCAATTTGGGAGTATTATTTGTTCTTTTGGACATAATTGCGGTGTATACATGATAGTCCACATTCAGACTAGAAATGGGTCTGTATGAGGCACAGTCGAGTTGGTCCTTGCCCTCTTTAGTTATTAAGGATATGATGGCTTCTTTCCAACTGGGAGGGGTCTGAGTTTTTTTAAGGGCCCAGTTAAAAGTTGATAAAAGCCGATGAGTAAATGCAGGTTTATGCTTGACGCATTGCAAAATGTCATCATTTTTGCCGACACGCCCCCTCACGTGCCGTCCATATGCTATTCGTAATATTTCAGATGCTATTGTAGTAATGATGTTGAAATCATTCTCGTAAATCTGCTTTTGTTGCACAGCTCTTTGGTCGAACACGACACACAAACATGGGAACCACAGCAACAGAACACAATAGAACAAACGAAATGCAAAAAAAAACAATTTTCTTGGTTGATATAACATTTTCCTCTGGGTGTTTACAAACCATGTCAAGGGTTGAATGATGTCAATTTTTATTTTCCCTGCTTTTGTTGGAAGTTTTAGATATTCAAGGATCCAAGTCTATAAACTTGCCCACATCTTTCCCTTCAGTGTCCTCTGGACAGTAGACAGAACAATATTGCATTTAATAATAAAACACAAAAGCAAGAAAAATAATAAAAGCAATATATAAAAAAAATAAAAAATAAAATAAAGGACCTTTTAAAACGCTTTCCTAAAAAAAAAAAAGGTGTTATATGTGTCTGAGATCAGGGAGGGCTCCAGAGGGAGGGATCCTGGGGACGGGAAGGGCTCCATCCATCAGAGCAAAGGGTTCTGATAAGGTCATATGGGGTGAGGAGGTTTATGAGGCTTAACATTACATACTGTTACAAGAAGTATTTTAATAAGTTTGAACTTGCACACATGAAGGGGTTTCTGTCACTCCATCTGTAGATAAGAGGACCAAAGTAGGACGTGTATATGGGCCAGCGTATACCAGAAGGAGGACACCCACTATTAACCCAATTCTGATGGCTTCTGAAGTCTGTGCTAAATCAGATCTCTAAGTCTCTAACTAATTGTACCTATTTCTCAACCAAGCTTAATCCGAAAACTCACTCAGAACTGATTTGAGCTACTGACTACTTCCTAGAAACAGGGAATTATTTGATCACAAAGCTGATAGAGATTTAGAAGTAAGTTTTTCTGTTCTGGTCATGCCGCCCTCATTACTGCATACTACCATTGTGTCCTTGGGCAAGACACCTCACCTACCTTGGCTTCAATTGATTTTGATTTCCTTGAGGTAAATATCAGTACAAAAATGTAACTATCATGTTGTTTTGCTGATAGCTGGTGTGTGAGCTGGGCCTGAGCTGGCAGGACCGCCACACATGGGAGAGCTCCTGCGTCCTCTGCTGGCACACGGGCATCATGGCGGGGGCAAGAGAGCGCAGCTCCCGACTCCAGAGGCCGTGGTCCGTATACAGAGCCAGCACTCTGGAGCTGTCCAACGAGATGCTGGGGCTGACCTTGGCAGGTAGGGCATCTGTCTGAACAACCTAACCAAAAATATTTACCGGTAGTCAAAAGGAACATATTGTCATCTATTGAAATGTAATGTATAAAACCTAGACACATGAAGCTAACAGGCTACAAATCAAGATATATTTGTAGATATATATACATTTACAAAGTTAAAGTCGAATGGTTGTTTTCAGATTATAGACGTTCCTCTCTCAGATGAAGACAGGAGCCAGTATTTTGGTGTTATTGTTTTGGTGTCCAACCGCACCTCAGAAACACCACATACCGTTTTGCCTGTCCAAATTCAATTAAACACTCCTGAAACCACTGGTGTTCTTCTACAATCCATTCTCTTGGACCGGCCTCCTGCTGGTGCCGGAGTCAGGACTAAACATGGACCGGCCTCCTGCTGGTGCCAGAGTCAGGACTAAACATGGAGCGGCCTCCTGCTGGTGCCAGAGTCAGGACTAAACATGGACCGGCCTCCTGCTGGTGCCAGCCTCCTGCTGGTCCAGAGTCAGGACTAAACATGGACCGGCCTTCCTGCTGGTGCCAGAGTCAGGACTAAACATGGACCGGCCTCCTGCTGGTGCCAGAGTCAGGACTTTGGATGAAAGTCGAAACGTCCTGTTTTTCTAAAAAGTCCAGATGACTACAACTGAATCTTTTTCTACAATATATAGCTGTAATGTGATGTCTTTTTTCAGGAAACAGTCAGGACCCAGATAACCGGTGCTGGAATTTAGCATGGGTATGTGACACATCGTTGGTTAGCCTTTAGAATATGCATTGATGCGCTACATACTTTCTTGTAGCCTGTTCAGACCTGGTGACCCCCGCCATGGACCGCAACCCAACACCTTCATCGCTGTGAGCTGCACCACTCCCCCCAGGCCTTCTGGACCAAGCACACCCAGACGGAGGTCATAGAGGTCAGACCCCCCGCCTTTATTCAAACTAAAATCTTCTGGTGAAGGATATAAATAGCTTTTTCTTTTTTTCTTTGAATTGACTAACTGACTATTGTCCAGGCACCAGTAACCCGAGCTTTCTGAGCAGCGTGGCCTTCTTCCAGGACTCCAGCATCAGTCAGCACACACAGATCAAACTGGCCGTGTACGACGTCAAAGAGCGCTCCCAGGGAACGGTCAGTCTACTGTCTGTGGGAATGGTTTATTTTTACTGGGACTTGGTGCATTTCGCTATTGCGTTTTTTCGTATATATACCGTGCATACTGTATATCTGTGTATTCTATGTACACCGTGTGTTCAGAGTACTGACTGGTGCTCTCTGCAGATGTACATGTTGGGGTCAACGCTGTTCCCGCTCAAAGAGCTGTTACAGGATCGGACAAGCCAACTGCAACTGGAGCTCAGGTACTTCAAGTACTGCACTACTTTAAATTCTAAAATACCACAGACACCAAAGTACTAAAGATTCAATTTCAGTTTATTTTTGTAACACCAAAAGTTACAAACAGCAGTTTCCTCGAAAGGCGCAGTGATTTACAGATTAAACAATGTTCATAATTTCCCAAGCCCCCCTGTCCTTAGACCCTCCTTCTCGGCCAAGGAAAAACTACCAAACCCCTCTTTGGGGAAAAGTAGAAACCTGTAGGAGTTCCACAGTGAAGGAGAGATCCGACTCCTCGGACGGACAGGCGGACGAGAGAGAGCCGGTGGAGCTGGACCCACTCAGGAGGAGAACCAATTCTTCGAGGCTGATGAAGAACCTGTTCATATGGCTGTAGAGACCGTTTCTCCAGGCAGACGTTTCTCAGGAAGATGAGGAGCATCTGGATCCACAGGTCCATCGATGTGCCTGCTCCACTCCCGTCGGGGAAGTGGGAGAAGAACAAGGATTACAAGCGATGAACAAATTGCAAGTGAATTGAATTTAAATATTGATTTGATAGTAAAAGTAGTCCTGAAGGCAGAGGATAGTGCTCAAGCTGCCATACTTCCCCCAGTATAGTTGCTCCTAGGGCAGCGGAGCTGGGAAACTGTAGGTTTTTATTTCTGTTCCTAACTGGCCTGACCATAAGCCATTTCAAAGAGGAACGTTTTAAGCCTGGTCTTAAATGAAGAGACCGTGTCGGCCTCTTTAAACATGGACAGGAGCCTGATTCCACAACACAGGAGCTTGGTAGCTAAAACGCTCTACCTCCCTACTGTGCTTTTAGAGACCCTTGGGACCACCAGAAGTCCAGCATTTTGACGAGCGAAGTGCTCTGTTTGGATGATAAGGTCCTATACGGCCTCTTTGAGGTAGGATGGGGCCAGGTCATTTATGGCTTTGTAAGTCAGGAGGAGGAGTTTAAATTGTGATTCTAAACTGGACAGGAGCCAGTGAAGAGACTCGAGCATGTGATGTAATGTGATTCTATTCCAAAGATTCTTTAGCACTAATATATCTTTTCCTGAATGTGTTTGTGAATGGGCAGGTCAGCAGAGAACCAGCGTGTGGGCGTGGTCTTGGTGCGTCCCTGGAGCAGGGAGGAGCAAGCAGACTGGAGGCTGTCAGTGGGACACTTCAGGGATAGCACACGGGTACGTCTCACAAACAGTCTGCATGTTCTTCCCGCGTTACCGTGGGTTCTCTCTGGGATCTCCCGGTTCTGTTTGTGTGTCTCTGTCTCTGTGTTAACCCTGCGACTGGCCCCTGTCCATGATGTACCCTGCCTAAGGCCCAAAGTCACCCGCGATCGCCAACAGGAACAAGCGCTAGTAAAAAATGTATCTGATTACTCCCCACCTCTTGTGGGCTGTGTTTGAATGCAAATCTCTGATTTCTGGCATTATCAGATTATATAAATGTCATGTTCACTCCATCTGATTTCATTCTGACTGAGCTTCTGACTTGTGCCGGTGTTGACAAGGTCAATTATGCAAAAAGGGCAAACAAATGTGGCAAAGACAAAATGAAAATGACTTCAGGCGACGAGTCTTTCTATGTGGAGCGTGCATGTTCTCTGTTTCCTCCGAGTGCTTCGGTTTCCCCTCCCTCTGAAAACATGCACCAAACGCTCCCTCTGGCCAGGACAGTCCTGAAAAGATCATTGTGGTTCTGGAGCTCTTGTGTTTGTGTCCCTCAGACTGTGCTGCCTGTGGACCAGAGTCTCACCGAGTCCATGGGGTCCCACATCAAGTACGCCTCGCTGAGCCACGACTGCCTGCTGCGTTCAGGTACCTCCGCTCAAATCAACACTCACTATGCTGCACGACCAGATGAGAGGCCTAGAGTCGATTTACCTGGTTTAGTGTAAAAGGTGAAGTTTCTTTATGCGTTTGGTGCGTCATTCTTATTATTACTAATGCGTCTGCAGTGTTTGGAGGCACCATGTCGCGGATGTACCGGCTGCCCCGCACCGACGGCTCACACCTGCGTGTCCTGGAGCAGATGGCCGAGAGCGCCCTGTCCCTGAACGTGCCCCGGCAGCTCGTCAAACTCCTGCTGGAGGAAGACGCCGCCAGGTAAGAGAACGTGTTATGACCAATGTAAACCGTGATTAAAAGGAACACTATGTCACTTTTCTTGTGGAAGGTCCGCCTCCCGTTTGTCTCCATGGAAATGGAAATGTTATTGTCTTGCCTGGAATGTTTCACAACGTTGTTTCAAATCCTCCTGCAAATCCTTGTGTCCTCATAATTCCTGTGTGTGTTTGTTGGGTGGCGGTTATGTTTAGGGTGAGCGAGCTGGAGCAGCTGGGGGAGCTGTCGCCGTGTTGGGAGAGCCTGCGCAGACAGATCGTGTCCCACTACCACAGCAACATCCTGTCCTACCAGGAGGCACAGAGCCACCTCAGCTCCTACAGGGGTGAGGAGGAGCGAGGAGTTTAGTCCATTCACTAATGTGTGATCAGTGATACTGTTAGTGATGTTAAACCCTGTCTTCGTTTACTCTCCACAGGTCCATCATTCAAAGCCAGCAACCTGAAGGCAGAGAGGAAGCTGGAGTTCATGCCCACCAACCTTCACATTCAGCGGATGAGAGTACGGGACGAGTTGGGCCTGGGTAAGCCGTGGGAACTAAGGAGGAAAAGTTGGTTATAGATTCTAAATCGCTATATTTCAATTCAGTTTATATTTGTAACGCCCAAACTCACAACAACAGTTACCTCGATACAGACCCTCGAATATAAACCCGATAGAGCCTTTAAAATGTTCTGTCATCCGAATTTTCAAATGGAATGAAGCAGACAATACACACATTTTCAGATCTACATGCTAAATATTCGAATGGTGACACTGTTCCTCCAGAGAGCACCTACGACGTGGTCACCGTGGGCGCTCCAGCCGCTCACTGCCAGGGCTTCAAGAGCAGTGGTCTGCGCAAACTGCTCTACAAGTCTGAAGAGGCCAAGAAACAGTGAGCAAACACACGTTCTCTTATCATTTAGCTTGAATTGAAGAGTAGAACTTATAATCATTCATACACTGGTAATGTCCTCTGTGTGGCAGGGATGAGTCCACATGTCAGTCCCTGGTCCACAGTCCACAGGAGATGGTCCGGGCCGAAGAGCTGATCGGTCAGATCACCACTCTGAGGACGCAGGTGAGCTACTACGCCGAGCGAGTGTCCCGGGCCGCCAAGGAGCACTCTGCCAGTGGCCTGGAGAGGACGCTGCCCCCGCTCAAGGACAAGGTACGGTTCGAGGCTAGAGCTGACATGCCTACTTTTATTACATTTTGAAGTATTTTAAAGTACTGCAGTAGTATTGTGTGTAATCAGACGGTATCGAAGAATAATGAAAAACTTTACAGGAATAAACCCAAAACTTGGAATCAATGCCACTTTTTAAATGATTTGGGGTTCAGAACTTGTTCATCCTTCATTGTTTTCAACATTATGTTCCAATAAACAGTTCTTTTTCAGTGGCTTGTGGCTCTGTGGTGAAGCTGTAGTGCCACTCCACACTCTTATCTCAGCATTTTACATAAATCTCATTTCCTGAGGATGTTCAGTGTGATGGTTCTCCACATATTCAGACCAAAGGCAGAAAATGTCTTGGCTTTTTGCCCCCCAATCTACAGCAGGTCTGTAACACGATTATACCAAGCCATAAAGTGGGACTCACCCAGAGAATATGAGTATAAAATGTAGATAAAATAACTAAATGAAACAGACTAGATTTGTTGCGGACCACCAGAAGAAGCCACATTTTACTCCTCGGTGAGTCCAGACTCGTCAGCTGGTGACCGTGTGCGACTGCAAGCTACTGGCCTCGGCGGTCCAGGCTTTGACCGCAGCCCGACCTGAGTACATCGCCTCTGCCGCGTCGCCCTCTGCTGACCGGGAGCATGTGGTGCTGAGGAACGACCAGGACTCGCTGCTGGCCAAGTGGAGCGGACGCAACAGCCGCGGAGGGTCACTGCAGCCCGACTGGCCCGAGCAGGAGTGGGTGTGTACGCTAGCTTCATATCAGGGGTCACTGTAGAGAGCCTGTACTTTAAATCGGAGAGGGGGCAGCTAACAGTGATATATTGTGGAATTTGGTGTTGGTAAAATGTTAATTACTAGTACTTGACCAATCGACAAAAAAACCTCGTCCAAAATTCGATGTCTTCTCTGTCAGGACAAACTAAAGGGAAATTGGAGCCAGTCAAACGGGTTGGACGATCCAGATGATGATTGCACACTAACCCCTTATGCTGGGGGCCTATTTTTTTTCCCCCAAAAACACCTGAAAAAATGCGCCCCATTTCCAACTGAAGCTGTTCCTGACCCTCTGGAGCCTTTGTGAAGCTGAGACTCTAGAGTAAAACAGACATCAGAGTCCAAAACTCCAATCATAATTAGAAACAAGATCTGCACAGAGGAATTCAGAGTTTAAATCCCACCTAGATTTTCTTTGTTAAATATATGAATGGGTAAAGCTGGTGTTGGAGGAATAGTTTTAGCATTTATTGGGTTTTGACCATTCTCTTTAAAGCTGAAGGTAAATTCAGTAAAAACGAGTTTTAAAGACTTGTAATAAAGTAAAAACGGAATCCATATAAAAGTCCTATTCATTTTTCATCTTATTTTAGAGTAATTTTTTACTCGTGAGTTTGGAGTACAAACTGACCCCGATGCTTCCCAGAATGAGCGATTTGACTGGAAATGAGAGGGCTCCAGCTTCATGTTGAAGTACAGCACATCAAGCAGCTTGAGCGTTCCCTTTGATCAGATAGAGAAAAGCGTAAGGGGTTTTAATGTGATGACGCAGACAATTTTGTAACAATTCAGAACCGTGCCTGTAAATACACAAACAATGAATGACTGTAAAATGAGCCACAAATGTGCCGACATATTCCTTTATACCCTTATATGAACAGACGCTTGTGTTACGTTTACTTCTATCACCTTATTTTATTTCTTCGTTTTTTTACTATACAAATTTTTTTTTAATTCATCTTGCGTCTCTCCAAAACAACCATTGCCTTAATATACATTTTTCAACTTATCTACGACTATCTACTGAAAGCGGTGTCTCTTGTGTGGTCAGGAGAACCTATGGGTCAATGTGGACAAGTCCCTGGAGTGCATTGTCCAGCGGGTGGACAAACTGCTGCAGAAGGACAGGAGACACAGCCTGGCCAGCGCAGACAGCGGCCTGAGCGACACGCAGCCCACAACCAAGAGAGGTAAGACTTTGAGTCCGTGGAGACGGTAACCAAGCCACGGATTATGAGAGGAAACGTATTACGCGTTATTCTACTGTGTGCGAGTTACACTCCTCTGCACTGGCAACCAACATTTTATTACTTAAAATAATAAAGCGATGAAACGTGGTTGATTTGTGGAATGCACAGTGTTTTGAATAGTGTTTAACGCCCTCTGCTGGCCACAGTGCCAAAGTTAAAGGAGGCATAGTGGGCTTTTTTCAGGTCCTTTGTATTGAACTATAACATAAATAGATCATTATTTAACATTTTCTTCTCTGTAAACCACAAAACTCATCTAAAAGGGCTTAAAATAGCCTTTAGCTGATTAATCGATTAATCGGTGGATGGTGTTTTAGTCGACCACATTTTTTATTAGTCAATTTAGTATTTTATTTAGATTAAAAGGATTTAAATAAGACCGAAGCTAAAAGAAGATATGAGTTAGGGTTAAGAAGATATGGAGTGAGTTAGCTGAAGATTTTTGAGTGACAATCGAACATATAAATACTCTGTTTACTAGTTATTTTCTATGTTTTTCCTGTTGTAAACTGCAGCACTGATAAGCCCCGCCTCTGAATACAGACATTTCGTCATGGCAGCAGCACATTGCCATTTGCATGTTTTTATTTTTGAAAAGTGGCTACGTGACGTTTTAGAACCGACCGGTGTCACTCGGAGTCTTCATTATTCAATCACAACTAAGTACAGGGATGTGGGCGGGGATAGGGGGTAGGTGAAAACAGGAATTTTCTGAGCGCTGGAGCCTCAGTTACAGGACAGGATTAACTCAAACATGTATGGATTCATCACAACATATCTCTGAGTGAACTAATGAGGAGGAAACATCATATTGAGCATATTAAGTCCCCTTCAACAAAAAGCATCTTAAAATGTCTAACGCATTAAACGTGGTTGAATGAGACCGTAAAATGACTCCAGGTTATACCATTCTTAAAAACTGGGCGTAGTATGGCACCTTCAGTCCTTTGGGCCTAATGCACACAAAGACACAGATATTAAAATGAACTGGAACTGTTTTTGATGTCGTGTGAAGGCGAGTGTAAAAGAGCATTTTGGATCGTTCCTGGAAACGCATCACATGAGCATTCATCTCCACGTGCATGGTCCTCCTCACCGCCCCCTCAGACCTCCACCGCTCACTCCTCCAGCCCCCAGCATGTCTCCAGTAGGTGGCGCTGTCCCTCTCGTTCACTCTGCTCTTTTCTGCTGTGCGTTCTACTCAACCTTAACATTATTTCAACCTTCAGACTAATAATAATCCTGTTTTTATTATAGCGTCTGATCTAACAACAAGGAGTCCTCACCCTCTCTGAACAGAAATGTATGGTTGATTATTTACTCTGGAGCAGCAGCTTAATGGTCCAAAGTTCTGACAGTGGTTGTAATAATAAAAGTCACTTAGGTGCCTCAAGTAACTACCTTTTGAAAGCTTACATCGTAAGATTGTTCTCTCCTTCCTTTGTCAAACAAACAGGATGTGTTCTAACATGTTCAGAATGTCATCACTGGTGTGGCTGCGGTTGTGTGGTCAGTGCTTCAGAAGAATCAGTTTGCTGCAATGCTATTATATATGTTCCTCAAGACCACAGTCAAGCCAGCGCATGTTCACATTTTGTAGTATCCACAGTCCCTGGGCATGGACGCACTAAAAGTAAAACCTCATAAATACAGTACAAAATGCTATAAAAGGTAATATACTATTTCATAAATTGGCTCATAAGCAAACATTAAAATAATAATGGTAAAAGTGAAGTTGATTTTGACATTGTTTAACATTGAATATTTACTCTCCCTTTGCATTGTTACTGTGGCACATGAACATGTTCTCTGGACCACTGGTGCTCTTATTGTCCAGTAGGGGGCAGTGTGAACACAGAGCCAGGTGTGACTGTGGGCTGGTCGGCTCGTGTGGCTCATAGTGGCTCATAGTGGCTTGTAATGCATGTCCCTTTGCCCTGCTGCAGATGGGAGCCGCAGCACAGAGGAGGCCGGTCCAGGTAAGAGCTTGCTCCTCGCTTCCTCTTGCCCAGTGTCTCTTCATCTATTATTTTTCATTTGATGTCATTCTTTTGTCTGTAAGTTTGTCTCCAAATGTGTTGTAGGTGATGGTTTGCTTCACTGTGTGTTTTCCTGCTCGACAGGAGAATGGAGCGAGGCGCTGTACCCTCTGCTGACCACACTGACCGACTGTGTGGACATGATGAGTGACCGGGCCAAGCAGTCCCTGGTGTTCCTCCTCATGCAAGACAGCGCCCCCACCATCGCCATGGACACAGCGCTGCAGTACCGCCGAGACGTGGTCTTCTGCCAAACGGTCAGTTTACTCCGACTCGAGCGTCTCCGACAAGAGATTTTTAAAGTCCCGCTGTGTTTTTAGCTCACGGCACTCATCTCTGGCTTCATCATCAAACTGAGGAACTGTCTCCGTGACGACGGCTTCCTGCGACAGCTCCACACCATTGGCCTGCTGGCTCACTTTGAGTCCCTGCTCAGCACCTACGGTAATGCCTTCACTCGGCATGCAGGGGGCGCTCTCTGGACACATTGACAGTTGTGACTTTTCTGGACATTATTGAGCACTAATTGCCTCTTGCACTACAACTTTAAACATAACTGTAAACTTGTGTACATAGAAATGCCTATTTTTATTTTTATTGTATAGTAATTTTAAATTGTTTCTTAATGCATGCCCTTTTTGATCTGAATATATGTTGTTTTATTATTGATCAGTGTTCTATGTCGCACCTTAAGGCCGAGACAAGTTCCTATGTTTGTGAATTTTGTTTCATTGACAATGGCAATAAACTCTCTTTCTTTCTTTCTTTCTTTTTCTTACTGGACCCACAAATCAGTTTTATTGGAGGTTTATTAACATGAACAAAGGACTCAAAAACGTATCAAATTAGAGTTGAAGATCCGAAAAATTGCTAAAAAAGACAAAACATAAACAGAGTGACCCTTAAAACTATAAATGCTCTCTGGGTGTGTATTGCCAAAAACCTTTCATTCGTTTTCTGAAACGTGCTTACCATAAATGTTTTTTTTGTCTGTTTTCTGTGCTGAAAACTGGAAACCAGGAGAGGAACTGGCCATGCTGGAGGACATGACTGTGGGTGTCATGGACCTGCGGAACGTCACATTTAAGGTGCCGCCACAGTTCTTTAAAGAGCCCTGTCCGACCCGCACATGAGCTCATCCCCGTTTCCCTCCAGGTGACCCAGGCCCCAGCAGCGCGGCCCCCGACATGCTGCCATCATCACGGGAACAGACATGGCTTCAACGTGCGCATCCCTCTGCCCGGGCCATGTTCGACGCCCTGCCCCGAGAATCCAGAGCGGCATGCTGCTCCGAGTCCAGCCCGTGCACTTCAACGTGGGCATCAACGAGCAGCAGACCCTGGCAGAGAAGTGAGTGCTGTGGCACGCCTGCCGTTTCTCACGCAACAACAGATACAGTCGGCCCACTATGGGACCTTTGAGGGGAACAAGTGCTGCTCTGTCGCCCGCTGTCGCCGCTGTGCAACAAGCACAAACGCAGCTACAAAACGTGGAGCAGAATAAGGGCCACGTTTGTAGGAAACCAGGAATGCTAACAAAAGCTGCTAGCTAAATGCTACCGCCCGACGAGCCGCCGCGGTTATTTTTAACATCTTCAGAACGATCTCATTTACTTTGTTAACGCCACGGCCCGTTTCACAAAGCCGCTTTCTGTTCGAGTCTATCATACTTATGTTTGTTTGTTTTAATGTTTGGCCAATGAAAAGATTAGATGAATGCAGCGGCGAAACACTACATGAAGGAAAAGTGAATGATAAGGTACTGTCGTTCAAATGATGCGATAAGGAACCTTTATTAGGAACTTCCAGAGTTACAACACAGTATTAGAAACAGAAGTGGAATATAAAATACTTCCTTTAAAATATACTTAAACCTGTATAAATATATTTAAATTAGGTATAAATGTAAAATGTTAATACAAATAATAGACAAATTACACACTCTTATTATACAGTAAGGTCTTGTATGGACAGAAAATATTGCAGCAGGTATGTACTCAGAAAAAACTTCTCAAAGTACAGTAACTAATTACAGTTACATGCTAAAACTTAAACCAATTACAAGTACTTATTTATCTATTAAAAAAAAGTGGCGCCGGCCGCTCACCCAGAGCCTTGACCCCGGGCGGCCGCTTCACCAGAGCCTTGACCCCGGCGCGCCCGCATCACCCAGAGCCTGACCCGGGCGCGCCCGCTTCACCCAGAGCCTTGACCTCCGGGCGTGCCCCTCTGCACCAGAGCCTTGACCTCCGGGCGTGCCCTCTGCACCCAGAGCCTTGACCTCCGGGCGCGCCCGCTTCACCCAGAGCCTTGACCTCCGGGTGCGCCTGCTCCCCTGCTCCCGCCCCGAGTGTTTTCCAGCCTTATAGGAGAAGACACATCCTTTATGGGAGACATTTGTCCTGGACAGGGCTCACACGCTTTAACACGCAAACATCACGGAACACAACGTTAGATCATGAGTTTTCAACCCACGGCAGACCATGCCCCCCACGCCCCCACGCCCCCCACCAGGTGTGGAACAGAAACACAGAAGACACACGTGTTGAATGGAACGTGTTGCACCGTTTTAGCTGGAGCCGATGCACACTTTGTTGACTGGGACGACATCTGACCCTGTGTGGTGTGGTGTGTGTGTGATGCGTGAGTGTGGTGTGGGTGTTGTTGTTTTTGCTGTGCGTGCTAGTCTGTGGGCGTTGTTGTTGTGTGGTGTGCGTGAGTGTGTGGTGCGTGAGTGTGCTGTTCGTGGTGTGCGTGTGGTAGGTGTTTGTGCCTGTGCGAGTGGTGAGCGTGTTGAATCTCGTAGGAATAGCTGCGTGCGTGCGTGATGTATATGTGTGCGTGCGTATGCTCGTGTGTCGGTGCGTGTGTATGCGTGCGTGTGTATGTGTGCGTGTGTGTGAGCATTGAGTGTATATGTGTGCGTGCGTGCGTGTGTGCTGTGTATGTGTGCGTGCGTGTGTGCGTATGCGTGTGTATGTGCGTGCGTGTGTATGTGCGTGCGTGTTGTCGTCCTCTCGTGCTTCCTGCCAGTGGTTCAGATGTTCAGTCTCTTCTGTGTTCCAAGGTTTGGGACACGTCTTTGCAGGAGCTCATAAATGTGGAGAGTTTAGCCGCGATTCTCAACTCCTTCAGCGAGCAGTTCAAGAGGTCCTCCCTGAGACTGTGAGTGTCCTGCCTCCTGTCCCTGTCCTCCTCACAGTCCTTTCCTGCCTCCCTCTACAGTTCTCTCCATGTCCTCCTCCTCCTCACAGTGTCCTCCCATGTCCCTCCTCCTCTCACAGTGTCCCTCTCTCGTCCTCCTCCTCTCACAGTGTCCCTCTCCTGTTCCTCTCCTCACGGTCCTCATGCTGTCCTTCTCCCTCGTTCCTCTCCTGTCCCTCCTCCTCCTCCTCACAGTGTCCTCTCCTGTCCCTCCTCCTCCTCACAGTGTCCTCTCTTGTCCCTCCTCCTCCTCACAGTGTCCTCTCTTGTCCCTCCTCCTCCTCACAGTGTCCTCTCCTGTCCCTCCTCCTCCTCCTCACAGTGTCCTGCTCTCCTCTCTTGTCCCACAGGCCTGCCTCGCTCCCACTCCCACACCTGTCTTCCAGAGCTCCTCCGTTTCCTGGGTCAGAACGTTCACGCCAGAAAGAACAAGAACGTGGACATTTTGTGGCAGGCTGCCGAGGTAACGAGGATCTGCATTTACCACAGGGGACATATTATGTCAACTCAATAACCTTGTAAACAAACGTTTGAGTTAATCCTGTCCTGCAACTGAGGCTCCAGTGCTCGGGAAAATTCCTGTTTTCACCTAGCCCCTATCCCCGCCCACATCCTTGCACTTAGTTGCGATTATTTGAAAAATGTAGATTCTGAGACACACTGGTTCTTAAATGTCACTCTGAAGAGGCGGGGCTTATCAGTTTGGAACAGGAGCTCATTAGACCTGTTTCCATTGTCAAGCCATTTTAGATCAGGATTGCATTACAATGGCCAAACTGTACAACGTTGATCTACTCGTTATAGTTCAATATTAAGTACCTGAAAAAAGTATAATAAGTGTCCTTTAAAATGACCTTAAAAACAAGCTCATAAACGTGTCTGTGTCAGATCTGTCGGCGACTGAACGGGGTTCGCTTCACGAGCTGCAAAAGCGCCAAAGACCGCACGGCCATGTCTGTGACCCTGGAGCAGTGTCTGATCCTGCAGCAGGAGCACGGCATGGCCCCGCAGGTGTTCACCCAGGCCCTGGACTGTATGCGCAGGTACCACACAGGCCACACACCGTTTCATTGAATTAGACACTGATTTTTGTTACTGCTACAGCAACGGAAACTGAAAATACACCACTGACAAACATGATATGGTCACTAAAAACATGACCTCACAAATAGAGATGGGTAATATCCCCCTTATTCAGCTTTTGGCTTCCATTGTAATCACACTTCGGTCGGTTCAAGTGGAGAACGAGGGAAAAGTCGAAAACATGCTCTAAAGTCGATTGATTTGTGTAAATGTTCAAGCGACCAACAAGTCAACCCTGCACCGATTCTCGGGACCTGAAAACAGCTTTTTATTTTCCCTGGAGGTCGCAATACAAGCAGTAGAAGGATTACGTCAGATGGCGGCGCTCAGGTGAACTTCGGGAATAAAGTGCAGATCGAAGTTTAGATAATATCATGAACGTTGTTGTGAAGATAAACTACATTTTAATATCAAATATATTATACACTTTGCAGATATTTCACATTTGTGTGATAATTAAAATTCAACAAATACGTTTAAAGACACGTTTTAGCACATTTCTGTTGTGTTGACGTGATATTGTCTGACCGAAAAAATATATATATTCATTTTTGTCAATATTGCCCACCCCTACTCACAAACTGGCTGAAGGACAATGTGCAGTGCAGCAAATAGTCAGATAAAACAAGAGCATCAATTGTGCAGCCTGTAAGTAGCCCCCAGTTTAAGTGAAAAACTGAATCCAAAGAGGAAACTGTCTGTCAAACCGTACTCGATAAATGCGCCATCATCATACGTCATCCTCACTAACTTATGTAACTAACCACCAGAGGGCGCCAGAGATTGAGCTCATGAACCATATGAAGCACACTTTCTATTTGCTTGATGTTTTCTCTCTCTTCACCTTCTCCCCCTCCCTTCCCGCTCTACTTCAGTTGTAAAGCATGACGTTTTTGACAGTTTGATTCTTTCTGACGCATGAACAGTGACATCATTAATAATGTACTGTGTCTGCTTCATCACGTTTCATATTCCAACGCAGCAATCCACCTTTACTGTGGTCCTTGTAATAACTGGATGTTATTCGCGCACACGTGCTGTCTTTCCCAACATCGATCCGGATAGAACGAAATATCTATCTTTTGAATTGTGCTGTTCAGAGAGATGGCAGCAGTTCTAACATTTCCTTCAACACTTGTTTACACGATTTACGCCGAACACACCGTGGTCATGGGCAGCTGCATGTGCTTTTCTTACTTCTGTTCATTTTTAACACTTTTCTTCTCTCTTTCTCCTGCTCTCCACATTTTGGTTCTTCTCATCTTTGATTTTTCCCGGCTCATATTTTAACATCTTCCCTCTTTTCCGCTGTTCATTTTGTCTTCTGTGTTGCCACCCGCTTTGCTCTTGGTTTTTCCATACCTCCCTGTCCACCCTCTGTGTCCTGGACGTGGGACAGCGTGGGGACGAGGGAAGGGGTCGTCCAGAAGAACCTGAGCGGGCTTCTGCCGGTGCGGGACGTTCGACTGGACCCCAGCCTCCTGTACTCTCTGCCCCTGCTGGCCCTTAGTCCCCACCTGCTGCTGCTCTGGCTCTGCCTCAGCCTCACCTTCCTCCTGACCAGGCTGCGCTGCCCGTAGACCGTCCAGAGACCACCAGGACGGGGAGCAGACACCGGACAAATTCAAGACGAGAACTAGACCAGACGGGGATCAAACCCAGACTGAAACCAGACTGGACCAAGACGAAGAGGCACTGTCTGCACTTTCCTGCTCTCTCTCCTCAGAATTCTCACTAATAAAATGGACAATCGAACCTTCTGCACCTCTGAACCTGAGCGGGGTCGGAATCATTATGAACTCATTGAATCTTAAAGCTGTGCAACTGTGCAATGTTCTTTTCCCTGATGGAGGGTCGCCCACCTGCGTGTCTCCATGGAGATATATGTAAAGGTTAAAGGAGGAGCAGCAGAGTGGCCGCGTGGTTGCTGTGTGTTTGTAGCTGAACCCTCCTAACAGCAGCTCATTTGTTTACCTGTTGCTATGGTGATGGCCACAGTGTAGTGATGTAGAATGTGATTAAATGCTGCCAGAACTGCCCGTTTATACAGAAATGCACTCACTGCATTAGCATTTCTGACCATATAATGTAAGAAAAGAGAAGCTTTATTTGTCCCACAATCATTCAACAACAGAAAGATCGAACACAAATCTGAAGTTACAACACAATTCTGTACAAACGGCTGCTGTGACTTTGGGATTGCAGAATATTGACTCTAAATCACAGATAAAGTGACTTCAGTGAATTGTACCAGAGAAAAGTCACATTATGTTACAGTACTGCGCACATTACTACACACACACACACAGTACTGCACACACACACACACAGTACTGCACACATTACTACACACACACACACAGTACTGCACACACAGTACTGCACACACACACAAACAGTACTGCGCACACACACACAGTACTGCGCACAGTACTGCACACAGTACTGCACATAGTACTGCACACACACACACAGTACTGCACACACAGTACTGCACACACACACACAGTACTGCACACACACAATACTACACACACACACAATACTGGCACACACACACACAGTATCTGCGCACACACACAAGTCAGCGCATCTGCACTCGCACTAGTACATGCCCCACAAGTACTGAACCACAGATTGCGACACACCAAGTACTGCACCAAATCTACCAACACAAATGTGACCATTAATACGCGCACACACACACAGTAATCTGGGACAGTTACTGCACCATCGCAACACCAGTACTGGCACACACACACACAGTACTCCCGATAAGACACACACACAGTATCCACTACACACACACACATATATACTAGCGCACACACAGCAGCAGTACATACGCACACACACACAGTACTGGCAACACACACACACAGACGGTACTCGCACACAACACACACACCTCAACGTACTGCGACACACAGTACTGCGTACACACACACACACAGTACTGCGTACACACACACACACACACAGTACTGCGTAACACACACACACACACTTACTGCGTACACACACACACCACACACTGTACTGCGCAACACACACACACACACTGTACTGCGCACACACACACAACACACAGTACTGCGCACACACACACACAGTACGACACATATACTCACACCACACACACAGTATGACAACCACAACAGTACTCGCACACCACACAGTACTTGCGCACACAGACGCACACACACTACACAGTACTGCACACACACAATACTAACACACACACACAATACTGCACACCACACACACACAGTACTGCGCACAACACACAGTTACTGCGCACAGTACTGCACACAGTACTCGCACATGTACTCGCACACACACACCACAGTACTGCACACACAGTACTGCACACACACACACAGTACTGCACACACACAATACTACACACAGCACCACAATACTGCGCACACACACAACAGTACTACGCACCAACACACACAGTACTGCACACAACACACACGGTACTGCACACACACAACACACACACAGCGGCTTACTGCGCGTTTCACACACACGGTACTCGCACACACACACCACACAGTGTACTGCGCACACCACACACACAGTACTGCGGACACACACACACACAGTACTGCGTACACACACACACACACACTGTACTGCACACACACACACACAACACCACGTACTGCGCACACACACACAGTACTGCGCAGCACACACACACAGTTTTACTGCGACACACAGTACTTCACACACACACAGTCTACACACCACCATACTGCTACACACACACACGTACTGGCACACACACACACACAAGTACTGCGCACACGCACACACACTCCAGTACTGCGAACACACACACAGACGACACACTGTACTGCACACATACACACAGTACTACTCCACACACACACAGTACTCGTCACACACACACACAGTACTACTCACACACACACACACACACACAGCACCACACACACACACACACACCATTGACTCATGGCATTGACCGATGTTTCTCCGTTAGAACACAAGCACGGTTTGGCCGTACCCTTCACCATTAATCATAGTCTTTTGTATTAGTACTTTAAGTTTCTTTCAGCAACTTAAAATATTTGATCTGTCCCTTGAGGTGTGCTGCTGCCTCCATCTCTCGAACCATCTCACCATGTTCTCTCAAACCTTTCAGAACCGCCATGTCTCCTCTCACCATGTTTGTCCTCTCAAACCTACAGAACTCGCCATGTTCTCCTCTCACCATGTCTCCTCGTCACCCCTACCGAACTCTGCCATTTCGTCCTCTTCACCATGTTCTCCCTCGCATGTTCTCCTCTCGCCATGTTTCTCTCTCGCCATGATTCTCCTCTCACACCAGAACTGCACACACACACTACACAGTACTGCACCACACACAGTACTGCGCACAACACACACAGAACTACCATTCACACACAGAACTGCACGCGCACACACACACACAGAACTGCACGCAGTCACACACAGAACTACGCACGGCACAGCACCACACAGAACTACATCACACAACAGAACTGCACGCAGCACACACATCACAGAACTGCACGCCCACACATCAGAACTACGACGCACACCCACACCACGAACTACAACACACACTGACACAAGTACACACACAGTCGCCGGCACAACAGACCATCCAACTGCGACACACACCAGAACTACGCCCACGAACTACAGCACACCACAAGACTACAAACAACTCCCACACGATGACACACACAGGAACTGGCACACACACACATGCACATCGCCAGACGAATGCACGCCCACAGACTAACCACACACGGACAAGACTACACAACGACAGCACTGCGCACACGAAGACACACCACACACACTGGTACGGCGCGCACCACAACGACGCGGCGACCACACACACACACGCGCCACCACACACACGCACCACAACAAGTACGGCCGGCGCACAACGCCACGATCTGCGGGCACGGCACATACACACACACAGTACTGCACACATTAACAGCACACACACACAGTACTCTACACCTACAGAACTCACCATGTTCTCCTCTCTGCCAGATTCCTCTCCTCTCGATTCTCCTCTCGCGCATGTTTCCTTCTCTCAGCCATGTTCTCCTCTCAGCCAATGTTCTCCTCTCGCCTGTTCTCCTCTCACACCTGACCAAAGTTTTGGACACTAAAAGTGATCTTCTGGCTCGGGTTCAGGGCCCACTGCAGCAATAAAAGTTAGTAAAGACTAAAACTTCTTTTTTTTGTTCCCTCCGCTGACCAGCGTCACTCCTCTAGAGCTTAACACTTCAGTAGAGCTTCACTCCTGTAGAGCTCTTCCATCTCCTGTAGAGCTACACTCTTAGAGCTACACTCCCTGTAGAAGCTTGATCAACTCATGTAGAGTTACACTTCTGTAGAGCTACACTCCTTTTGACTACCTTCAGTAGATTACACTTCAGTAGAGCTACACTCCTCTAGAGCTACACTTTGGTAGATTCACCCTCTAGAGTCACTTGTGAGCTACACTTGTAGAGTCATCCGAAAGGCTACACTTTGGTAGAGCTACACTCCTCTAGAGCTACCTTTGGTAGAGCTTACACTCTCTAGAGCTACACTTTGGTAAGTCTACACTCCTCTAGGCTAGCACTTTGGTGAGTTAACACTCCTCTAGATGCTAACACTTTTGGTAGGTACACTCCTCTAGAGCTACACTTTGGTAGAGCTACACTTCCCTCCTAGAGACTACACTTTGGTAGAGTTACACTCCTCTAGAGCTACACTTTGGGTAGAGCTACACTTCTGTGAGCTACACTTCTGCTAGAGCTACACTTCTGTAGAGCTACACTTGGTAGAGCTACACTCCTGTGGAGCTACACTCCTGTAGGCTCAGTTTCCGATGAAGGCTTTTTGAAAGGGACCAACTGTTGTAAGTGACGGACAGATGTAATAACCTGATGCTCCAAGTGCCTGTCCGTGTAGCAACCGTGGAAACACTTCACAAACACTGCAGCATATTTAAGACGGCACTATGTGGACATTCTGCGTGAGGTCCGCCCCCTGCGTGTCTCCATGCGTCACGAATGTTTGAAACCTGAAGTGGCTCGACACTGATCTGCCATTTGTTATGGACTTGAACCTTTATTACCGTGTCATTCTTTACTGTGAGCGGGCTCGCCCTCCACGGACTGGCCTGGGACATCGTGAAGACAATAGTATAATATAAGTTTAATGCCCATACTGTGGTAACATTCCAGACTCCATGGAACACGCAGGTGGCAGAGCGTCCCATCAGGAAGGTTACAGCGTGCATTCAAGAAACGTGTGCGTTGAATATTACAAAACCAATAAAACTGAGATGTTCACTGAGATTGAACACGAATGATGATGATTTGGTGACGTTGACGTAAGCTGTGTTCAAAACTGTGTCCGTCAGTGAGGCGCATGTTCGCGTGGACAACACGCAGATAAGAAACGTTGGGTCCAGAAAATACGCCTTTAACTCTCTGCAGCTGAAGGCCTTCCCCCGACCACTACCGGCCCCCCAGTGGCACCTTTGGCCAAAGCAGAACTCTGAGCGGGACCCTCCCCCTGGACTCCTCCCCCTTGGACTCTCCCCAGGGCCCTGTGCTTGAAGCCTCAAGAGGAGAACCATCCCTCAGATGTCCTCCTGAAAACGATGTGTGACATTTACTGTGTGAAAGTTGCGCATTCAAATGACAACGCCAAAGAACTCGGACAAAAGGGAAAATGTTGTTTCACGTCTTGTGAGAAAACTTTTGAAGCAGATGTTTTCATCGCCATCGGCTCCGGTTGTAAAAGACTTGTCTCTCCACTGAACACTGAACACTGCACACTGGAATCACTGCACACTGCACACTTGCCACTAACACGGCACATGAACACTGAACACTGCCCACCACTGACACACTGAACACTGAACACTGAACAACTGCACACTGAACACTGCACACGGCACACCGGCACCCACTGCACACGGCCACACGGCACACTGAACACGCACACTGCACACTGCACACTCCACACTCCACACTGCACACTGCACACTGCACACTGCACACTCCACAACTCCACACTCCACAACTCCACACTCCACACCCACACTCCACACTCCACACTCCCATCACTTCCACACTCCAACACTGAACATGAAACTGAACACTCCCACACTGAACACTCGAACACTGCCACACGCACACTGCACACTGCACACTGCACACTGCACACTGCACACTGCACACTGCACACTGCACACCGCACACCGCACACTGCACACCGCACACTGAGGCGGGACGAGCCGTGAAACTGGTGCTGATGTAAAGGTTTAACAGGACGTAGTCTTGGATCCACCGTTATATATTTCACAATCAGTTGTAACACTGTAAAAGCTCAAGTAACATTTGAATTGGATCTGTTTGTATGACTTGGGGTCCACCTGAAGTGTCATGTTATTTCTCTGGTTGTACTGCCCTTTGACCCTTGAAACGCCTTGTCGTCAGACTGGAGGCAAAAGGAAGTCGACTGTAATATATTTTCAATGACTGACATCTGATCAAAAGGCTAATGATTTTAAGTCTTTATAAATACAAATCAGGGTGAAAATGTCTGTTTAATAGTGTTAATTTAGCCTCAAAATTGTATTTGAGTTCAACCTGTGATGATGGATTGAAATCATCTTTAAAGACAATGAAAACCCATTGTCTTTAAAGCTGCTGAATACACACGCAGATCCAAAGATATAAATAAGAATCATCGTGATATTCTCCTGTAAAATGTTCCACGTTACTTTCTCTACTTTCCAGAATTTCGAATGTCGTCGTTGACTAACTTTCCGCACATTGAACTCGCTCCTTTGCGCTGCAGCTAAATGTTTGGGTCCTGGAGCTTTTCCTTCTGTGTCTTAGTTTAAAGTGAATGGGTGGTCAGTAAGTACATTTACTTCAGTACTGTACAGTGGAGCCTCTGCACTTTAGTTGTATTTTAGTTGAGTACTTTTTACTTTGAAAGTAGACTTATTTGTTTCGTGCAGTAGTAGTGGAGTTTTCTTTTGTCCCATTTAAAGCCTTATTCTGCTCACTCTAAACCAGGGATGTCCAAACCATGGCCTGGGGGCCAAATGCGGCCCTTAGACCAATGTTGGTCCTCAGGCTTCCTGCTAAATTGGCCCAAACAACAAAAAGTAATACTTTTTACTGTAAAATTGGAAACATTCTCCTATAATAACCATAAGAACACATTTTGATGAGACACATTAATGTTCCTTATGAAAGGTGCAGAGGCTCCATTTGATTCACTTCATTGTCATGTTTCAAAATGCGGCCCTCGACATGTTGTGCAGACGCGCTGTGCAGACGCACTGTGCAGACGCGCTGTGCAGACGCGCCGTGCAGACGCGCCGTGCAGACGCGCTGTGCAGACGCGCTGTGCAGACGCGCCGTGCAGACGCGCCGTGCAGACGCGCCGTGCAGACGCGCTGTGCAGACACGCGTGCAGATGTTGTGCAGACGCGCTGTTATGGAGCTGTTAGTTTCTTTGTTGTGGCTTTAATATTTTTTTGAGGGTCGTTAACAAAACCTGCAGTTCCAAATTGACTTTTGTTTTTCTGTGTCTGTGTTTCTAACCTTTGACCACGTCTGTGCTGGTTCAACCGGGTGGACCGAAGGAGGATAAGACCAAATTACAATTTGCATTGCTACTGTATTTTATTACCTTTGAAGTTATCATTCACGACACTTATTTAAATGGAATTGTTTAAAATTAAATAAAAAACATCTCCAGTGAATATGTTTAAATAGTAACATGACTGAGCCACTTTGACTTGTATTGGAGTCATATTTGAGCAGGTGACTCTGTACCTGAATGAAATGCAGTAATTGACCAGCTCTGATCAGCTCTGACCAGCTCTGACCAGACACGGAGATGAACATGAACACGAACACTAAGATGAAGGTCAGATGCCCAGGAGCAGACTGGCCCGTCTCCAGCAGAGGCCTTTCTTTTGCCTGAAGTCAAAGTGTTAGTCCACGTCTGCACACCTGCACACCTTCACACCTTCACACCTGCACGTCTGCACACCTTCACGTCTGCACACCTTCACACCTGCACACCTGCACACACCTTCACGTCTGCACACCTTCACACCTTCACACTTCAACGTCTGCAACACCTTCACGTCTGCACACACCTGCACGTCTGCACACCTTCTCACGTCTGCACACCTTCACGTCTGCACACCTTCACACCTGACACCTTCACGTCTGCACACCTTCACACCTGCACACCTGCACACCTTCACGTCTGCACACCTTCACGTCTGCACACCTTCAGCACACCTTCACACCTGCTACACCTTCACGTCTGCACACCTTCACACCTGCACACCTGCACACTTCACGTCTGCACACCTTCAACTGCACTGCACCCTTCACGTTGCACACCTTCACACCTGCACACCTGCACACCTGCACACCTGCACCCTGCACACCTTCACACCTCACACTGCACACCTGCACACCTTACACTCACATCACACTGCACACCTTCACACCTGCACATCTGCACACCTGCACACCTTCACAACCGGGGGTTGGACCCAGTGACGACTGAAACACAACAGTTCATATTCTAAAGCTGTTCTTTCTGTTTTCTAAAGTGCATCTGACACGTCCTCGTCGTTCTCTTTGTTACAGCATTTAGTTTGGTGGGATAAAACCTAAATAAATACTTCTACAACGTCCAGTGGCGTTTTTTAGGCGCCGTGAGCTCGGATCCCAGCTCAATTTGCTGCATGTCCTCCCTTCTCTCTTCCCTATTTCACACTAAAACTGTCTAATAAAGCCTTTGGCCGAAAAGCCTTAAAAAAAAAGAAGAAAATGAGTTGAGTTCTACATCAGAAACGGTCCATCCGAAACCTCGTGACAGTTTAAACCTGATAAAATAAAGGTTTTATCAGATGATATTTATTCAATCAAGACTTGTGTAACTGATATGAATTTTAGCGTTTGCACTGAAAACAAATCTGGTTGCTAGGTAACAGTAGTGGAGTTACCTCTGTCACAAGTCATGTAAACGCCACCAAAACGGGAAAGGGGCACATTTGTCTGATGTCAGAGGGTCCTCGACTACACTTTTAGAGCTAACACTTTTATGCACTTGAACGTGCCCCCTTCTTGGCCCCCCTTGACTCTGTTTGCCCCCCTGGCCTCTTGGCCCCCCTTGACCTCTTGGCCCCCCCTTGACCTCTTGTATCCAGTTTATTACACAACTCACTAAGGTCTTAGAAATGGCCTAGAACGTTACTTTTCCGTTGGAAAACAGTCCTCAAACCGTGGCTTATGTTTCTGTGAAAATCCTCCGCGTCACTCTAAAGTGGCCTCTAAAGGCGGTTCCAATAATCCACTCTGAGTTGGGCCCCGGGCCCTCAGAAGACAGAGGCGAGGTGTGATATGGAAGAGTGTTATCTCCAAACTAAAGTCCCTAAATCAGTGCTTGGAGTCACATGAAGCGCGGCAGTGGGCCGTGAAATCGCGCTCACTCACCGAGACCTGCGCGTATAAAGGCGCGGTGTGGAGCGGCGCGGCGCAGACGCGACATGAACGTCATCTTCTTCATCGGGCAGATCATCGGCGGGGTGAGCACATTCACCCTGCTGCTCTTCCTCCTGGCCCGGCTCTGGCCTCACCGCGGCCCCGGGATGAAGTGTCACGGGTACGGAGTGCTCATCACCGGCTGTGACAGCGGCTTCGGGCATCACCTGGCCCGCGCGCTGGACCGGAGAGGCTTTGTGGTGTTCGCCGGTTGTCTGCAGCCCGAAGGAGCGGGCGCACAGAGCCTGGCCCGCCTCTGCTCCTCTCAGCTCCGGCTCCTCAAACTGAACGTGACTCTGGAGCAGGACGTGCAGCAGGCCAAGGAGACGGTCCAAGCCAACCTCCCGGAGAAAGGTACTTTCCACCTCACCTCACAGAATCAGACACAGACACAGACAAAGCTTCATTGCCATTGTCACTGAACAGAATTCACAAACACAGGAACTTGTCTCAGCATTAAGGTGCAACATAAAACACTGAGAACTAATAAAAAACAACATATATGAAATGAAAAGGGCGTGCATTAGATTTAAAATGACTATAGTATAAAATAAACATAAAAATAGGCATTACTATGTACACAGAATTGACAGTTAAAGTTACAGTTGTAGTGCAGAAAGTGATTGAATTGTAGTTAAAGTGGCAGGTGTTTAGCAGTGTTCTTGTGGCTGGAGGTTCTGGTCCGGGTGGACCGTAGCCTCCGGCCTGAGGGGAGTGGCCTCCTGCCTGAGGGGAGTGGTCTCCGGCCTGAGGGGAGTGGTTCAAATAGTCCATGTCCAGGGTGAAGGGTCAGCTGTGATCTGACCAGTACCTCACCACTGACTGTAGCAAGTCAGGAACTCCACCCGAAATGACATCATGTTACAAAAGCATAGGACAAAAAGTGTGTGTGTGTGTGTGTGTGTGTGTGTGTGTGTGTGTGTGTGTTGTAATAATAACACATGCTCTTGTGCCCAGGCCTGTGGGCAGTGGTGAACAACGCTGGCATCTCAGACTGGGCAGAGATCCAGTGGAGCACTTCTCAGGACTTCCAGAACATGCTCAACATCAATCTGATGGGCAGCATCCGCACCTCCATCGCTCTCCTGCCCCTGGTGCGGGCGGCTAAAGGTGAGGCCACTGTCTAAACTGTGTACATGCAGTATCCTGTTGTACTGTCTGAAGTATCTGAGGGTGCCCGCATTTGTCCCACAGGGCGCATGGTCTTTGTGTCCAGTATCTTCTCCTTCTTCACCTGTCTCAACATGGGGGCCTACAGTGTGTCCAAGAGGGGCATGGAGGCCTTCGCAGACTGCCTCCGAGTGGAGATGGCCAGTTTTGGAGTCAAGGTAACTCATGCGCAGTGCATCCCTCTTCTGTTCTTCTAAACACTGATTTTATCTGCCTAAAGTTTGATAGACACACGCTGCTCTCCTCTGCCTCAGGTGAGCATCATTCAGCCGGGGAACTTTGGCCAGGCCACCAACATCGTGAAGGTGAGGACTGGTGCAGACATCTGGGAGCGTCTGGACCAAGACCGTCAGCGTACCTTCAACCGAGAGTACATCGACCTGGCCAACGAGTACTTCATGTCCTCCTGCCGCTCGGGCAGTATCAGCCCCGAGCCGGTGGTACAGGCCATGGTGCACGCCGTGACCTCTGCACGACCCCAGTGCAGGTACCTGCTGGTGCCCCCCGCAGAGCTGCCCTTCTTTAGGATCCTTCCGCTCCTGCCCACTGTCCTGACCGACGCCATCTTCTCCCTGAGCTCCATGTACAGCACCAGGCGCCAAATGCTCTATGCCCAGTAGCTCCTCCCCCTCTGCACACGTGTGGAGCATGTCATTGTAATGCTCTGAATGTATTTTAAAACTTCTGAATTTGTTTTTGTCAGGAACAAAAAATGAGAACATATAAAGTACAAAGTACTGAAGCTGCCTGGTTTGATCGGGTCCTGATGAAGAGTGGTGACCTCAGGAGGTCCACAGTCTCATGTCGTCATAATCTAAAAGAAGTCATTTTCAGATGTTGTTATAAGTCTATTTTTACATCACAAACATCCTCGATGTTCAGCAGCATCTGGGGTCACGCGTCAGAGTTCTCAAATGACTTTTTTAGAGTAACGAGGAACGTAGCGCGTTAGTTTAGTGCACCCATGTAATCTAGTACTTTTTCCAAAGCGTTTTGGTTAGGTGTCATCTCACCACAGTCCCAGCGCTCGTGCACTGACACGAGTGACTGTGAGTCTTGTCACTCTTTTGTGTCTGAGGAGTAACTGTAGGTAACAGCGATGTGGTGAGTGGGATTGAAATAAACTACAGTTAAAACAAGTGCGTTGTGTTGTTGTGCGTCGCTGCTCATGTTGTTCACTGCTTCGAAGGCCGACACGTGCTTATTGTGTGGCATTGTATTGTACTCATCTGTCAACACATAAAGAGAAATAAAGCTCAAACACATTTGACTTTGCGTGTTTATTTGATATTTTAATGATTGTTTCTGTGTTCAGCAAAGGGATTGTCTGCAAACGATACAGGTTAAACAATAACTGGTAACACAAGAGTACTCTAACGCGTTACTTTCATAACACAGTAGTGCAGTAACGTAACGTGGTAGTTTTCCAGGGCAGTAACGAGGTAACTGAACAAGGTACTTTTAAAAGTAACGCTGCCCAACACTGGTGCAGTGGGAACGTTGTAAAGACAGTGGTGTCTAACACACACACACACACACACACACACACACTGTGATGGTCCTTCTAGTGCAGGCTCTTTTCTAAGCTCAAAGAACACAGTTATGTGGGCTCCATCCCGCTGTAACAGCACAAATTAAGAGAAACTTTCAAACACGTGTTTATGCGATGAGTGTCCGTGAAACCACTTGACACAGATCAACCATAAGAAAGTGTTCGAGTCGATCATGAAGCTGTTTTAGCCCAGAAGGTTCAGCGCTCCAATCAATTCCACTGAGTCCAATTCTCATTTCTCGCTCTCAATTCACTCCAAGATATAAGAGCAATGACCTACTGTGTGAAAGTCTCCAAACAAATCAGATCATCTTATCACTAACTTCTTCTAATCAAGTTACATAACACACAAATGAGAAATTACATTCTATTTGTGGCAGAAGCTTTTCCAGAAATCTCAAAGATTGAAGAAAGAGATGAACACGAGAAGAAGTGTAGTAGACTTCAGCCCACTTCCTGTCTGTGGACGTTCAACCCAGGTCAGGTCAGGTCAGGTTTCTCAGGCTCTTCCACACTCCAAGATGAAAGTCAAGTCAACGTTTCAAATGTCACGTATTGATTGGGCAGTGGTGGTGTTTGGTGAACGTCCAGAGTCAAACTGACCATGTACGACGGAGCATTAAACCGTTTTACACATGCAGCACAAAGTATCCGAGTACAACCTCAGAGGCTCCTGTGATGACGGGAATGAGGATGCGCTGGAAACGGGATCACAAGCTTTGAATATTCGGTGAATTGTTTTACGTGAAATGATTTAAAAACTAAAGTCAACAAAGCATTCTCAGAAAAGACAAATCTGTGTCCAATTATACAAGCAATTCTCCAAATCCTGCTCACACACACACACACACACACATACATACACACACACATACACACGCATACATACACACACGCATACACACATGGATACACACATGCATACACACACACATGCATACACACACACGCATACACACACACACATACATACACACACACATGCATACACACACGCATACACACACACACACACATACACACACACATACACACACACGATACACACACACATGCATACACACACACACACACGCATAGACACACACACACACATGATACACAACGCAATACACACACACACATACACACACACACGCATACACACATGCATACACAAACAAATGCATACACACACGCATACACACACACACACATGCATACAACACACACGCATACCACACACACACATGCATACACAAACGCATACATACACACACACACACATGCATGCATAACACACAACACGCATACACACATGGATACACACATGCATACACACACACATGCATACACACACATACATACCAACACACACACACATACACACACACATGCATACAGACACGCATACACACACACATACACACAACGCATACATACACACACACACATACACCACATACGCATACACACGCATACACACACGCACACACACACCGCATACATACAACCAGCACACAACACCACACGCATACAGACACACACACGCATACAAGACACACACACGCATACACCGCATACACACACGCATACACACACGCATACACGCATACACACATGCATACACACACGCATACACAACCACATGCATACACACACGCATACACACACACACATGCATACACACACACATACATCACACACACACATGCATGCATACACACACACGCATACACACACACACGCATACACACACGCACACGCATACACACACACACGCATACACTGCACGCATACACACACACGCACGCATACACACACGCAGCATACACACACACGCATACACCACGCATACACACCACACGCATACACACACGCGCGCACACACACGCATACACACACACTCATACACACACCACGCACACACACAAATACACACACACACACACACACAATACACACACACATACACACACACACACGCATACACACATACACACACAGCATACACATACACACACACATACACACACACACACACACACATACAGCACACCATACACACATACACACACAATCACACACACACATACACGCATCACACACACACAACATACACACGCATACACACGCATACACATACACACACACACGCATACACACACACACACGCATACACACGCATATACAACACACACAAACACACACAATACGCATACACAACACACAACATAACACACACCACACACAAGAATACACACACACACACAAATACACACCACACCGCATACACAACAATACACACACACATACACACACACACACACATACACGCATGCACACCCACATGCACACACACATGCATACACACACGCATACACACACACGCATACACACACACGCATAAACACACACGCATAAACACACACGCACAAACACATGCACACAAGCATACACGCACACACACACGCACATACATACACACAGACGCACATATTCACACACTCGTACACACACACACACACATACACACGCATACACATGCATACACACACACACACGCATACACACACAAAATTTAATCTAGTGGCCTAATTTCAAACATTATCATTTCATCTTTGTGTTTGAATAATGCCATCACTTGTTGCCTTGTGTGTAAATACTGTTCCTTTGACCGGACGAGACTGTTACTGAAGTCATTATGACCGGGACAAAAGGTCAGATTTGCCCAGAGAGTCTGACCGGCCCCCTTTCCATTTTAAACTCTGGGTCTGTTAGAATGTGTCCTGTCATGTGGGCCTTTGGGGAGAATTGCCATTTTCCTTCTTCTTTTTCCAATTCTCTATGGAGTGGGATTTTATATGTGTATGGGCCCCCAATAGTACTAGAATTTAGACATGCCGGTAGCTGCATGAATTGAGTTTTTAAAGTAGGAAAAATCTGATTGTGAACCCCTTGTGTTTTATGGTCTTTTTTAAATTATGAATTAATTCTATTCATTTTTTGACATGTAAAACACAGAATAAAGAAAGAAGAGCGTGTAAACAAAACTCTGAAGACACATTCGCACAGAACATCTAAAGAAATAAAACCACGGCACGTTTGAAACAAAAAAAGAGTCTCAAAGTCTGTCAAAGAGGTCAGAGCGTACAGAATATGTAAATATAAGGTGAAGTGAACTTAAAATGTATATTGTTCATAGTTGATAAATGCTAATACTTTATAAGTTAAATGATGTAAAGTTTGATCATACAGAGGGGTGTTGATTTGATTAATTTTATGAAATGTGATTGTTGTGTATTTATATTTGGATTTTCGTTTCAGAATTCAGTAATAAAATCAAATCATAATTTAATAGTTTCATTGCAAAATATCTAAAAATCAGAAATGAATGTTTGTGTTTTTCTGTGTTTTTGCTTATTTCACACACTAGGTAAAAGGTAAATTACATTTGTTTGTAAAATTAAACATTTATTTACCTGAACACTAATACAAAAAAAGCCTGATACTTCACTTCAGTTTTTTACATTTTGCAACAAAAATAAAAAAAAACTACTGTTTTTTAATACAGAATTCAGAAAAGAAAATCCAAACTTATACTTAGAAATACACTGACGTGGTCGGTTTCATCTCTGTAATAAAAATAATTTCCTCTTGATGAAAGTAAGTCTAATTCTGATTCAGATCATATCAGTCCAGTCCCTGATTGTGGGGTCAGGAGAATGATTGCTAAGCATGACTCAGCAGTTTTAAAAATGTACTGTACACACCATTTTGGGGAAATGGAGTTGAGGAGTGGGGCATCAAAAGTTATCCAAATTATTTTGATATCTTTCATTCAAAATATAGCCAGACTTTCTGAAATGTTTAATTTGCTGCCATTAGCACATAGAAAGTCCAAATTGCGTTGTTAAACTCTTTGTTAAACCAACTTGAGGGGAATCAGCTGAACTTGGCACGTTACTACTTAACTTTTCTGGTGGAAGGTTTGTATCCATGGAGATGTTATAGGCCCTTTTCACGAAACCGACTGGCTAGCCTTAAAAATCACTTAACATGCAGCCAAATAATATCCTTGTCATGACAGTTTGCAAACAAGTGCAAATAATAAATGGTCTTTTGGAAGTGACATTTTTTTAAACAAATTGATTTAAACAAATAAAGACAAATAATCACACAAAACCACCTGACACAGTGAGAGTAAACTGCAATGCCCTGAATAACTGGAGGGGGCAGCAACAGGCTACTATTACACCAGTCGAATTCCGCCATAAATAGAAGAAGAGCTCCCTGCCCTGCGAAATGTTATCCATGGCAAGATAGTAAATTATTTAAAATGTATTTAACGAAAAGAAATGCCACAATACATCAAGTGTGCCAACGTTAATAAATACATTAAAATTACGAATTCTAAATACATGAGTAAATAACAATCGAGAGCATTGGTTTGGTTTTAGCAACGGCAGCTTGGTAGTGACCTTTGCCTCTTGTGTTGTTTGTGATCTTTGGCAGTAGCTGCGCTCGCTGTAAACATTACGAGATGAACACTGGGAAACCTCTGTTTTTCCTCTGGTGTTTTGAGTTTTTAATGGTTATTGAGAAGATATTTGACTCACAGCCCACTGGCAGAAAGGTGAGCTAAAAGATAATTAGGTTTGTTGCTTTAGTGGATGCCACGAGCGATTAGCACTGTCCAGCTAAGTACATGCTAGTTGCATCTGGAAACCGCAAATGCCAGGGTAGTTTATCCCACAAATTCGTGTTTTGTGAATGTGAGTCGTGGGGTTTGGCATGATCTATGCTACTTCTCTAAGCTGCAGGAGAACATCTGAGAGGGAGATGGAGAACTGAGCTCAGCGATGGAAAAGGGCAAAAGGAGGTAGGTCCAACTGACAGCCTCTGAAGAGTATTTCTTTTTATAGTCTAATATTTCTGAACAGTTGGACATCCCCAAAAGGCATGGTAATGATGGGCCACTTGGCAACAAGTAGTAGTGAGCACGTTGAAAAGGTGTTCGATAATACCGTGATATATTTTTCCATCAACAGATTTTGTGGTCCTCCATTACAAATATATGTTCCCATTCGTCTGTCAAAACAAATTTACCTTCCTTTTCCTACTCGTTTTTAACATATTTAGTGGAATGGCTGTCCGGTTTGTTAATGTAGTAAAATTCAGATAATATTCTCATCACAACCTGTTAGCAAAACGAATAAACCACTTGTCTTCTTCTTTTCTGGCGGTGAAAAACCAACGTTTAGGTGCATTTTCCGCCACCTACTGTACTGGAGTGTGGGCCAGAAGTATCTACGTTTCTACATTAACTTATTCTTCAATTCCGCAGTTCTGTCTCCTTTAAAAAAATTTTTTTTTTTAAAAGTACAACATCGTAAAATTCACGTGTCAGTATATTATTTAAATCAAACACTTCCTCTGTGCTCCTTTTGAAATTCCCGTTTAAAACTCTTCCTATTTACATTATATTTACTGCTATATTTACTCTGGCTCTGTCCCACACTCACATAGGCCTGTTGGGTGTGTCCCATCAGGAATAAAGTTTTATTCAACCCAGTGTGTCCCAACCTCAATCTTGTAATAACCTCTACTCATTCCCAAGGTTTTCACGCTCCCGACCTTCTTTTGAAGCTGATGCAGGTGTCTCCCCTTCTCCCCTTCTCCCCTTCTCCCCTTCATCCCACTCTCCCACTCTGATAGAGTTTGAATTTTGATGATAGCGTTGCAATGGAAAAATGTCATATTATCTTATACATAGATAGAATGACATGACATTATTTGCAACATCGAAAGAATGACATTTTTCCATTACAGCGTTCACCTCTGATGTACTGAGGGCTTCCTTCAAAACTCTCTTGCTTTAGAGATAAGGTAGCAAGGCAATCAGCCATCTCATTCCCAGCAGCCACCTTGTGAGCAGGAAACCACATATTTTTGACAAGAATTTGCTGACGAGCAAGTCGAAACAAGATTTGAATAACTTCATGGAGAAGGTCTGGTCGGCTCTGCGGTGAAAAAGCATGAATAGAAGTGAATTATGCTAATGAGTCCGCCATATTCCTATACTCTGTTCTCTTCTACCCACTGCAACGCCTTCAAAATTGCAATCTTTTTTACAGTATAAACTGCAAGGTGGTTAGATGTTCACTGCTGTAAAAAATATATATATATTTAACGCCGGTATAACAAACGCAAAACCTGTATTCCCAGATTCTTTGGAGCCATCTGTGTAAATGATGGCGCAAACAGAGTAAATATTCTACACAGCCTCTACTAAATTCCAAATTGCTTAGAGGCACAGTGCTGCCCTCTACTGTCTTGGCAGAATCGGCCAATATCGCCCAGTATTGACATGGAGATCAACTGAAATCCAGCCAACAATGCCACCTCATTAATATGCATGGAATATATCATTAATATGCATGACAATATCATGATACATATCATGACATGTTGTAAGCACAGAGATTCCTAACTTCCTCCAAATGACTCAACCGTTTGTCATCTGCAGTAAGGCCTGTACAGGAACCTGCATAACATTAATCTCAATATTTTTCCATTGAGCTTCATATTCTGGATCACACAAGCAACGCTCTGATTTGAGCTGAAATAAAGTCATTTTTCAGACAAGGCAAACCCCGCCTCCTTTTCCCTTTTGATTGTTGGAGAGTTTTGAATCGGATACACATTTTTTTGCCTCATACAAGAGTCTGGAATAGGTCAATCTGGGCAAAACATTATTTTTTGTTTAAAAACTTTAAGATTCAAGTCTTTCTTTATAGTAGCAAAAAGTGGGATATAGTTATTGACAGATCTTTATGGAGAACTACGCCCAAATATTTAAAGTAGTCTGTTTGCCATTTAAATGGGTAAGTTGGTCATTTTATATTCAATCCCATCAATTGTAACACCACTGATGGTTCCAAGACCAAAGCGAACAAAAGGGCAGACCAAGCACAGCCCTGCCTCACCCCTCTTTTCAGAGGCAGTGAGTCTGTTAAGTGACTGTTCTGTTTGATTCTCGATGTTGAACCATCGTAAGCCTCAATATTCTTTATTAAGTCATCTATTTAGAAATTTGCTTCACACTTTAAATAAATAAGACCAACTAACAGAATCAAAAGCTTTCTCAGCATCCACAACTAATTATTACAGTTTTCTTTTTGTTGCTTTTGGATATGGCTCGTGATGTGTGAAGATCGCCTAATGTTGTCATAGGTTTGTTGTTTGTTGATAAATCCTGTTTGATCGTGATGAATGAATACCTGTTCCATTCATTTCGACATTATGGAGGTGCATGCACTATAATCCACGTTCAGCATTGAGGTGGGACTGCTGCAGAGTCTTTCTGTAGTTGTACTGATTGAGAGAAGAGATCTACACACGGGCTGGAGCCTACAGGGTTCCAGGGTCCAGGGTTATGTTAGTGGGGACATAAGGATTTCTTGCTTGGAAATCGTTGATTAAAAAACTATCCAAGCTATAAACTTTTAAAATCTCACAGAGATGTCAGGACTCTGATCTTTTCCAAAGGGAAATGAAGTGTTCTTGTTTTTGTGGTGCTGCAGTAGCTCTGAGGAGCAGACTGTGGAGGACAGAGGGCTGCTCCACACTTGGAAGGGCTACTCCTACAGCGTGACCCCTGAGAGGTTTCCACTGCCCCGACCTGTGCTCCAAGTTGCGCTGGGAGCTCACCATGGACTTCTGCTGCTTGAAGGTTTGTATTCAACAGCAATGCTTTTCTGTGTCAAAGTACTCCATGAACATGTGTGCCATTGCTGTGGTTTCAGGAGGACAGGTTCACAGTTTTGGTGCGCTCTCCTGGCGGCAGACACAGGTCCCGGAGCATAGCCCTGTGCTGGAGACTGCTCTGAGTGGTCAGTGCGTGGTGTTTGTGGCCGCTGGGGGCCTCCACTGTGGGGCAGTGACCGAGGATGGGGGAGTGCACATGTGGGGGGATAACACTGCGGGGCAGTGCGGCCTGATAGGTCTAAGCACTGTGCCTAACCCCACCCCTGTAGCTTTGCTGGACTCGGTGCCCCCTCAGAGGGTCCCAGTGCTGGAGCTGTCCTGCGGGCAGAGGCACACCCTTGCACTGTCTGCTCAGAGGGAGGTGTGGAGCTGGGGGGCCACAGGCTCTCCTGTGAGCCGGCCTCAGAAGGTGGAGCAGTTGGCAGGCAGGTATGTCCTGCAGGTGGCCTGCGGGGGCGCTCACAGTCTCGCTCTGGTACGCTGCCTTGGGCCCTCTGATGTGAACCGCCCCCTGATGGACAAGTGTGGTCAGTGCCACCAGCTGCTGTACACCATGACTGACAAAGAGGACCACGTCATCATCTCTGACAACCACTACTGCCCGCTGAGAGGGGATTATGCCCAGGAGCAATGCTCTTCTCAGCCAGCACACGCCCTCCAAACACCGCTCTCTGACCCTCTTCCCCCCTCCACCTGTAGCTCAGACACAACGGCTCCTTCTGTCTTGGAGGCTGAACATTTGGCCTTTGGGGATGACTCAGACCCTCATTCCCAGCGAGTGAATGGAGCTGCTCCAGCTGTAGTCAAGACTTCCCAGTATCCGGACAAGCAGGAGGTCAACGACTACCTGAAGAGACTGTCCCACCACAGTGAGCCTCAGGGCAGGAAGGGACTGCACGCTCTGCTGGTATGCCCACCTAACATATCACACACTTGTTCCTCTGTGAAGACACTTTTTAAAATGCTGGAATCTCAATGTTTGAATGCAGTGTTCCAAAAGTGTTTGTAGTCACGGTGTTGCGTTCCCCAGAGACTTGGATCAGTCGCATACCTCCGACTCCAACACACTAGAGAAAATGTCTGTGGAGGGCGCACACACGTACATTATCTCATAGTTAGTATGTTTTTAATATATTGAACATGCACTTTACATATAAACATTTGGGCATGCCTGGGATATCCAAATAATTAGTTTCATAACTTTCTTGTGTAGCTCCTCTGTTCCCCAGGAGGAACCTGTTCCAGAGTTTGGGAACCACTGTTTTGATATATTACAGCTTGTTTTCAATGGAGAAAATCCCCTAGTTCAATGCATAAAGCCAATCATGTATTCATGAAGATTTTCTTTGGTCTGAAAGCTATCTGAGTATGACTGCTGAGTGTGTTTTAGTTAAGTTAGTTGGTTCACATGATCTTCAAGTCCTCAAGGCGTTCAACTGTATTACTGTGCGTGTTGTCAGACAACCATAAGTTGGCTTTACAGAGAAAGAGTCTGAGGACTGGGGCCACACAGGGACACTGCATTGACTTTGTTTGTCTGAGTGTAAATCAGTTTTCATCTTTTTTCTGTAAAGCTTGAGGTCACAGTCTGATGATATACTTCTAAAATTGTCTTGTCCATTCAGACCTTTACAGCCCTTAGACTCACGAACTACAATTTGTGCATAAATGGTAAAAGGGTTTTACTGATTAGACAGATTAAATGCAATAGCTTTTTCTTTTTTTTGACCCACAGGTGCCCTCTTCAGGCGGCTCCTCTCTCAACAGCCTGGTGGTGTCCTGTGCCTCAGCTGTGGGTGAGCGTGTGGCTTCTACGTACGAGTCCCTGTCCTTGCGGAGGATGGTGAACATGTACCTGCCCGCAGGCCTGTCCCGCTCTGGAGGCTCAGACAGCCCCCTGGAGCAGGACTCAGGACAGGCTAAGAAGAGTTGCAGCACTGGGGACATCCAGGATGAGGCCGGGGGCCCGAGCCGGCGCCTGTCCCTCCCAGGACTGCTGTCTCAGGGTAGATACGCTGTTCACCTCTTATCCTCCTCGTATGGCTTGCTGCGTAAGTAGAGCTCTGATGTGTGCCCCTATGTCTTCACAGTGTCCCCTATGTCCTCACAGTGTCCCCTATGTCCTCACAGTGTCCCCTATGTCCTCACAGTGTCCCCTATGTCCTCACAGTGCCCCCTATGTCCTCACAGTGCGTCCCCTATGTCTTCACAGTGTGTCCTGTGTCCCCATGTCTTCACAGTGTGTCCCCTATGTCTTCACAGTGTGTCCCTATGTCTCACCAGTGTGTCCCCTATGTCCTCGCAGTGTGTCCCCTATGTCCTCGCAGTGTGCCCCCCGTGTCCTCGCAGTTGTCCCCCCGTGTCTCGCAGTGTGCCCCCCGTGTCCTCGCGTGGTGTCCCCCGTGTCCTCGCAGTGTGCCCCCCGTGTCCCGCAGTGTGCCCCCGTGTCTTCGCAGTGTGCCCCCGGTCCTCACAGTGTGCCCCCCGTGTCTTCAGTGCCCCCTATGTCTTCACAGTGTCCCCATGTCTTCACAGTGTCCCCTATGTCTTCACAGTGTCCCCTATGTCCTCACAGTGTGCCCCCTATGTCCTCACAGTGTGTCCCCTATGTTCCTCACAGTTGCCCCCTATGTCCTCACAGTGTGTCCCCTATGTCCTCACAGTGTGTTCCTATGTCCTCACAGTGTGTCCCCTATGTCCTCACAGTGTGTCCCCTATGTCCTCGCACGGTGCCCCCTATGTCCTCGCAGTGTGCCCCCTAAGTGTTCCTCGCAGTGTGCCCCCGTCTATGTCCTCGCAGTTGCCCCCGTGTCCTCGCAGGTGGCCCCCTGTCCTCGCAGTGTGCCCCCCGTGTCCTCGCAGTGTGCCCCCCGTGTCCCCACAGTGTGCCCCCCGTGTCCCCACAGTGTGCCTGTATGTCCTCAGTCCAGTTGTGTGCTTTAAACTCATGAGCTTTGTGCGTCACCTTTCCAAGCTGTGCTCATGTTTTGTGTTGCTGTTGGTTATTCTCTGTAATAACTGATCTTAACTTGCAGTGATTCTATGAGAATAGACACATTATGAGCACATTTCCCTGTGTTGCACAGTTTCCCCCCGGCTGCTGAGGAAGGCAGGGCGTCCCAGGACACAGGCAGTGGCTCTGACCCCTGTGGGTGGAGTCTGTGAGGCCCAGGACTCACTGCCCTCGTTACACACAGAGGTGTGGAGCTGGGGCCAGGGCCAGCACGGGCAGCTCGGGCATGGAGAGCAGCAGGACAGGTGCGTTCAAGTACTATCCTCTCTGTCCTGTGGCTTGATGGGAAAGTGCAAATCATTCTAACGTCAGGTTGTTGCAGATCACAGCCACAAAGCATCAAAAGTCTGACCAACAAAGAGGTGGTGCGCATTGCAGCTGGAGCTCAGCACTCTGTGGCCCTCACTGCCCAGTGCCAGGTCAGAGCCTCACCCTCACAGCCCTGACCCTCACCCCTCATCCGCCACTCACATGTCCTATCTTGAGCAGGTGTACTCTTGGGGCAGTAACAGCTCTGGTCAGCTGGGGCACATGGAGCTGCCCAGTACCGTCCCCCGTCTGGCCAAAGTGAGTCCCGGTGTGTACGGTGTGGACTGTTTGAATCTGTGTCTCATACTGAGGTTTGTGTGTGCAGCTTTCAGAAGGCATCCGGGTTTGGGACGTCAGCGCAGGAGACAGCCACACCCTGCTGCTGGCGGATGGAGACTGCATACAGCCCATTCTGTATTACAGTGGACAGCAGGTGAACAGGGGGCCAGAGGAGAGCCTGGACACACAGGAGCGGGATCGAGGCGGGGGTTACACACAACAGCCTGTGCTCCTGCCTTTCTGCATGAACGTAAGACCTCCGTTTCATTGTTCCTGAAGGAGAATGATGTGGTGTGACGGGCCTGTGTGTGACGGGCCTGTGTGTGTGCGCAGCTGGGTTATGTGAGCAGCGTGTGTGCAGGCGGACAGCGCTGTGCTGCTCTCACTGATCACAAGGTCATGAGCTACACAGCCAGCCTTCATGAGCTGGCCTCTGCTGAGAGGAAGTTCTACTGCAAGCTCTGCACTCTGAAGACTCAAATAATACGCCCCCTGCTGGAACACGGTGAGATTTTGGCAAAGGCTTGATTCTAATACTGTTCTGTTCATAGTTGGCGTTCAGTTGGGGGTACGGTGGCAGCAGGAAGGTTGTGGGTTCGTTGTGGGCCTTTCTGTGTGGGGTTTGCACGTTTCTCCTCGTGCCTGAGTGGGTTTCCTTCGGGTGCTCTGGTTTCCTGGCCTGACCAGCCGGTCCCCTCTACATTCAGTTCAAATACAGAATGGTCTAGAATCGGACCACAGAGGAGCGTCAAATAAACTCTCCTAACTTGGAACGGTCCTACCACTGCTGTGTGTCTCTCAAATGCAGAAGACTTCTCTTCTCAAATATTCTCGTTGCATTTAGAACAAAATGTATAACTTAATTTACCTCAGATTCTCAGAGTGTTGACAGGGCAGTCGTCCGTGTTATTTCCGTTTCCTTTTTTCCTTGCTGCCATGTTTGTTTCTCTGATTGATTCATCCGCCCGTTAATCACGGCCTTTGGAAATTTGGGAGGCAGGATATGATTCCAGACCCAAACCTTTTTGTAAAGTATTGTAAAAGCGGTTCCCTCATCAACCCAAAACATGCTCAGTAGGTAAAATCCTCAAGATAAGGTCCTGAACAAGCCGGGCATAAAGATCTGGAGATGGGTCTCCAGGCGCTGCTACAGGTTGCTCCTGCGGCATTGAAGGATGGGTCAAATGCCAAAGACAAATTTCCCCACAGGGACAATAACCTACCTACTATATCCCTTTATTGAATATTGAATTCATCTTGGATAATTTTTCTTGCAGAGTCTGTGAGCTCAGCCCTGGGGCAGGAGTCCTTTACTCTCCTACAGTCTTTAGCTGGGCGGTTCAGTGTGCTGTGCCACCTCAGCGGTCAGCACGCAGCCAGTTTGTCCTCTAACCTGCGCCAGAGACAAGACGTCAACGCTTTGCTCTTTCCTGACCACACAGACCTGTTTGTGGACTGCTACCATGAGTATGTGCACACATTTTCTACAATTACACTAAATATAAAAATAACCTCATTGTTGTTTACTTTTTTCTGTTCAGGTATTGCAGTATTCTCTGCAACTTCCAGGTCATTGGTGGTTTTCAGACTCTCACGAAGCCGTCCATGTAAATACGACCTGCGTGTCCGTAATTAGAACTGTTTTTCAAATGTAAATTGTGACATGGAGGCTGTATTCTGTGCAGAGACATCTTTGGAAAGAGCCCCGAGCTGCTGCAGCGCTTTGCTGAGTGCAGTGAGGAGAACCCCACCACAGCAGACCTCCTGGTGGCGCTCTTCTACCTCCCAACCCTCCATCTACAAGAATATTCCCGTCTGGTGCTCAAACTGGCAACTTGTTTTGAAGAGGTATGGAAGATGATTAGTTTGATTAGGTTTATAATTGTAAACGCTGGCTAATTTCTAACTCAACACTGAAAAAACATGAATTATTTTCTATTATGCATTTTAGTCCCTGGATTTTGCTGTATTTTCATGGTAATTCTAATAAAAAATGTACCTTTTTAAGTATTCAATGTATAGATTTTCACACCTTCAAATTCAATTGTTCAAATATGTTTATAGTGTTTTAATTTGCAGTAAATTTAGCAGAGCAATGCATTCACAGTCGATCCAAGTGAGTTAAGGTTATTAGGTTACTTTATCGTCTCCATGGGGAATTTGGTCCAGCATTTGACCCATCCTTCAAAGCCGCTTAGGGCGTCCTGTCAGGAGCAGTGGTCACTGGAATCTTGGCATCTTGAATCTTTGATGTAAAATGTTTCACCGCAAATTTTACACTCTTAATAATTGAAACTGTTCCATTTGAAGATTTGAAAATGTATGCATTGAATATTTAAATGTGATTTTAATTTAGAATTTATAAACAGAAAAAAACAGAAAAAATGTATACTGCAAAATCCAGCTGAACTTTAGAATAAAAACTAATTCAGAGCACTTTAACCCCTTACGCTTAGGGCGTTGGACTTTTCCTTTATTTATTCCCTTTTGTCCACCATCTTGTAAAAGAAAACTCTCTGACTGCTTGATCCGCTGTAGATAAAAATAAACCTACAAGTAAAAAATACCCTGAAATAAAATGAAAAATGAATAGGACTTTTATAAGGATTCCGCCTGATTCCCATTTTTGTTTATTACAAGTCCCTAAAACTAAAAATGTTTTGTGAATTTACCTTCAGCTTTTAAAAGAGAATTGTCAAAACCCAATAAATGCTCATTTTACTGTCAATCAGCCGATCCCTCCAAACACCAGCTTTACTCATTCATATATTTAACAAAGAAAATATAGGTGGGATTTAAACTCTGAATTCGGCGGCGGAGTATTAGGGCCAACCCAAATAAAAAAAATTGCGGGGCCTGTAGCAGCCCGAGGAGCCGCGCCCCCGTAGCGGCCCGAGGAGCCGCGCCCCCGTAGCAGCCCGAGGAGCCCCCGTAGCGGCCCGAGGAGCCGCGCCCCCGTAGCGGCCTGAGGAGCCGAATTCTGGAAATGATTGCTTGTGATGTCTAAAAGACCCACATTATAAAGTTCGATGTCTATTGTGGGCTTTTGTGTTACCTTTGAACTCATCCAAAATGGCAGCCATTTTGACTATGACTTTATTCTCATTAATTTAAGAGTTTATTCTAGTAAATGTAGAACTTTTTTCTGGCTTCGACTTTAATCTCATAAAATTACGAGTTTATTCTCGTTAAATTATGAGTTTATTCTCGTAGTGCCCCGCAATTTTTTTAAATTTGGGTTGGCCCTTATACTCCGTCGTAGAATTCCTCTGTGCAGAGCTTGTTTCTACTTATGATTAGAGAGTCAAAACAGACATCAGAGTCCAAAACTCCACAGTCTCAGCTTCACAAAGGCTCCAGAGGGTCAGGAACAGCTTCAGTTTGAAAGGCGTTTTTGAAAAAATAGGCCCCCAGCATAAGGGGCTGTCACATAAGGGGCTGTCACATAAGGGGCTGTCACATAAGGGGCTGTCACATAAGGGGCTGTCACATAAGGGGCTGTCACATAAGGGGGTGTCACATAAGGGGGTGTCTCAAAGCATTGATCTGTCGCCCATAAAGATACATACTTCTGGTTGATTTGTTTAAGCTGTATCGTATTATTTGTGGTGTTTTTTTTCCAGAGCTCGGCCGAGTATCAGAGGCTGCAGGACTCTGGTTCTCTGTGTGAAGCTGCTGTCCTCAAACTGAAGAGGAGACGTAAAGAGGCAGAGTACACCCTGCACTTCTGGAAAAGCTTCCCTGGAAAAATGACGGTAGGCTGGCCCGGCGCCGTTCCAACATTACGTGTGTGAGTTTGGAGCTAGCGTGGTCCTTCTTTCTCAGGACTCTCTGCGAAAGCCCCACCGCCGCCTGGTCTGTGAGAGCAGCAACAGGGCCCTGAGCCTCCAGAACGCCGGACGCTTCTCTGTGCACTGGTTCATCCTGTTCTCGGACGCTCTGGTGCACGCGCAGGTCTGTCCGCCGCGCTCACTCCGAGGTTACAGTAGTTTGAAGGACATTTTTCACTGGCTAATAGTTAATGGGAACATATGCAGCTTTATGCAGCTAATTCAGCTTTATTGAGGTTTTAACCCTGTTACAACGTGTTCCCTCATCATTAGTTGACTCAAAGTTGTATTTTGATTGATGATTGAGTAATCCTGTATCAGCGCTCAGAATCTTCCGGTGGAGCGGCTGCACAAACTCACCTCTGCTGTCTCTTTCTGTTGGATTTGACCGTGGTCCGTGTAGCGCTATGAAGTCCTGTCTCGTGAAAAATCCTATCCAAAAGTTTGTGATGTTAAGTTTCCCTGAACAACAACACGTTTTGAACATAAAAGCGTGAGCATTGTTCAGCTGCAGAACGGGCCTCATTGTGAACTAGAACTCTGCACAAACGAGAGAAGCCGAGAAGATTGACCGTATAATCATTTTGTTTGCTTCTCTGGCAGCAGTAAACTTGTAACCATAGCAACACATGGCATTACGTCATAGTTGTAGATTTTGTGGAAAATTGAACCCGAGCACTCAAAAGAGAACTGAGCCGAACATTTCGGTCAAGAAGGTCAAACAAGTAGAAATGACTTGTCCTTTGAGAGTAAAAAACGACACTCTGCCCCTTTTAAAAAAAAATACGTCCACAAAAAGCAGATAAACAAAACAAGTTTTCCTTCTCCGTGCTAATGCAGACACAAAGTTGTAATGACCGTGATTTGAGATTGAGTCTGGTGATAATTTATGACCGACCGATGAAATATTCTAGAGAGAGAGGGACGGGATTAAACAAACAAGCGTGAACGAAGCTGTAGGTATGTTTTTGATTAGGGAACAATGTTAGAACAAGGTTAAAAGCGTTAAGAGTCCATTTTGTCGAATATGTGTCCTTTTAATGAGGATGAAGCTTGGAATTGCTAAACAAATGGAAAATGAAGCGTTTCTGTCTTGTAAAATGTAAAAAGTGTAAAACAAATTCCTCTATTTGCATGTGTCTGTGTGTCTGTGTGTGTGTGTGTGTGCCTCTTCCATGCTGCCAGGGTGTGGCCCCTCATAAAAACCCCGTAAGTATCTTGTTACGTGTGGAGTGTTCGGACTCGGGACCCGTCCTTCTGATATGACGTTTAATGAGAGCTCAAGCTTTGCACCAAACGATTTTGAAATTGAAATATATATATATATATATATTTATTTATTTTTTACATTGAGCTTATTTAGCCATTGTTACACTGTAGAATCCTTGTTCAGTTTAAATAGGCCAGTGCTAATAAAAATGGTCCAAGGAACTGTAACCGTGCATGATACTGCTCGCCTCCCACTTCTCTGAACCATGTTTAATGGAATCAGGTTTTCCTTCTTTTTGGGTTGAAAGATATATCATAATTGAATCAAAATGGCAATTTCAATGGTCACAATTATTTAAGTCAAAATCTCCTGTCTTATTAAGTATAAAACCTTGTAGACCAGTTCAGATTTTCAGTCTTCTCTATAAAGCTCCTGGACGTGTTGAAAATGTGCACTTTGAACTAAGGCTGCAAGTTAAAAAGAATCAAGTCTGTGCAATCGCTCATTCACACTGAAAACAATCGTAGTGGTTTTTGATCGTTCTCTGGACCGTACAGACTCTAAAAACACACATGAAAAGACAAAGACCGTGGCATTATTAAACCAAAATGTCTCCTATCTTCCTTCCTAAAATCAAGAGTCAATTTTAGTATATGTCATGTTATATTTTGTTATAAGTGTGTGGAAAAGTCTTCATGACATGTATCTTCTGTAGTTCTCCACCCATCACGTGTTCCCCTTAGCGACGCTCTGGGTGGAGGCGATCCCCGAAGACAACACCGCCTCGTGAGTTTGTTCTCGACGCCTACATCAGCCGTACATGTATCACTCTGATTAACGTTGCATGTTGCTGATATGCAGATACGGGTTGAAGGTGATCACCCCTGAGGAGAGCTTCACTCTTCTAGCCACCTCTTCTGCTGAAAAGGTACTGGAGACACGACCACAGTTATGATCCAAGGGCATGTTTTGCTCTTATTTAATCACCTCTCAAGACATTCACACAAACACATGTTCAGTTTGTTTCTGCCACAACTCTCCTGCTACCATCAGTCTCCTCAGCCTCTCCATGTCATCCTCTTCACCACCACCAGTGCTAGATGTTTGAATACCTTTCACTTTAGCTCGTTCTCACTTCTCAGGCCAAGTGGCTTCGGTCCATAAACCAGGCCGTGGAGCAGGCTCTGTGTGGAGGGGTACAGGACAGTTCAGGCTCAGGCAGCTGGGAGCCCCCTGTCTCCAGAACAGCTTCATACACGTTCTACAAGGAGGGCCGCTTGAAAGAGGCCACTTACGCAGGCCACTGGGTGGCTGGCAAACTGCATGGCAGGTACTGAACTTAATGTTTCTTTTATGTCATGGGAAATGTTCATGTTGACCAGTGCAGTGATTGTGTTGTGTTGGTTTTGTTGCCTTAAGTGGTGTTCTGAAATGGACTGATGGAAGAATATACTCGGGAGAATTCAGCAACGGGTTGGAGGAGGGGTCAGTGCACACTACACCTTTACTATGCAATGTATCTATTATTTAAAAGCGGTTCCTTGGTAAAGGTGGACAATATATTGTACAGGGATGATTTTAAGAATACTTGCGCCGCTTGTCTCCAAGGAGATGTGGTTTTTTTTTGCCTGGAATGTTTCACACTATGCCATTTCACTTGTATATCTCTGTAGATAGATAAGAAGATGCCACTTCTAGGCACAGTTACAGGTCAGGGGCCTCGTTTCTAAAAGAGTGCATCAAATTTAAAGAGTACGTACAAACAAAACCCAAAATTCACATACGTGAAATTTATAAAAATGCATGCACTTTTTGACGCACTTTCCTCTTAAAAGTTGCTTTGAGCAGCGCTGCTGCCCGTGGACTGACTCTGTGTTTCGTCTGGCCACACTCAGAGGTCAGTGGGTTTGTGTGAGGAATGAAAATGATTTTCAAGGTATTTTTTTTAGCTAATAAAAACACTTATTACACTGATTTAAAGTGACACTAACTTTCTGGAGATGTAAAATCACCTGCATGATTCCATGGAAATATTAACAAACTTTATTGATGCCGATAGAAGCTTTATGCCTTACTATGGAATTTTGTTGCAAACGCTACAACATTTCCATGGAAACCTACTGCTCCAGGCCAATTACGAGTCAGGTTTGTGGAGACGCAAGTCCACTCACAGTAAGGACCGTTTTTTAAAAATACATTTTTAGTTCAATAAAAACCTCCATAATTAAAAAAATAAATACCATACTCCATGAATGAAATCCTGTCTTCTTTTTTGATACTTTTGTTTGTTTTTTAAAGACAAAGAAGGTTGTCCTTTTTACCTTGCCATGTTTGGTGTATGTCGCCTCCCTCAGTGTCATCCGACTGTGACGTGTCCTTTATCCTGGACATACTGTATATATAAACCAGAGACAAAGGAACATTCAGGCTCCCACACGTCTGGGACATGTTTCTCCTGGGACCACCGGGCGGCAGGGGGCGTGGCCGTCTGGGAAATTCAGCTGATAAGTGACACGTCACAGCAGGCGGATGACGTTATAAATGCCGTACTGTGGAACACTCCATGCAAAGCAATAACATCTCTATGGCAACAGATGGCAAATCTCCCACCAGAGAAGTTACACAGTACACCTTTAATATGAAGCATCATCTGTTACTCCCCGCTGTAGTCAGCAGAGGGCGTTATGTGGTCTGTGAGAATGAGATTATAGATCATTCCAAACGTTCACACCCAGACTGTTATGAAATGTGTGTCATCTTTGCCGTCTCGGAGCAGGTACGGGGAGTTTATTGCTCCGAATAAGACGCTTCAAAAGAATGATTTCTATCAAGGCTACTGGAAGGATGGCAAGATGCATGGCTTGGGAACGTACAGGTGAACTGCTTCATTCGTTATTTATTATTGAGATTTTACTGATGCTAATTCCAAAAACAATCCTAGCAGAACATCTCATCTTCTCTCTTGTGTGGACAGATATGCCAACGGGGAGGTGTACGAGGGCTGCTTTCAGAACGGGATGAGGCACGGCCATGGCATGCTCCGCACAGGCAAACTCAACACCTCCTCCCCCAGTGTCTTCATCGGGCAGTGGGTCAACGACAAGAAGTCCGGCTACGGCGTGTTCGACGACATCACCAAGTATGTGCCCCTTTAGATAAATGATAATATACTTATTTTGTACTAATAATACACAGTTTAGATTGTTCTGCTTCTTCCACTTTTGTGACGCTTCGACCAATCAGAGTGAAGTATTTTCTAAACATCCCGGCTTTTGCGAGCTCCGTCCCAGACTGATTCATGTGAAGAACTCGATTCAGAGACACAGATCAGTCTGGAGTGAGCCAGGTTTGCCTTTGGACTGATGAACAAAAATGTGGTCTTCAATCTACCGCAACAACCAAGATCTCCAACCACCACCGCTCACTCACACGCCACATTCATCACTCGAGGGAACATGAGTATAAACCCACAGTGGGATTCTAGTTTTAAGGCAACGAGCCCCACAGTTTGTAACATTCTTACACCTTCACTGAATTTGTCCTCACTTTAAAGCAGTTATCTGCTGCACTCCCAACTTCTGCCAATAGAGGTCATCGGACACCTAATCCAAGTGTTCAAATATTAAGTGAGAGGCAAGAACATGCTATCCATACAGTACATATAAATTATGAATTGAATGCATTAATTGAGGTTTAATTATCAGAGATATCTGTAAAATGAATCACAAATGTGCACTATACTCAATCTACTTGATATTTAAATTTTGCATGTCTTTGTAACAACATCCTTCCATCCATTTTCTTCTGCTTCGGGTCGTGGAGGTAGCAGTCTGAGCAGGGAGGCCCAGACTTCAACCCTTTCCGCGCCACACAAAAGATCAGAGACAACTTTGGAAAACCCTACGTTGCATGTTAAGTAGAGGAATTCTACCTGAGCCGCTGCCACAAGTCATGAACATGAACATCAGCTTGAAAACAGCCTCTTTCCCACAAGCCTGGAAAGAAGCCAATTTCATACATTTTCCTGAGGACTAGAAAAAGCCATTCTCTGCCACAAATAGTCTTCTGCTCTAAGCAACATTTCTAAAAAGGCCATGTTTGACCAAATACAAATGTACTTCTCTAAGAATAACCTTTTAACCAGCTTCCAACATACATACAGAGAAGGGTATTTCACATGTGCAGCCGTAACACAGATGGTTGATAAATGCTATAGATCTCATCCACCCCTGAAGCCCTGCCACCAAGGAGCTTGCCAACAGCCAGTGACCTCAGTTTGGGTGATGGACGAGTCCACCTCTGAGTCTTCAGCCTCTTCTTCCTCTGTGGAAGACGTGATGGCGGGATTAAGGAGACCCTCAAAGTATTCCTTCCACTGTCCGACAACATCCTCAGTCGGGGTCAACAGCCCACCCAGGCTGTATTGTTTGATCTGTTCTCACTGTCGCCCTTGAGAAGGCAACTGCTGATTTCGGTTACAAAAATAAATTGAATTGAATTGAAATTGAACTGTAAACAGTGTTGGTGTAGAACTGCTTCCCCCTCCCGAGGCGTCGGAAGGATTGCCAGAATTTCTTTGAGGCCGAACGATTGTCCTCTGCTACAGCATCCCTTACTTCCGGTGTCCACCACCGGGTTTGGGGATTGCCGCTGCGACAAGTACCTCAGACTTTGCGACCACAGGTCTGAGCAGCCGCATTGACAATGGAGGTCGAGAACATGGTCCACTCGGACTCAATGTCTCCAGTCTCCCCGTTACCTGGGAGAACCCCCCTCGGAGGTGTGAGTTGAAAATCCTGCTGACAGAGGGTTCCGCAAGACGTTCCCAACAGACCCTCACAATGCGCTTGGGCAAGTCTGTCCGGTTTCCTCCACCGCCAGCGGATCCAACTCACCACCAGGTGGTGATCGGTTGACAGCTCTACCCCTCTCTTCACCCGAGTGTCCAAGACACGCGGACGAAGGTCAGATGGTCGATGTCTACCATCACCTACCTCGGGCCTAGGGTGTCCTGGTGCCACATGCACTGATGGACACCCTTTTGCTTGAACACGGTGTTCGTTACAATCCGTGGCTAGCACAGAAGTCCAATAACTGAACACTGATTGTTGTTCAGATTGTGGAGGCCGTTTTTCCAGATCACCCCTCTCCAGATGTCTCTGTCGTTGTCCACGTGGGCGTTGAAGTCCCCCAGTAGAACAACAGAGTCCCCAGTCGATGCACTGTCCAGTACGCCTCCCAGGGACTCAACAGTGAGAGACAGTGAGAGACCTGTCCCAACCCGAAGGCGTCGGGATGCGACCCCCTGGGGTGAATTCCAGAACGCGGCGGCTGAGCTGTGGGGGTATGAGCAACTCCTCCCAAGCTCGCCGCCTCTCCCTGCGGGCAACGGCAGCAAAGTGTAGAGTCCAGCCTCTCTCGAGGATAGTGTTTCCAGAACCCGAGCTGTGCGTGAAGGTGAGGCTGACTATATCTAGCCAAGTGGCAGTCCATGTCCCCAGTGCTAGAGACCATGTGCATGAAGTTGGTCGCCTAGGCACCTGTCCCACACCACTGCCCAAAACACTCTGCACTGGCTTTTTTGGGGTGGGCCCGGCCACCAGGCGCTGGCTTGCGAGCACCCACTTCAGGCCTGGCTCCAGGATGGGGCCCCGGTCATGCCATTCCGGCGATGCAACGGACCTTGATTTTTCACTACGTTTATATTATTATCTCAATTTTAATGTATAGAAATGTGTGTAAAATCATGATGATAGAGTTAATACTGAGTTGTTGTTTTGCAGAGGGGAGAAGTACATGGGCCAGTGGCAGGAGCACCAGCGGCAGGGCACAGGGGTGGTGGTCACACAGTTTGGACTCTATTACGAAGGGGCTTTCAAAGATAACAAGATGATGGTGAGACTGAGACAGGTTCACGTACTGAGACTTCAGTACGAGACTTCACTCTTATGGTTCTGTTTGGTTTTAGGGTGCAGGGATCCTGGTGTCGGAGGATGACACAACATATGAAGGGGAATTCTCTGATGACTGGACCCTGAATGGAAAGGTCTTTGTCCATTTGTTCTTACTTCTTAAATGTATTTTCTGCGTATACTTGCTTCCCATTGATTCTCACAATACTTTACTACAGAACTTTGGGTTTTGTCTTGTCCAAGGACTTCCTGGAATGGATTTTGTGATCCGGCCGTCCCAAATCATTGCGATAACATTTTCAGTATTTTAATTTGAATGAGATTAAGAAAATATAAATGCACATACAAAAAGACCTTTTAAAACAAAGACAGCAGCATTATTACATCCACAGGTGAAAGGTTGTCCCTGTGGCCCTGGTTGAAGGATGGGTCAAATGCAGAGGACAAATTTCCCTATTAAGGTAATCTAATGGAATCTAAATCAAAATGTCCAAAAAGGATACACAATTTCATCAATAATACACTTTATTCATAAATATTTCCTGTTTAGAATCCCTCAGTCACCATATTTCAACCGTTTATTTGATTGTGACTTTTGAAATACATTATCAATGTAAAATAAAAAATAATCCTTTGACTAAAGAATCGTGGACTAGTCGATTTATGAAATAATCCTTTGTTGCAGCCCATAATGACATACAATCAACCTTAAAATTCTGTGATTCACAACTTTACAGATGAATACACTTAGTTTGATTTACCCACCACTATTTCCCAAGTGGACAGTGTCATGTGACGTTTACATTCAAATCAATCAAGAGAAGAGTTATTAAAATGTCCATGTCTATATATGTAATGCTGAGTATTTGGTACTATTTTAGTTTTGTAATGTTCATGATAATGTGTTGATGGCACAAAGGGCGTGCTGAACATGACCAACGGCGACTTCCTGGAGGCATCTTTCCACGGAGAATGGGGCTCTGGCATCAAAGTGACCGGCTCCTACTATAAACCTCACGTGTTTGACACCGACAAAGACAAGACCGCTTCGCTGTAAGTACTTATACCCCCTGACTTACCCCCAATTTACATCAGAGCAGTAACGACACGCACGGTCAGTGTAGCGACGCAGCGACGATCACATTAGTCAGTCCAACAGTCTACACCGGCACACGCGTCCAACAGGCGTGATTACGTCACGCTCAAACTAGGGGCTCATTTTTCAGTGTGAACAGAGCGTCTCGAGGCTTTTCAGCAAGGAAATGCTGGAAAGAGGCTCATAGTGTCGAAATAAACTTGAAAAGGAGCTTATGATTGGACTAGGCCCGGCTTATTGACGAGGGGACATTTTAAGAAAGGAGAAGGCATCCTAATCAATTACTGCTTCATCGAATCCACCGTCCCTCTTCTCGCTCACTTTCTGGACCCTGTTTTTGTTCTGTGATGCAGGAAGCTGGGTCGTCTGTGTGTCCGAGCGGAGGACAAGTGGCAGGCCGTGTTCCAGGAGTGTTGGACCGAGCTGGGCTGCTCCGGGCCGGGACAGGGGGACGCCACCAAGGCCTGGGACAACATCGCAGTGGCTCTGACCAGCAGCCAGCAGCTTGTTAAAGACAGGTGTGCTCCTGCTCAAATGTGGGTGGTCCGAAGTTTGATCACACAAATGTACATTTTTGGCTTCATGTGGGCGATAATGACAAATGATGACAATAATCAGCATAATCAATAATCATCTTATTTTGACAAAAATGTGCTGAAGCTAAAACGGGTCTGTAAATGTTTTAATGAATCTGTTTCACAATATTTTCTGCCTTGAGGTTGTTTTGCTGTCATAGAGATTATACATTTAATGTCCAAAATGATCTCAAACTAAAGCTGTGTCGGCTGATTTCTTTCAGCGGATTTCTCTAAACATGTTTGCTCTTAAATGTAGTCCTGTTTCAGTCTCTTATAATATGTATAATATTGCCAAAAAATAGCAATGAAATCCGTCATTTACTTCCATTTACGTCATCTATTATTTTAGCACACCTTTTATTTCATATTTGTCCTCGCTGTATGTCAGTCCACAGACGCTGTCTCGAAGCCACAGCAGAACTCTGGGAAGTCTGGAGTTCATCCCTCAGCATCAGGGGCCCCTCACTCTGGAGCACTATCAGGCCATCCACCAGTATCTGATAAAGGTAGCATGACCGGGGTCTTGGTCTGTTCTTGAGACCTCTGCAGGCTTGTTCTGAACTGTTTGTACGTATTGTATTTGTTTAATAATGATACTTTCATGTCCAGATAGTACACGAACCGTCATCCAATCAAAACAGGCTCTACCAAAATCCTTTCACAGGATATTTATTAGGATTTTCCCTGTGAAGTGAAGCTTAATGTAAGCATGTTTTGCAGAGTGTACTTGCTGCTGTACCTTGTGTATATATTGTCTGAATAGAACAGTCTGATCAGAAAAGGTTGGCTTGCTGGTGGCCCCAGGTTTACGAGGCAGGGGTCCTATAATGTGGACCCGTCCGAGGCAGAGAAAACCAGGCTAAAAACCTAAGCAATGAATCACTTTTTCTCATTTGTGGTGCCACTTATTTACTCTTGAAGACTGTTTTTATTATCGCGTCGCTTCGATAATGTTAAGAACTGTATGTGTGAAAAGCGCCCTACGAATAAAAGTACTTTTCTGATTGTCTTAGGCCTGTGAGACCCCGCTGCACCCTCTGGGCCGGCTGCTCGAGGCCCTGGTGGCCGTCTACAGAATGACGTATGTGGGCGTGGGAGCCAACAGAAGACTCCTGCACCAAGCTGTGAATGAAATCAACTCCTACCTCAGCCGCATCTTCACCATAGTACGGTAAGGTTTGGGATGTTTTCAGTCCAAGGTACAATTACTATTTGTATTTGTATTTGTATTGCTCCTGCTTTTTCTAATGACATAAAGGTTCAGATTATATGTAACACAAGTATCTACATTATTTTAAGATATAATAAATACATTGTAAAATGTTTTCTTGCAGGTTTCTCTTCCCTGAGTTACCTGAGGAGGGCGGTCCGATTCCAGAGCCCAGCAGCAAAACAACAGAGAAGGAGGGCTCGTCCGAGGGTCCGCTGGAGTCTCCAAAACCTGTGTGTGTATCTGTCCAACTTTCTCCCCTCAGAGACTAAAATGGAAACCTTTCTAAAGCATGAAAAAGCATGGGATTGAACTAGGCTCGAGTCTTTAACTGGCACATTTCCTCCACATCGTTTGTCTGGGACCAGAATACACACTTCTCCAGTACTTCCAGTACTTCACCGTGTACAGTACCCTCAGTCTGACCGCACAACCTCCGTCTGTTCAAATCTGCATTGTCTTCTTTATTATTATTTTGAGTCATTCATTATTTTACTTTCTTTTTTCCTCGTAAGTGTCCATGTTTGTTTTGATGCGTAAGGGCCTCGTGAGTCCCTGATTGGCTAGTCCCGCCCCTCTGAACTCATAGATCTGTGGAAAATACAGAGAAATATCATTCTGGACATTCCAGGCCGCATCACACTCTTAATCAGTGTAAACCTAAAATAAAGCTTATGATGAGTTCTGTCCACTATATGTCAGAGTAATCGGTCCGAGTTATTAATGGCATTTTCTGATTTGTATGTATATTTAGCTATCAAATGATGCAAAAATGGCTTGAAATGTGTAGTGTGTTTTCTTACTGGCTCGATGCTAAACGTATTTGCGTGATTTTAGCTTTACAGACTAATTCATTCAAGAATATGAGAGAAAACCGTTCTGTCTATTTTTGTAAAATGATCAGCAAAATCTATGTTGAGACAAAAACCCAAAGCACCCTGTGATTTTAGTCAAATGTAAAAGCCTTTCATACACGGCACATACATGTAGAGGAAGCCACGCAGAACCCTTTCTTCCCTTTGGATGCTTGATGATTGACTGTGTGTGCCCGTGTGCCCAGGCGTGTGGTGAGCTCCTCTGGCCTCCTGCTGCCCGTGCTGCTGCCCCGCCTCTACCCCCCTCTCTTCACACTCTACGCCCTGGACAAGGAGAAGGAGGATGACGTGTACTGGGAGTGTGTGCTCCGGCTCAACAAGCAGGCCGACCTGGCTCTGCTCGCCTTCCTGGGAGTGCAGCAGTACGTGCCCCCCAAATGAGTAACTCGTGTCCGACCCGTTTTTTTAAATGTTGCTTATCATTTTAGAAAGTTTTGGCCGGTCGTTACACCTGATTCCACAGCCGCACCGGGACAGAGGACGCAGGTAGGAATCAGAAGGAGACGAAAGATTCAAATTCATTTAAAAAAGAAAGACAATGCGGTCGACAGTTTTGGGGATACAAAAAAAAAATCATGAATCCAAAACCATTAATTGTTAAAAAATCGAAATGATTTGAGTCACAATAAATGTGTTGTGTCGTGTCTCAGGTTCTGACCAGCACCAAAGACGCCTGCTTTGCTTCTGCAGTAGAAACACTGCAGCAGATCAGGTACTGCGCTCGGGGTCTGCTCTGTCCAAAGCTGATCTCGTTTGTATCCATGGTTGGTTGTTTTGTTGCAGCACCACCTTCACCCCGTCAGACAAACTGCAGCTGATCCAGATGACGTTTGAGGAGATCACGCAGGAGGTGCAGGCTCTGCTCCAGCAGGACTTCCTCTGGTCTATGGACGAGCTCTTTCCGGTTTTCCTCTACGTGGTGCTGCGCGCTCGGTTTGTGGCAACTCTCTCTCTCAATATTTCATATTTAATCATTACATTTAGTCAAGCTGATTATGCTCTGTCTGAATTGTAATGTTTGTTTAGAATCAGAAACCTGGGCTCAGAGGTCAGCCTGATCGAGGACCTGATGGATCCATGTGTGCAGCACGGAGAGCATGGGATCATGTTTACAACACTCAAAGTAACTCGCCCACAGTTTAGGACAAAGGCACATACACGCTCCATTCTGCCTGCTGCATCTGTGTCTTTGGTTTCTTCCAAAAGCCTCAGTCGTCTTCTTGACTTCGGCCGTTTGAGTTCCACAGAAATACACTCAAAACTGTCTTTCCTCAAAGTAACATGTCAGCTTTTAGCTTCAAATCTGTCAACGTTTATTCTAATGACTTCAACCTTCTGTGCTCCAAACACAGATTTAATCTATTGTTTGAATTCTGACTTTGTTTCACTCATTATTGTGAAATGTCTCTGTAAAAGTATAGGAAGTAATGAACTGTGACTTTCACCGTTTTTGTATTTTATTATCAATATAAATGTAATTTACACTCCAAGATGAATAATCATACATGTGAATCCTTTTTAGATTAAACAAACAAACACTACAAAATGAAACAAGTTCCAAATCGATTTTCCAAATATGTCTCAAAATAAAGGATGAAATAGATCTTGAGATTTGACCAATCAGCGAGTTTGTGTCTGTTTCCAGGCTTGTTACTACCAAATCCAACACGAGAAGATCACATAGACCCGCCCAGTCCCATCAGAGCGGCCAATGGAAAGCAGGACCCGCATCGGGCCGGCGGCGCCGCACTTCGGACTGTGTGCGCCCCCTAGAGGAGGACGTCCTGTGAAAGAGAAAGAAAGCCCTTTCCTACTGGACATTTGAGAACAATGTCAGACCTTTTTCTGTGTGAAGAACGTTAAATGTGAATTATGTGTTGCTAAATGAGCTAAAAGTCTCTTCTACAAACGGACCTGGTCAAACGAGACGCGTCTTCATCATGAAGTTTCACTAAAGCTGCTACTGTAACATTTGTCCAGATAGTTCCTTTGGATGGAGGACCCGCTGTCTCAAAACGAGATCAATGTTGTGACGGTTTTTTTCAGCATTTTATCTGTACAGTTCGGTCCCTCTAAAAAGAGCAATAAATTATTTAAAGTTATTATTCACTTGTATATTACAGATTTGTTTGATATGTTGACTTGACACCACTCAAAGATGCACATTTACGTTCCAATTATGAATCATTAAATCTGCACTCTGTAACGTTTCTGCTTTGTCTCATGTTCCACTGTATGGCATTAAACTTCTGGTACTGTTAATTGACTAATTGTTACTAGTCGAGTATAAAGAAAGAAAACTCCTGATCTGTGCCGCTCGTGGTGGAGTGGACAGCACGTATGCCGCTGTGTGAGCAGGCCGCTGCATTGTGAGTTTGTGTCTGGCTCTTCACAGTTTGCTGCATGTCATTCCTCATTCCCATTGCTCGCTGCACTGCGGTGTCTAATCGAGCTTATGGGCAAAGAAAATCAAAAATTATTTAAAATCATAATTGTATTTTGAGAAACAGGTGCTTACAAATAAGGAGTTGATTTAACCAAGAATTTAAACAGGGTTATTAAACAGTCATTTTGTTTTGACGGACAAAGAATGGGAAAATACGTGTACTTCACAATGGAGGAAAAATACATGAAGCGCTCACGCGTGGAAAGGCTAGAGGCTTCCAGAAGGCCCACTGTGATTTGGGAATGTCCTACAGTGCAGATTGTACCGAGGATCAAGGACTGGACATCTTTTAAAGGAGGATACTTTTTTTTTTTCTTTCTCTGTTTTCTCTGGTCGTGTTCTGTTCATTGTGTTTTTTATGTTCAGTTTTATATATTTAGAAAACAAAATAAAAAGGCTCAATTTACATTGGAAATATCTCTGACGAGTCGACTAAGTGAAAAATGATTGCTGACACTGCTAAAATCATCATTAGCTGCAACCTTACATCTATTACAGGCCTTTTTATTGCTCAAAATAAGCATCCTTACTGTGAGCAGACTTGCCTCTCCACAGATGTGACCTGTAACGGCCTGGAGGGGTCACCTGCGTCTCCATGGCTGTAGGTAAGTGTAATGTCCAATCTAGGTGAAGTAGTCTCAGCGGTGCATCTTAAATGTAGTGAAGTGAACATTGTGTAACTCAGTAGTTTGTTCCTCTAAACCAGGAGCCCTCTGGAACGGTTGTGTGGCTGCTGCTCCTTTTCCTTCTCTGAAGCACATTAGGCTCATTCTCCTGCGAGATGCTCCTGACCAAGCTTCCAACTGGAGATCTGGTAGGTCCATGTCCGGTTGTCCTCGTGCCATTGGAGGAAGAGATGCAGAGGTCAGTAAACTACCAGCTGACACTGTAGTAGTAGTAGTAGTAGTAGTAGTAGTAGTAGTGGTAGTGGTAGTAGTAGTAGTCGTCTGTGCTGCTGAAAGAGTTAAGAAGATTTGTGAAGTGGGCAGCAGCCGGTCAGTCCCTGCTGCGGCCGTGCTTCCGGTCACCCTCGCCTCGGAGGATTAGAAGGATCGGGCAGATTACTGACCAGCAGATCGGTCATTTGTGCACGGGTCGCTGCTGCCCACAACTCCGAGACTCACCCAACAAGGAGGTAAGGCCCCACAAATGGACTGGAGATGTTTTAGTTCTTGTGAATGGAAGTGCACAACCAAGACCTGAGCTTAGGACCAAACCAGGACTGGACCAGGACCTGAACAAAGCCCTTGATTGGGCCTGGTTTGAGCCCAGTTTGAGTCCCAATGTAGACTTGGTTGGGTCCTGTTCTAGTCCAGGTTTAGTTCAGAGTTTAGTCCCAGTTTAGAACCAATTTGTACAAAGTGTAAGTCTAAACCAGGTCTACAGTAAGTTAAACTTGGACTAAACCAGGTCTAAACTAGGTCTATCCTAGTATTATTCAGGGTGAGATCTTAACTTCATGGAACCAAGTACAAAGAATTCCACTGCAACGGGACAAAGCCTGGATAATCTGGAAAACAAATCTCAAATTCATATTTTTCCAATGTGTTTGGGCTGAATTCAGTGATGGACAACATCCGTAAATGCCTTTGTTCAGCATGAAGTTTTGGACCGGTCAGAAAGTAAGTACGTGTCATGTTCACTATTCGTATCACTATGGCAGCAGCACGTCAACAGTGAGTGTGCGCTGGAGTGCTCCAAAGCCCGCTCTGCAGGAGCGTTCTGCTGCTCTTAAGGAAAGCCCTTCACCTCTGACCCCCACAGGGACCTCTGACCACCACAGGGACCTCCCCCTCAGGCTCAGGGCCAGCTCACATGATCCAAACACACACAAAGCTCATGTTCTTCCCATAGTGTCATGTCTCTGATAGATGCTCTGGTGCGGTCTCAAAGGGTCTCAAAGGGTCTCAAAGGGTCTCAAAGGGTCTCAAAGGGTCTCAAAGGGTCTCAAAGGGTCTCAAAGGGAGCACAATCAGACAGTGGAAAAGGAAGAATAACTCATGTTTTCAGGTCAAATGAAACTAGTTATGATGGATTATTCATGGGAATGAGGCACAGCTGTTGTTCTACTTTGTGTGTTTGTTGTCTAGTTGTGTAGTTTTGACTTGATCTTTCCTGTTGTAAATACGAATGTTAGTTTCACTCCAATCAAGAAGCAGTTTGTGAAGAAAAGTGTAAAAAGCAGATGAAAATGACAGCAAGTAGAGAAGGGTTCTAAAACATATGATGACATCACACAAGGCAGACTCAGAATACCATCCAGAAGTTAAAGCCCTACTGTGTAACCTTTCAGCCAAGAAATAAACTGAAATAAATGCAATTCATTAATTACAGTTGTTTTTATGGTCCACATAAAAACACTCTTGCTGTGGAGAGGCTTATTTTGCCTCTAACATTGAAAAGAATGGAAAAGAATTGATTTGTCTCCATGGAGAATGTTCTAAAGTTTAGTGTTCCATCTCCTGCAGTGATGCAGGTAGTGCTAAGCACAATTGACCTGCTATAAACATGAATTTAACAATAAGTCCTCTTGTATATTTTATTTGTAAAATAATCATTTCTGTGACATTAGAGCTTTTGTACAACATGTTTGGAATCAGAATCAGAAAAGCTTTATTTCCATTGTCAATGAACAAATTCACAAACATAGGAACTTGTCTCGGCCTTAAGGTGCAACATAAAACACTGATCAATAATAAAACAACATATATTCAATCAAAAAAGGGCATGCATTAAGAAACCATTTAAAATTAATATACAATAAAAATAAAAATAGGCATTTCTATGTACACAAGTTTACTGTTAAATTTACAGTTGTAGTGCAGAAAGTGCAGTGAGTGATGAAGAGTGTAGTTAAAGTGACAGGTGTTTAGAAGTGTTCATGAGTCCAACAGCAGAGGGAAAGAAACTGTTCTTGTGGCGGGAGGTTCTGGTCCGGATGGACCGTAGCCTCCTGCCTGAGGGAGTGGCCTTCCTGAGGGGAGTGGCTCAAATAGACCATGTGAATCCAAAGGTCATGCATTAGGACTATTATGGAACGTTCTAGTGTGATGTCATGATTTACAACCAGGAAGTGAATTTATAAACCTAAAAAAGAGCTCAAAGTGAATACAATTGTAAAATGTTAGCAAAATCTTAAATATAATGATCCAAAGTGTTTGTAAAAGACAAACTCTAACTCTAACTCGACCGTAAAGCTTTATTCCAGAAAACGTGGTTAGTATTTTCTGGTTGATGGTGTGGCGCAGGTGCAGACGCCAGGCGCGGCTGACGAGGAGCATGCGTCAGGCTGTGGAGGCGCAGGTGCTGTCCCCGCCCTGCGAGCTGGGGAGCAGGGTGAGTGCACGCGCGCGCACACGCGCACACACACACACACACACACAGACACACACACACAGACCACACACACACACACACACGCACACACACGCACACACAAACACACACACACACCACACACTCAAACACACATGCACACACACACACACAAACACACAAACACACACACACACACACACACTCAAACACACAGAACACACACACACACACACACAGACACACACACACACACACACACAGACACACACAGACACACACAGACACACACACAGAACACACACACACACACACACACGCACACACAAACACACAACACACACACAAACACACACGCACACACACACACACACTCAAACACACATGCACACAAACACACCCACACACACACACACGCCACACTCAAACACACGATGCACACACACGCACACACATGCACACACACGCACACACATGCACACACACGCACACACAAACACACACACACACAAACATACCCACACACACACACACAAACACACACGCACACACAAAGAGAGCCGGACTAACTCCTGGCTGTTCTGTCCTCACTCCTCAGGCCTCAGGCAGGTCCTCTCTGATGTTCTGGAGGAGGTGAGGCGCTCTCTGCACCAGGACATAGACGGGGCCCAGATCATCCACAGTCTGCTCAACGCCCCTTGGCTCCAGTCACTGCTAAAGGTCTGATGCACTTTTAAGTAACAATCTAACAATCTAACTTTTCAGGTGAATGGCCCGCCTGCTCGTAACCATGGAGATGTTATTGCTTTGCTTTAATGTAAAGAATTCAGCTTTATCAAGGTCTAAAAAACCCTGAGGCTTCCTGCTGAATTGGCCCACATTATAACCACGTAAAACTAGTATTTTGGTGTGAGACGGACCTGAGACCAAGGTCCCAAGACCATGACCATGTTTCAATACGTGAACATTGTTGATAAAAGACACCCCTGTTTGGACATGGATTTAATAAGGGGGCAATGCATATGAAATGAAAGACAGGCAAAACGACCACGCACTGGCCCCTCCCACTCATACACTGCACAACACACACATTTATCGCCTCAGACCTACAACTGTCAGATCAGACTCACGCTGCACAAACAACATTCAGATCTATTGACAGGTCTATGTACATGTTCTGAGCAATCATATCTCCATTGGAACAAGCAGAAAAGTGAACTGGCAAAACAGCAACATCTCCATGGAGACAAGTAGGTGATGAACCAGAGAAGTTATACAATGCGCCCTTCTGACGCTGGAAAAAAAAAGTTGTAATATTTTGTAGTTATCTTGAAGTTCTAAAGCACAAACATGCAATGGCGTCCAGCCTGACCCTGTTATTGTTGCAGGTGTATGAATGTCTGCAGAGATACACCACCAGGTCCCCAGCTCCTGCGCTGCTCTCTGCCTCTGGACTGTCCCTTCAGGTCCCTGTTTGTGCATCTCACAGTCTCTGAGAAGGTTCCACGCATGTTTGACCCGACGACTGTTGTCTTGTCCCGTGCACAGGTGTTAATCGAGATCCGAGCGCTGCAGGAGTGTTCTGAAGACGCCAAAGAACTCTATCGACTTATGAGGCAGCCACACTTACAGGTACGCCCCCTACTGTTCCCTTTGTGATGTGCATGTCATCCTCTCACTGTCCTCTCTGTGTCCCCGATGTCCCAGGCTGTCCTATCGGCTCACGACTCAGTAGCACAGAAGGACTATGACCCAGTGCTGCCCGCTCTGCCAGAGGAGCTGCCCGACGACGAGGAAGCCACTCGGATCGTGTGCCTGGTCAAGAACAAGCAGCCTCTGGTCAGTGTCCACTGTCCCGTCTGGTCTCAGGCCATGGTATTACTCTCAGACCCTTTAAGAGGCGATGTCATCGGAATGAAGGCAAAGTGAAGGAGATCATCACACATTTTCACTCATTCACCTGATCTGATCTAAACAGTAATGAGCAAGTCTGTAACATTAAACAGACTACGATTATGAGTTTAGGATAGAAATGTCACTATTTTTTATAATGAAAAAAAAGACTATTTTCTAGCCTTAAATATGTGTTTGACCTTCACTATATATATATATATATATATACACCTACACGCATACACACACACACACACACACACACACACACATATATACATATATACACATCTACAGATAAAAAAACTTGAAAATATGTGTTGATTAAAACCTAAACATCATTTTTTTGTCATAATCTTCTACAAAATATGCAAATAACGTAAAATCCAAGTGGTTTTATTTGTCGGCCCCCTTGAGTTGTCATATTTGTGAGTCTGTGGTTAATCCCAGTTTCTCCATTGAAATCACATCGTGTTTCACTTTTGCCTTCAGTCTGGACTTTAGAGGAAAAGTCCATAAAGTCTATAGAGGTCTAACTTAAGTTAAGGTTAAGGTCCACTTTATTGTCCTCTGCATTTGACCCTTATGCACATTTGGTCTGGTGCACGGGTCACATTGGTCACATTGGTCACATCGGTCACATTGGTCACATTGGTCACATTGGTCACATTGGTCACATTGGTCACATTGGTCACATTGGTCACATTGGTCACATAGATCATGTATGTTTGGTAGTGTCTCCGTGCTGTAACTCTTCCTGTTGGGACCGTGTCTTTGTGTCAGTTTTGCGTTGAGCAGCGTTCCTGTAGCGAGTCCTTCTCTCACAGTCTGACACAGAGCCTCTACAGGGGGAGCCTCCACAGGGGGAGCCTCTACAGGGGGAGCCTCCACAGGGGGAGCCTCCACAGGGGGAGCCTCCACAGGGGGAGCCGCCCTGCCCCGGGACTCTGTGGTTCCTTTCTGATCGGTAAGACGCAGAGGTCGGACCCACTTCACGTGGCCTTCATGTGCATTTACCAGCTCTCACAACTACATTTGAAACATCATCCTTTCCAAAATCACCATCCAAATAATGTCATTCTTCTTCTGATCTGTCAGATGTTTTTAAAGGAGACATATTATGCAACATCAACTTCCCTGAGCTTTAACTTCCTTACAATGGCGTTTCCTCATCATTAGTTTACTCAAAGTCATAATTATGATTCATTTCCTCAAGTTTGAGGTAATCATGTGTTGTCCTGCAACTGAGGCTCAGAAAATCCCTGTTTTCACCTATCCCCTATCCCCACCCACATCTCTGTACTTGATCAATGGAAAATGGTGGGATGTCAGTACCAGATCTCAACAGATCCCTGAAGCCTGTGTCCACTAGAAGCCCAGGGGCCACAGGGGGGCATTCTGTTGCTGTGTCCTTGGGAAAGATACTTGACCCACTTTGTCTCCATTGTCCACGTATAATGTTTGTGAGAGTGAATGTGGGACAAAGGATGGAAATGAGCCCAGGACTACAATCTGTAGTATCACGCACTGTCCCGACTAAGAAACAAATAATAATTTTAATAATAATGAAATGTGTTAACGAGGATTCAGTGCTTGTTACGGTGAAATGTCACTATGAGGAGGTGGGGCTTATCAGCAGTTTTGAACAGGAAGTCAATGAACCTGTTTCTATTATCAAGCCGTTTTAGATCAATATTGAGATTTACCATGAACAAACTGTAAATTGAGGCTCTACTCCAGTTATAGCTCAATACGAAGTACCTGAAAAAAGCATAATACGTGTGTTTCTTCTTGAAGACGACATTAGTGAGCGGCTGGACATAAGCCACATCTCCAGAAGTTCTAACCACTGGAACCTGTCCGAGCCCTGTGCCGAAGCACCCTGCTGCCCCCGAGCACTTTACAACCTGCCCCCCTGGCCGCAGACCCCCCACACCCACACAGCCCCTCCCAGCCCCGCCTACGCCCGCTCTAAAGCTCCACATGAGAGTCTGGACCAGCTGAAGGCGAGTGTACAGCGGGCGGTCACGTCGATGGAGGGCAGCGCTCAGGATTTGAAACTGTTGGTGGACAGGATGACCACTGCCTCTGAACACATGAGCCGGAGCGTGCAGGACGGCTCTCAGGCCCTGGTCCTCCTCTCACAGAAGGTGGACCGTCTACAGGGGCTGATGGCCAGACAGGAAAAGTCCACCTGTGGATCAAATTGCCATCATGGTCAGTGCCTTCAGATGGATGAGTCCGGTGGCTCAGAGTCTGCTGCTCCGGACAGCACAGAAACATGAGTTAGTCTGCTTTATTGGAGTTGCCTTCTCTTCCTTTTGTCTCCCGTCTCGTCTGGTTGAGTTGAAGCCTGATGTCAGAAAAAACCCTTCTGTTTGCTCTCTCTATCTGTAGTTTGACTGTGATTTAGACATAAAACATGAATGAGTTGTTCTCATTTTAGGGGGCAACAATTAAACGGAATGAAATGACGGGGGAGATTTTTGTGGCTCGAGTGATTCACGGCGGCCTGGCTGACCGCAGTGGTGAGTACACACCATGTATATGTATATGTATATGTATATGTATATGTATATGTATATGTCATGAATCCCCCTACACTGTGCATTACTGTGTGTCGCACAGGTCTGCTGCATGCAGGGGACAGGATCATGGAGGTCAATGGCTTTGTGGTGGACGGGATGGAACCTGAGCAGGTCATCCAAGTGGTGGTATGACGGCTCATCACACATTTATGTTTTTATATTCCTTAATGGTTTTAATTAAAGGACAAATATTATACATCATTTGTTTTGTTAATGGCCTTAAAACCTCCGCTTTAAAACCGGCCGAAGCACTTTCAACTTAAAAACAACAAAAATTGGTCTTGATTTTGTATCAGACGTTTCAACTCGCGTCAGGAATTGAGTTAGAGCTCCATCTTCTGGCTGTAGAGGGAATTACATAGGGGAAATAAACAAAAGCTAGCTTGCTAATGCTAATGATTTGACGGCAGACAAGCTTAGAACAAGTCTGGAGATGATTTATGGCCTTAAATGAGACGTCACATAAAGGTCTGTTAAGAGGCTTTTGTTTGTTTCCAATATGCAGCATATATATATATTTATTCAAGTTTGAAGTCATTTGATAAAGAACTTAGAATGTTTGAACCCTTCTGTTGTGTAACTCCTCTCAGCAGGCTTGCTCTCAAGGCACCATCATGTTCAAGGTCGTACCCATCACTGAGCGAGCAGTGCACAGCCACACCATGGTGAGACCCTCGCCACGGTTACTTTACGCTGTCCAAACTGTGTAACCCACCATCTTCTCCCGTACCACAGATGTATGTGCGCGCTATGGCAGACTACAACCCCCAGCTAGACCCCGCCATCCCGTGTCCTGACGCTGGGGTGAGCTTCACACGAGGAGACGTCCTGGAGATAGTGGACCAGACGGATGCGCTGTGGTGGCAGGCCAAGAAGCTGCCCAGCTCCAGCTCCTGCGCTGGCCTGGTGCCCTCCACGGCTCTGCTCAAACGGTCAGGAAAAAGGAAAGATATGTGTTCACGTCAGTCAGAGAGTGTTTTGTTCATTTAACTGTCCCTCAACAGGAAGCAGAGGGAGTTTTGGTGGTCTCAGCCTTATCAGCCACACTCCTGTATCCACACATGTAAGTCTCTCTTATCTGCTCTCAGTTGAACTAGAAAACAAATTAAGTGAACACTTCTATTAAATAGAATTTTGCAGTGGTGGAAGAAGTACTCCGTTTTGTTACGTAAGTAAAAGTGGGAACAAATACTGATGGGCCTAAAATCTACACAAACCCACATATTAAACAAACAGAGAAGAAAGACAAGGGAATCAAAATAGTTTTCTCCGGAGGAGGACGGAGGGGCAGAGGGATCCTTCCAGTTCCATCTGCCTCTGCTTCCTAAGAAGCATCCCCATCCACCTTCTTTTATTAAGAATAAGGGACACCCTAATTACATGATCAGCTCCGCCTAAAGGATAGGGAACACATGGCGGAAGCTGTGAAACACAAGTCATCCATTGTCTGTTGAACTTTGGTTGACCTTAGATTCCTAGCAAATCATCTTGAGTGGTAGTTCCTTGCTTTCTTACTGGTCATCAGTTCAAGAGTTCAAACAGACTATTGGATTAGATCAGCAGTTTACTTCTGCAACATAGTCTCACAAGCAGTTTGTTAAGCACACAAAATCATACAATAATAAGGAATGTATAAAAGAAAGATAAACTCTTTACAATTATTCCAACAAATACTCAAGTAAAAGTATACATTAAAAAAATAATGTTCCCAGGCTACACAGAGAGGCCACTCTGTGATCTTGTCTGTTCGGTCATTACCCAAAGCTCATGACCTTAGGTGATGGTGGGAACTTCGATTGACTTGTAAATTGAGAGCTTTGCGTTTGACTCAGCTCCTTCACACAACGAAACAAACAGAGCAGGACCAGAGAAAGATCAAAGGATCAAAACAAGAGACATCCAACGACATTAATCCGATATTCTTCATTCATTTATGGAACCTCTCATTCATTGTTCCTCCAGTGCCTCTTGATTTCGACACGTCCAATGTAGGTTGAATGTGAAGATTCCAATCGCCGCCACAGATTAGTGTTCCCTCAGAGTGGTTTATAATCAGGTCCATAATATCAGTATAGAAGATGACATCGCCCCCTGGTGGAGCATACACATTCAGCAGAGTAAAAACCTTTCCATTAATACTTCCCTCAACCAGTACACATCTGCCCTCTTTGTCCTCACATTCAAAACTTTTATCAAAAGCCACTCGATTTTAAACCGAGCAACTCCCCTTCTGTGATTGCCAACGTATGATAAATAGTAAGATTTTTTATAAATAAATTTGGTTTGTTTTTGATGTTTAATGTCAATTGGGTCTCTTGTAAATATATCATGTCTATTCTTTCTTTTCTCATTTTTGTTAAAATTGTTGATTTTTTGATTGGGTTCAATATGCCGTTCACGTTAAGGGATGCCACTTATAACACTTCCAATGCCATTGGATTGATTGTATCGATTTTGCCATTAATAATTTTCGAATGTTTTTTGATTCTCTGGTCAAATAAACACAAGAATAACAGAAACAGGAAAAGATTATTGGATAAGGTAGACAACCAAAGGATTCATGCTGGAAACATGCACTGAACCCATGCTCCATCCACTCCTGCCTCTTTTAGCTCCTTTATGTCGGATTCCATTTGGTCCAATCGGGCCGCGCTAAGCACCACTCTCATTTCTGCTCTCGGTAATGCCATGTCACGCTGCATTTCACTTTTCATTTCATGCATCATACGGGCAAATTAGTTTAAGGTGAACGAGCTTGAAGACCCGATGTTGGGGTGACGGAGCTTTGTTTACCAGCGGAGAGCGGGCTGTCGGCAGCTGCGCCGGGCCTGCTAGCCATGTTAGCCTCGTTAGCTTGTGAGGCAGGCTGTTTTCCATCAGAGCCGCAGACCGTCAGCTTTGTTTGTTTGGTTCCCGTAGCGTTACAAGTCTTGTGTTTTCCCGATTTGTGTTTCAAACAAACAACATCAGATGATAACATCATCTGCACACAGCAGAGATGAGATCCTGTGGTCTCCAACCCGGACATCCTCCGACCCCTGCCTAGAAATTCTGTCCATAAAAACAATGAACAGAACCAATGAAAAAGAGCAGCCCTGAGGTGAAATTATGCTTCATATTATCACATAATCACTCATTATATCATGTTTTTGTCTTCATGCTTTCGTAAGTGAGTACTGTGGAGGAGGGTAAGTAACCAAGTTGTCAAATGGGGACAGGAGTCAGTATTCAAGTAATCAAAAATGTATTAAACCTACAAACTTCATTATCACACGCTTTTATCCAACAATTACACAAAATATATTACACCTATATAGTGTTGTGATTCCATCTGTGCATATCTTCTACAGAGGAGGACATGATGGCCATTGAGGACAAATGTGTGGAAGCAGGTGAGTGTGGTGTGACCTCAAAGTCGAGTTAGTGTACAATGTGTGATTTTGACATGTTTCTAATGTGTTTCTGTTCCAGATGAGGAGACGTTTGAATCCGGTAGGTAGACCAGAATCTGCACAGCTGTTTGCACTCTTTATGTGGAACAATGACATATGTTTGGTTTTTCTGGCCTTCTGACTGGATATAGAAGAGCTGAAGGAAGGTAAGATGGTTGGGGAGGAATAGCATGGTTACCTAATAACATTACTATTTAGTGATTGAATTCATTTTCTTTTTTAGAGGAGGACGACTTCAGCACCAGTAAAGACCAGATGTATCTGAGTAAGTATCTGCGTCTAAACTCAGCTGACTATTTTGTTCAATAGTTTCAGTGCACTGCTAACCCTGACCACTGTGAGCATGTCCTTACTATGTGGGTGTGTCTTGTGGATGTGGGCATGTCTTGTGAATGTGGGCGTGTGTCTCATGGAAGGATGTCCCTTGGATCTCATTATAGCACCATAGCGTGTCAGTGTGGACTTGTCCTGTTGGTTTGGGCGTGTCCTGTTGGTGTGGGCGTGTCCTGTTGGTGTGGGCGTGTCCTGTCGGTGTGGGTGGGTCCTGTATTCATTCTGTCCCCTGTGGTTTGTCGTTTCTCAGCTGGTTTCAGGCGGAGTTTGCGTCTCTGTCGGAGGCGTTTCCACAGTTCCGTGCATCCCTCCTGTCAAGTTCAGTGTCTCAGCAGCTGCTGCTACAGCGCCCTCTGCAGTCCGTATGAAGAAGTGGTTCGGTACCAGCGCAACCCTCAGGACCCTCTGAGGCTGGTAGCACTGTTGGGTAAAGAGCGCGTAATATCTGCATTGCTTTGATTAGTCTTAGTTTGTCCTTGTTTAATTCTGCTTGAGACCTGGTTTGGTCCTGGTTTAGACTGGGTTTAACTCTGGATAAGTTCAGGTTTAGGACAACACGGTGGTGCAGTGGTTAGCACTCTTGCCTCACAGCAAGGCCTTGGTTTTGACTCCTAAGTAGCTCGGGGCCTTTCTGTGTGGAGTATGCATGTTCTCCCTGTGTCTGTGTAGGTTTCTTCCGGGTGCTCCGGCCCCTCCCACTAAAAACTTGTACAATAGGCTCCTCCCCTCTGAGGGAAGGACTCAAAAAGAGCTGCCACATCTCAGTGGGACTTTCCTGGTTAAATACTTTTCACTGTAATTTTCATATAAATCAAACATAGCAGTTCTGTCATTGAAACAGAGCAAGTGTTTTACAAATTAAATCAATGAAATCAATTTTATGAAAGGCATCGCCCGAAACGTCACTGTGGTCAACAAAAGAATGATCTCTTTAGAGCTAACCGAGTTGTGCGGATCATCTCTTTTTTTTCTTGTACAAAAATCAAGAAATTAAGAAATTAAGAAATTAAGAAATTAAGAAATGAAAGGACCATTATATCCCTCTGGCTTTCTTTCAAGGAGAATAATATCTAAATTATGTAAATGTATTAATAATCTGGACTCTACTAAATATGTTAAAAACAAATGGGGAAGAAAAGATCATCTTGTTTTGACAGACGAGGGGTGGACCTCCAAATCACATGTCTGGAGTCTTTCTTCATAACGCCATGTAAAAGTGCCCAATATTCACAAAGAAATGCAACTGTTGGAGAAACTGTGGCACCAGGAGCCAAACCACTATCACGTGTTTTGGGACTGTCCTGTTTCTCAAAAATATTGGACTGAAGTTCACAATCCACTTGGGCCTCTACACTCCTGCCATGATAACTGTCAATGGATACATCTGGAGTTTACTTCTGGCGGCAGCAAAAAAAAGGCCATTACAAAAAAGTGTATGACACAGACTGCTCTGACAATCGAGGACTGGACACAAATTATATCTGACGTTTGACAAAAAATCACATTTGGCTTTAACTTGAAAATGGAGCTCTTTGACGGACTGTGGACGAAATGGGACTGGTATTTTGACTTGTATGTGCCGTGATTTTGTTTCTTTGGATGTTATGTGATACTTCTCTGGTCTTATTCTGTGTTTAATCCTCAACACTAGCTGTGTTGAGGATTAAACACCACCCCCACCACCCCCACCACCCCAAACGGTCAGAAGTGGTGGAGCGTGCACATATCCAGAGGCCCCTGGTTGAATGCCCTTGGTTGGCAGTGTCCATCTCAGGTGAACACATTTGTGTCCCCAGGGGCCGCTGGTGTCGGGGTGAATGAATTGCGGCGGCGCTTGATCGACAAGAATCCACAACTTTTCCATGGAGCAATTCCTCGTAAGTTTTATTTATTTATTTATTTTAAGTATTTGTCCTTGACATTTTAATTAACTCTTTTTTAATTTACTTTTTTTCCCCAGATACCAGTCGGTCGCCACGGGATCACGAGGAGTCGGGCAGAGAATATCACTTTGTCAGTCGTGAAATCTTTGAGAATATGATCCATAATAACAAGTGAGTGATAAACCCTCTGTACGGCGGGATTGAACCAAGTTGAATCATGCCCATTGAGTGCATTACTATTATTTCACTTCTTCCTCTGCACAGGTTCCTGGAGTATGGAGAGTACAAAGGGAACTATTACGGTACCAGCAGTGAGTCGGTGAGGGAGGTTTTAAACAGCGGCAAGATCTGCGTCATCGACATCGACCCCAATGTGAGAGCTTTTTTTTTACAAAGTAAATACATATCACTACATTACATAACAGGAGTGTCCCCTGGTCTTCAGGCTCTCCAGGCAGTGCGGACCCCTGAGCTGAGGGCCTATGTGGTCTACATCAAACCCCCCTCTGCAGAGCGGCTAAGACACACCAGGCACAGCGCACAGATCCTCACCAACTATTACGCCACCCGCCCATTTAAGGTACTTTAGCACATACTTCTCTCCGAGTTATCCACAAACCTAATCATTATTAAAGGGGACATGTTATGCTAAATCCACTTTAATGAGCTTTTAACCTCATTTAATGGAGGCTCGAATGCCCTTCAAAAGTGTCACAGAGCCACTTTTCCAAAATAAAACTGTCACACTTATCAGTTTTAAACATGAAGTCACTGGACCTGTTTTTATTACTGAACCATTTTAGATCAATATTGAGATTTACAATGAACAAAATGTAAAATGATGATCGACTTGTTATAGTTCAGTTCTCAGGTCCTGAAAAAAGCACAATGTATCCTTTATACATCGTGTACCTTTTAATAATGCGATAATATATTATAATAAATGCTAAATTAAGTAAGTAGTACTATGAAGTTAATACAGACAATAGAGTTCCAGAAGATGCCATCAGACCTCAGTACTCAGAACCTCATTTCTACAGGAGGACGACTTCACGGAACTGGAGGACTCGGCGCAGAAGATGGAGTTACATTTCTCTCAGTTTTTTGATTATGTGGTCGTCAATGAGGACCTCCAAGAGTCCTGTGCCCAGCTGTGGTCTGCTGCCACCTGGGCACAGGAGCAGCCACAGTGGGTCCCCGCCTGCTGGATCCGCCCACTGCCATACACTTAAATACACTCACTTTTCTTGACTGTACCAAGAGCAATGGGTGCTTTGTCTTGTTTCGGTTTTATTGACTGCATAAATAAATAAAACAACTGACAGACATGCAGTATATCGTTTTTTTAGTTTATTCAATGATTCAGGCTTGAGTTTATTCACACTTTGACTATGGGGCCATAGCACTGAATTCTTTTCATCTAAATCCATCTTGGGAAATCCTCATCCCTGTGTCAGTCCTGGACTATAACTCCCACACCTCACTGCGGCTTCTGCCGCTCCCTGGACTTGGGACAATAATAACAAAAGAGTTGAAATAAAATAAGCCGATGTTATTCTTGAGCTGGAGATTTTATTTTAAGCTGGATATATATATATATCATATATATATATATATATATATATATATATATATATAAAATATCTATAATATATATATTATTTATATATATATATATATATATATATATATATATATATATATATATATATATATATATATATATATAATTAATTATTCTTATTATTTTTATTATAATTTATTCTTATTATTTTTGTCAAATAAAAAACAAGATACATTTCCAGGAACATGACTAAAAGGTATTACATTCTCATTGTTGGTTCCTTTTGAATCACATTCTGCTGTTTGTGCTGTGTGTTTTCATTGCAATAAGATGACCTTTAACCCTTTCTCACAGACTGAACAGCTGTAAGGTCTCTCGTCTGCGCGGGTGCCCCTCCAAACTCTTTACAACAGAACAACTGTAAGATCACTCCCTTGTATGCGTTCTCATGGTGACTTTCAGAGCAGGTGTGAACAGCTGTAAGGTTTCTCCCCAGTGTGTATGTTTACAAAGAAAAGAACTTTGGACAAAAGATTTCTTACACATTGTACAGATACAGTATAAACGACACACTCTCATGTGTAACTAGACTTGCCCTGTCGGTAAATGTTTTCTTACAAATTGAGAGAGCTGTAAGGTTTTCCCCAATGTGTATTCTATTATGAATCTATAAATCATATTTGGTGACGAACACATTTTTACAGATTGGACAGCTGCAAGGTATGTAGAGTTAAATGTGTGTTTTGGGTCAACGCTTTCTTACATACTGAACAGCTGTGCGTTCTCTGTGAGTTTTTAGATCCTGTTTTGTCTTAAATGTCTTGATATGTTTCTTCCCCTCAGTTCCTTCATCACTTCCTGACTCGTCTCTGTCATCCACAGTGGAGCTGGTCCCTGGTGTAGGCTTGTATTTGGGGGATAGACCTGAGTTTTGTGCCGCTGTGCTTCTGTCTCTGATCTGGACTTCAGTCTCGGTCGTCATCTGTGCAGATGAATAGTTCAGTGGAGATCTTCTCTCATCATCATCATCATCATGGATCCTGTTTGTGGACTTCAGCTCTGCGTTCAACACCATTCTCCCTGCTCTGCTCCAGGACAAGCTCTCCCAGCTCAACGTGCCTGACTCCACCTGCAGGTGGATCACTGACTTCCTGACGGATCGGAGGCAGTGCGTGCGGCTGGGAAGAATGTCTCAGACACTCGGACTATCAGCACAGGCGCTCCACAGGGCTGTGTACTTTCCCCTCTGCTCTTCCCCCTGTACACAAACTGCTGCACCTCCAGCCACGACTCCGTAAAACTCATCAAGTTTGCGGACGACACCACCCTCATCGGGCTCATCTCGGACGGGGATGAGTCTGACTACAGGAGGGAGGTGGATCGGCTGGTGTCCTGGTGCAGCGGTAACAACCTGGAGTTCAACGCCCAGAAGACAGTGGAGATGATCGTGGACTTCAGGAAAGCCACAGCCCCCCAGCCCCCCTCGTCATGACAGACTCCCCCATCACCATGTGGACTCCTTCTGCTTCCTCGGCGCCACCATCACCCAGGACCTCAAGTGGGAGCCCTCCATCAGCTCCTCATCAAGAAGGCCCAGCAGAGGATGTACTTCCTGCGGCAGCTGAGGAAAGCCAAGCTGCCAGTGCAGATGATGGTGCAGTTCTACACGGCCATCATTGAGTCCATCCTCACCTCCTCCATCACCGTGTGGTACGCTGGAGCCACAGCCAGGGACAAACAGAGACTACTGCGCATTGTGCGTTCTGCTGAGGTGGTGATCGGCTGCAGACTTCCATCTCTGCAGGACCTGTACGTCTCCAGGGCTCTGGGACGAGCAGGTCGGATCACAGCTGACCCTTCTCACCCTGGACATGGACTAATTGAACTTCTTTTCCTCTGCCGTTGGACTCATGAACACTTCTAAACACCTGCCGCTTTAACTGCAACTCTTCATCACTCACTGCACTGTCACTTTCTGCACTACAACTGTAAATTAACTGTAATTCTTGTGTACATAGAAATGCCTATTTTTTATTTTATAGTCATTTTAAATGGTTTCTTAATGCATGCCCTTTGGATTGAATATATGTTGTTTTATTATTGCTCAGTGTTCTATGTTGCACCTTAAGGCCGAGACAAGTTCCTATGTTTGTGAATTTTGTTCATTGACAATGGCAATAAACCTTTTCTGATTTCTGATTCTGATCATCATTGTCAGTGTCAGAGGAGTGCTCAGTGTCTCCTTCACTCTCTGAATGGACATGTGTCATGAAAGTACTCTTCCTCTGATTCCTCTTCGTATTCAGTTTGTTCAGTCACTGAGGACTCTTCTGTCTTCACACCAGCACAGAACTCTGGGACAGCGCTGGAAAAGTAATCACACTCAGAATCTTTACACAAACAAAGGTTTTGTCTTCTCAAAATGTAATCTTATGCAATGCTTGTCCCAAGGGGTCTAAACCTGCTGACCCCAGCTTTAGACCCCAAAGGGCCTCCCCAAATGTTCCTCAAACAGAGGTCCAGCGTAAATTGCCTGTATATTGATGAAGGTCGGAGGAGGATGTTTGTGTGACCAGCGTGTGCACGGTCAAATGTTTGTGGGAGCCAGTGTTTAGAGTGACATTTCAGATAGAAGAGTTGGCTCCTTACGCTGGGCGCTGACCGCGCTGACCGGAAAACGAGGATGACGTTACTTCCTGTGTAAACATCCGGCCAACTAGCTAGCTCGAGGCTAACTTGGCTTCACCGCTAAGAGTTTCAAATAGATCAATCCATTTGATTTAATTTCTGTTTATAATGTTTAATTCAACCACTCGATTGAAACCCACGGGAGGCCGGATTGTTCCTTTTACTAATGTCTGTTGTAATTATTGAGTCATTTGGATTTACCGTGAGCTTCGTGCGTCCGCAGCAGAAATGCGTCCCAGAGAGCTCCCGCCTCTTCCTCAGGTTTGTCTCTACATTCACTCATTCATCTGGCTAAACGTGAATCATGAGTTACCACAGTATGAACAAGTGAATACCGCTTTGTTTAATCTGTGCTGACAGAAAAGACTTTCAGCTTCGTGCCTGTGTTTGTTTGATGTAGTTATGCCCAGTGATGACAGAGACATGAACCACAAACCAAGTCTCAGAGTGTCCTCCCGCTCCATCTCAAACTATGGGCCGTTCAGAGTGTTCATGAAAGCTTTTATTAAGGTGTGTCCAAAAGGAAATGCCCCCTGCTGCAGACCACCATGAGCACAGATGTGTTTATCAAAGACAGGCGTGTTAATGACACCACCGAAGGTCTCATGAAGGCACAGCACCGGGCTAATCTTGAAGCTTACATGAGAGGCAGACCAGGGTTTATCAGGCTATTTGTAGCTTTGTTTTGCTCTTACTGGTCAGTCACTGCTTTCGCATACTGAGCACACATGGCCAGAGGGATGGTAAGTTATTTAGAACAATACTAAAGGCTCTTAAACCTGATCATGTCTATTTGCTGATGTAAAATTGACCACTGTGTTTTGTTTTTCCAGAGAGAACAGAGGACTCTTCCTAGCATGCCCAGGTTGGTTTTGTATTTGATGAATTACTGTCAGATTTCTTCAACTTTATGACTGACTTTTGTTGTTTCGTGTTTTTCCCACAGTGAAGATTCAGCAGGTGAGTTCATGTCTGACTTGTCACTCTTATTGCCGAACAATTATAATATAATGTGTGCATTTCTAGGAGAAGCACCTAAGCGCAAGAAGAAGAAATTGAGGAAGCAGTTCACTGTGGATGATACAGATGGTAATGACAAACTCTGCACGTCAGATCTGATCAAAATTACAATTTCCAAAGCTGTCTGAAAGCATCGCAGTAATTTGTACATCGAATGTTTCAGATGGGGCCGTTGAGATGCGAGGAGTTTCCAGTTCAAGACTCTCAGATCCCGTGGAGCACCTTCCCTCAGACTCCCTCACTGACCCGGCCCCACAGAAGAGGAGGAGGAGGAAGAAGAAGGCCCCCACCATAGGTAACAGTAAAGGACACATATTTTGCTAAATGGCCTTTTTCTCTCTTTTAATCCTGTTCTAACATTATTCCCCCGTCAAAAACATGCCTGGTGTAGCATTTAGCTTCATTCATGCTAGTTGGCTGAATCCTGTTTAGAAAGCCCTCTCCCTCTGAGCCTCAGAAAACACTTAGTTTCAAATGTTTCACTTTTGTGACGTCATTGGTACTGGTCTGAGATCTTTTGTGCTGTTTTTAAAACAGCACAAACTAACCCTGGACTAGAACATGTGTAAACTAGGTCAAGAACAGAACCAAATAAAGAGTAGTATCACTAGTGAAAACACATAAACGGACTCTTATTTCACTACATTTTATGCTTACATGTATATTCTGTTCAATAGGGACCGAACAAAAAGCATTGTCACTATTTCAGCCATTGTCTATGGACCATCAGCAGATAGAAATGGTGACAAACAATCGGTTTAGCCAGTTATTTTAGCACCCTAGTAGTAGTGCAGTAGTGTGGTTAGATGATCTGCTCCTTGACGCTGTTCCAGATCTAGAAGAAGACCAAGCAGAGCTGGTGAATGCCGAGGCAGTGGAGCAGAACACAGAGGGCGAGGAGGTCGGCAAAAAATCAAAGAAAAAGAAGTGAGGCTTTTGGCGGTCGGCACGTTTTGAGTTAACAAAGTGCATTGTGGGTAGACTTGTGTCCGTCTCTCCTACAGGAAGTCCAGACCTGTGGAGCTGCCTGACGAGCTGGACGTGGAGGAGGATGACATCACCACAGACGGCCCCCCTGCCCCTCCCCACTCCCTGTTCTCTCCGCCCCAGGCCCAGAGCCAGCCCGTGGCCAAGGTCTTCGTCGAGAGGAACAGTGAGCCTCAAATTAACTTATTACAGCAAGATGTAATAAGTATGTAATAACTGAAAGTAGTGTCCCTATTGTTGCCATGGATCTATTCAAATATCTGGACAGGATATTGCTAACTGAAACCTGTTGTGAGCCGCCCCAGTGACCAGTCCTTTGGTACTGCAGCGGAAAAATCCTCCACAATCCCGACAGCTTTCACAATGGTCTGACTTTGTGGGCATTTTTGTCTATTTTCAGATTTCTTTTTTTCCTTCCATTTTCTTTAAAAAACGGCTTTTTAATCTTTAGCTTCAGATCACTTTGCTTCATGCTGCTCCGCTCTAGCAGCTCTCGCTCTGATTAGTCAGAGTGGCCACGTGGTACGCGATGCCAGGCCGCACAACCATTGGATGTAGCTAGCCACTACGGGCTAAACTCACATGCGCTAGCAAGTGTGGCCCATTGACTTCAATGGTTGTTGCTCCGACTGTGCAGAGCGTAGCTAGCTTGTTTGCTAGCTAACGACAATTTAACTGTCACACAAAAATTATTATCCTCAACAAACTTCTTATTTAAAGAGAGAAAGATAATCATTTCAACTGTGTCTGAAGCGTCGCTGCTGTGTTCCTTTTCTCCTATTGCTTGACTTATTTTCGGACGTCAAATTTGAGTAATTTTAGTTTAGAGTTGTGTGTAGACCTTTATATTTGTTATCAGAGTGTAGCAACTTAAAGTGCTTGTAGCAGATTCTCATGGTTTTTTTTTTTTACTTATTACTTAGTTTGGTGGGAGAGACCTTGTAGTAATCATGAAGTAACAGAATCTCACTGTCATCAATAAGAGAAATACCACGACAAATTACACGCGGCTGACACAATTTTCTGACAGTTTAAACATTCATTTAACAAAAATCAAAGTGTTATATGGTATTATTATTTGTCAAATCATAACTATTATGTCATTTGTATAGATTTTAACCCTTGATAACACTAGGTAACAGTTGTGGAATTACCTCTATCTATGTCACATCTGCTGCCCATGTCCAACCAGGAAGTGACATTATAAAAATCACCCAAACTAGGGGAAAATAGGCCAAATGTTTAGTGAAATCTCAAGTATAATCATATGAATATAATCAATACCTGCCATATGCTCTTGACTCATATACATTTAATAGGTTTTGTAAGTTTGAAGTTTTGTGTGTCCTCCAGGGCGGTTCCAGGCGTCAGAGCGGGTCGCAGGGAGCCGCAGGAGTGAGCAGCTGGAGGACTTGGACCTGCAGCCCCTGGGCGTGTGGAGCACCAGAGACGTGTCTGTGAGGTTGCACCAGGGCTTCAGGTAACTCCAGCAAGCACTGTTCTCATGACGATTTAGAACGCTTTCATGTGTTCATCTGACAGAGTGGATTCTGTGGTGGAATTAGCTGTTTTTTTGTATATTACTGGACCTATCGTGCCCGGAGGACACGAACTGACCCGCACAAAGAGCCCAGAGAACACACACTGACCCGCACAAAGAGCCCAGAGGACACGGACGGACTGACCCGCACAAAGAGCCTAGAGAACACGGACTGACCCGCACAAAGAGCCCAGAGAACACACACTGACCCGCACAAAGAGCCCAGAGGACACGGACTGACACTGCCCACGCAGCAGAGGACAGTCTTTTGCCCACCCTTTGTGGTCCTTGTTCTGTCACGTGTGTGTGTCCAGACCTTAATAAAAGCTTTCATGAACACTCTGGATGGCCCATAGTTTGAGATGGAGCTGGAGGACACTCTGAGACTTGGTTTGTGGTTCATACAATGGAATAATTGTCTCCCCAAATGCAAATTGTCCTTAACTGCATTAATTATTTCTCAATATTATATTCGTAGCCATACAATAAGGTTATCTTTAAAAAGGGCGGGGGAAGGTTTTGTCGCGAGAAGTGACCAATTATAAAAAGTGGGTTACCAGAAAAAAGTTGGAGAACCACTGTTCTAGAACATAAAGGCAGCATATTAAATACAGATTATCATGTAAAAATACATGGACAATGGTGTGGAGGTTTGATCAGTAACCAGTGTGGGGATGTGCTTACAGGACGCTGGGCCTGTTCGCTCAGGGTTTCCTGGCGGGCTTTGCCGTATGGCACATCGTGGTGGTGTATGTGTTAGCCGGGCCACACCTGACTGCTCTGTCCAACCTGTTGCAGCAGTATCACGGCCTGGCTTACCCCTGCCAGAGTCTGCTCTACCTGCTGCTGGTCCTCAGCACTGTGGGCGCCTTCGACAGGTAACAAGCCCACCTATTCACCCCAGCCCCGTCTCTGCTCACACAGCCCCACCCTCTGCACATATTCAATTCAATTCCATTTATTTTTGTAACGCTCAAAATCACAACAGTAGTTGCCTCGAGGGGCGACAGTGGAAAACAATAAACAATGTTCATAGGGACTTGGAAATGTCCCACATCCTGTGTCCTTAGACAGATGTCCCAAGCCCCCCTGTCCTTAGACCCTCCTTCTCGGCCAGGAAAAACTACCAAACCTCTTTGAGAAAAAGTAGAAACCTGTAGGAGTTCCACAGTGAAGGAGGAGATCCGACTCCTCGGTCGGACGGACAGGGGGACGCGCCTCAATTTGCAGATACATGGTGGAGCAAGACCCACTCAGGAGGAGAACCAATTCTTTGAGGCTGATGAAGAACCGTTCATATGGAGTAGAGACCCTTTCTCCCGGCAGACCGTTTCTCCAGGCAGATGAGGAGGCATCTGGATCCACAGGTCCTCGATGTGCCTGCTCCACTCCCGTCGGGGAAGTGGGAGAAGAAGAAGGAAAAGAGAACAAAGAAGAAGGAAAAGCAATGAACCAATTGCAAGTGAAATTAAATATTAAATATTGTTTGATAGAAAAGTAGTAGGAAACAGAGGATAGTGCTCAAGCTGCCATACTTCCCCCTGTATAGTTGCTCCTAGGCAGCGGAGCTGGAACTGTAGGTTTTTATTTCTGTTCCTAACTGGCCTGACCATAAGCCATTTCAAAGAGGAACGTTTTAAGCCTGGTCTTAAATGAAGAGACCGTGTCGGCCTCTTTAACATGGACAGGAAGCCTGATTCCACAATACAGGAGCTTGGTAGCTAAATGCTCTACCTCCTACTGTGCTTTTAGAGACCCTTGGGACCACCAGACCTCCAGCAAGTGCTTTGTTTGGATGATAAGGTACTATAGTCTCTTTGAGGTAGGATGGGGCCAGGTCATTTATGGCTTTGTAAGTCAGGAGGAGGATTTTGAATTTGATTCTAAACTCAACAGGGAGCCAGTGAAGAGACTCGAGCACCGGCGTAATGTGCTCTCTTCTTTTAGTTCCTGTTCGTAATCTTGCTGCTGCATTTTAAACCAGTTGAAAGCTTTTTATGGCGCTTTTAGGGCACGCTGCAGCAGGAGTTACAGGAGTCTAATCTAGATGTTACGAACACATGGACAAGTTTTTCAGCATCGCTTTTAGGCAAGATTTTGGTCAAATAAGACTCCAAGGTTTTGCCACACTGACGTTGTCCAGTTTGACTATCTGCTCAGATAAAGCTTCTTTTGAGCCCCACCCTCTGCTCACACAGCCCCACCCTCTGCACACACAGCCCCACCCTCTGCTCCCCAGCCCCCCTCTGCACACACAGCCCCACCCTCTGCTCACACAGCCCCACCCTAACAAGACCATACTTTTGACGGTGGTGGGTCTTTTTTCCAGAGTGAATTTGGCTAAAGTCTCACTGGCTCTGAAGCAGCTGATGACCCTGGAGCCTGTGGCCCTGGTGTCCTTCTGTAAGTCCACATGGTCAGACACTGTTTGACCTGTGTCAGCTCTGACTTCCTCTTTCCTCTGACCCTCCTCTGACCTTCCTCTGACCCTCCTCTGTCTCTCCTCTGACCCTCCTCCCTCTCCTCTGACCCTCCTCTGTCTCTCCTCTGACCCTCCCTCTCCTCTGACCCTCGTTTGTCTCTCCTGACCCTCGTTTGTCTCTCCTGACCCTCGTTTGTCTCTCCTCTGACCCTCCTCTGACCCTCCTCTGTCCACAGTGTACTTCTGTGCTCTGATCCTGGCTCTGAGTCAGCAGATGACAAGTGACCAGATCAACCTGTACCCATCGTTGAACTCCTCCCTGTGGTGAGCAGCTGAACAAACACACTGACATGGACATGGGCATGGGCATGGACATGGACATGGACATTGAAATGTGCGTTTTCTCAAACATGAGTTTTTATATTCTCTTGTGCCACAATTATGTTTCTTGTGTTGGAGATGCAGAGTTTAGTGTGACATGTGAAATGTGTGGTTTTGTGCAGGCCGGTGGGCTCGGAGCAGCAGACCCTCCACCCCTGGGTCACAGTGAACCTGGTGGTGGCGCTGCTGGTGGGTCTGTCCTGGGTCTTCATCAGCACACAGCCCGACACAGACCACACTGAGGGTACGGACAGCAGACTTGCCTCTAAATGTTCTTTCCCTTTAAACGAATCTGTTTGACCCTTGTGTGTGTGTCCAGTGTTCCTGATGTCCATGAGGATAGAACCACCCAAAGAGGACAAGTCGGAGATGATTGCCTAACACTGCTTAAACGCTTTTTGATTTTCACTCATACCTCAGCATTTGTTGTGAATTTGTACAGTTTTAGAATATTTGTACTTTTGTCTTTGTAGTTCATCGTCCACGTTTTTATGTTTTTGCCTGTAACTGTCTGTATCCACCTTATGACAGAATAAAACAAGTGTTTTCTAAGTCTGTCGCTCGTACCTTTGTTTATAAGGAACAGTATTTCCTTTACCCTTTGACCCTGTGGGGAAGTTGACTCCTGTCAGTGGGACCACGGTGCAGGGCCAGGGACACATCTCCAGATCTTGAGCTGAACTTGGTCTTGAATCAAGGCTACCAAACCATAGCTGGGGATTTTGCCGATTGTGTTTTCGGTTAAAAGAAACAGACCCTCTAAAGTGGGGCTCTTCATCTAAATTTTCCCGAGGGCCAAAAAGGTGAACCCACTTTTACACAGTTTGGTGTCTCAAAAATATCCCCAACTCTTGCTTTGTCTCACTATTGTGAATATTTTTAAATAAACCAATACATTTTGCTTCCATTGCAAAATGGACCATGCAGTACTGAACTAGAAATAAACTAGGACTAGACTAATCCAGGACCAAACCAGGCCTAAACCAATAAACAAGAGATCATACATTATTATTACTTATATTTATTTATTTATTTATTTTCCCTTTTTGTAGTGATCAAAACATATTTAAAGCATTTTATTCCCCATTTCAATTTGTCCCTTAATTATTTACATTTTAAGTTTGGTGGATCCAACTTTTGCCAATTCTTTGTAATTTATTTTATAATAGCTCTTGTTGAGAACAGATAGGAGTCTTCATTTTTCTTAAAAGTAGGGTCAGTGGGTCTTCTTTCAATCTAGTATTGAATATTTTATTTAATTCTGCGATAGATTTTCATCAAAATTCATTTATACCCTTACAGGTCAGCTTTCTGTTCTCCACATTGTCGCCAACACTGAGGGGATGTAGAGGGAATATATTCTATAATATTTGGAAGATGGGCCGGGGCCCGGATCAGATCGTTTGGAGCCTGATTTGGCCCGCGGGCCTTAAGTTGAATAGGCCAGATCTAATTAAGCCAGGGATACGTTTATACACTGGTATTCAAATGTATTCAAGTTTCCACTTCAGTCAATGTTCATAGACACATTCAGAAGTCCTGTGTGTGTCTGTGTGTGTGTGTGTGTGTGTGTGTGTGTGGCCCCTCGGTGTGGCCCCTCGGTGTGGCCCCTCGGTGTGGCTCCTCGGTGTCGCATTGGCGTCTGAGTGGGATTGCTTTGGTCTGGCTGCAGCTGGAGGCTTTGCAGACGCTGGACGATCACACGGATCTGTGTCTCTGTTGACGTGTATCAGGGAAACGGTTTGAGCAGCAGAAGTGCCGTTTGGTTAAGCTAAAGTGGGCCGAAGTGCTCCAGCATCAGCACGCGGACATGTTAGATTTCGCCATTTTCGCCGTGACCTTTGTCATCCTCCTGGTCGGCGCTGTTCTCTATCTGTATCCGGTAAGACAAAGGACGTGAGCTCCGGCCTGCCGTTTGGAGGCTCTCAATCTGCACTAAGAGAGTATTCATAGTGTGTGTGTGTGTGTGCGTGTGTGTGTGTGCGTGCGTGTGTGTGCGTGCGTGCGTGTGTGTGTGTGTGTGTGCGTGTGTGTGTGTGTGTGTGTTTCAGTCTTCCAGAAGAGCCTCGGGGCATCCCCGGACTCAACCCCACAGATGACAAGTATGTGTCAGGACAAGCAAACTTGTTTACTATCTCTCTGACCCTTCATCTCTCTCTGACCCTCTGACCCTTCATCTCTCTGACCCTCTGACCCTTCATCCTCTGACCCTTCATCTCTGACCCTTCATCTCTCTCTGACCCTCTGACCCTTCATCTCTCTGACCCTCTGACCTTCATCTCTCTGACCCTTCTGACCCTTCATCTCTGACCTCTGACCCTTGCCTCTGATCTCTGACCCTCTGACCTCTTTCATCTCTGACCCTCTGACCCTTCATCTCTCTCTGACCCTCTGACCCTTCATCTCTCTGACCCTCTGACCCTTCATCTCTGACCCTTCATCTCTGACCCTCTGACCCTTCATCTCTCTCTGACCCTCTGACCCTTCATCTCTCTGACCCTCTGTGTCCTTTGCTCGTCAGAGACGGGAACCTCCAGGACATTGTGAACAGAGGCAGCCTACACCAGTTCCTCCTGGGCCTTCACGAGGAGTACGGGTCAGTGGCGTCGTTCTGGTTCGGCCGGAGGCCTGTGGTCAGCCTGGGCTCGCTGCAGCAGCTCCGACAGCACATCAACCCTAACCACTCCAGTGAGGACTCTTTTGTACCTTTAAAGTGGTCTATAATGCCCCCCACGTGAGCTGACGGTGTGTGTGATGTAGCGGACTCCTTTGAGACCATGCTGAAGTCCTTGCTGGGGTATCGCTCTGGGACTGGGGCCACGGAGAGCGTCGTGAGAAAGAAGGTGTACGAGAACGCCATCGACAACACGCTCAAACACAACTTCTCACTGGTGCTGAAGGTAAACGCATCGTTTCTTGACATTAAATGTTTCCGTGACAGCTTTATTCATTCTTCAGATGCATTTGATCTGTTGATGGTGCCCCGACTCAGTTTGAGTTCAGATCACTTGAAATCATGATTCTTGTTAGTGTTGTACGTTGTTCTGACTAGTTTCAAACTTAAGTTTTAACAAACTCAAAAATACATTAAAACATGCATACAACAACATACATTCATTTAAAGGTACATTATGCAACTTTTCACTTCGAAACCTGCTTGTCTCCATGGAGATCTTATTGTATTGCCTAGTACTGCTATATTCCATAGTAGGGCATTAAACCCATCTATCTTCATGGAGACAAGCCAGTAAGATAAGTTACAGGTCAGATCCGTGGCGAGGCGGCCCCACTCACAGTAAGTTTGTGTTTTGAAGGTATAAAAAACAACAGTCGTGGAGCAAATGTGACATACTGTATGTTTAATGTCATACTATGGAAAATGTCACACCTAGTAATAACGTTCAGATGGCGGACCTTCCATCACAAAAGTCACATTGTGCACCTTTAACCCATTGTATCTCATGTAAATATTGTGAACTGAACATGAACTGATCATTAGAATACGACATTTCTCAGTTTGGGGTATTTTGGGCACCCACAAAACTAGAAATGTGTTTGGAGTAAAAGTGTTTCAGGTCCCCTTCACACCCCCTGACCTCAAGTGTCGCTGTGGATGTGTCTGTGGGTGTGTCTGGCTGTGTGTCTGTGGTTGTGTGTCTGTGGTTGTGTGTCTGTGGTTGTGTGTCTGTGGGTTCGTTCTGTGGCTGGTCTATGGGTGTGTCTGTGGTGTGTGTCTGTGGGTATTTCTGTGGGTGTGCCGTGACTGTGCCCGTGACTGTGGGTGTGTGTCTGTGGGTATGCCCGTGTCTGTGGTGTGTGCCCGTGACTGTGCCCGTGACTGTGCCCTGTGTCTGTGCCCGTGACTGTGCCCGTGACTGTGCCCGTGACTGTGCCCGTGACTGTGCCCGTGTCTGTGCCCGTGACTGCGCCCGTGTCTGTGCCCGTGTCTGTGCTCGTGTCTGTGCCCGTGACTGTGCCCATGTCTGTGCCCTCAGCTGGTGGACGAGCTGGTGTCCAAGTGGAGCTGTGTGCCCGCGGAGCAGCACATGCCGCTCTGCGCTCACCTCCTGGGGCTGGCCCTGAAGAGCGTCACTCAGGTGGGCCTGGGCGAGCGTTTCCAGGACGACGCGCAGGTCATCTCCTTCAGACGGAACCATGACGTGGTACAGTAACCCACAGATAAAGTAGTCCGAGTGTTTTGGAATTGACGTACTTTTGACATAATTTTTCTAGTTTAACAAATCAACTTTTATGAGCTTTTACCTTGTAATAATTAGCTTACTCACAGTCATAGTCTGATTCATATATATGTTTTAAAGGAGACATATTTCTACACATTTTTTCCAGGTTCTTAGTATTGAACTATACCACCATAATTAGATCATTATTTTCTGCCCATTGAAAACCACAATGTTGAGCTAAGATAGCTTGGTAATGGAAGCAGCTCCTTTGACTTCCTGCTCAAAACTGCTGAACTGATAAGCCCCGCCTCTTCATAGTGATGAGCCCTGCCTCGTCATTGTGAAATTTCACTGTAACAAGGGATGTGGGCGGGGATAGGGGCAAGGTGAAAATAGGGCTTTACAGGATCACTCAAACATGTGGGAATGAATCTAAATACAGCTTTGAGTAAAATAATGATTAGAACACTGTCGTAACAAGCTGAAGAGCTCATCAAAGTTTGTTTTGCATAATATGCCCCCTTTAAATCAAAATGTCCATGTGCACGTATCACCTATCCCTGGCCTTGGCGCTGTACTGTTTTTGCGATTCTTTACAAAATTCACTCTCCAGGTTTTGTATGTAGCGTTCAACAATGTCAATGACACAATAAAACTAGTTAATAAATCCTGCTTCTGTGAAATAATGTTCTGAAGGGGCGTTGGCATGTTTCGGTTCCACATTCAGGTCTGGGAATCAATGGGTCTGTTTCTATGAAGTCGTTTGAGATCAGTTTTCCTGTTTACAATGGACAATATGTAAAAAATAATATATAAATATAATAATATATCTTTGGGCATGACAAAATATGACTAAATACAATTCTCTTGAACAATTTCAGATCTGGTCAGAAATTGGGAAAGGCTACCTGGACGGCTCCCTGGACAAGAGCTCGAGCAGAAAAGCACAGTATGAGAAAGGTGAGTCCAAGTCGCCTAAAACGAGATGAAGCCCCTCCCTGCAGCCTTAAAGAACACATATGAGGCATTGTTTGTTTGATTATTGTCCTTTAAACACGCCCTGGAATACCCTCTATGTGTCTGGCATTTCCCACGTCGGGGGAGGATTTATGGTCTTCTTATGGAAAATCTCAAAGTTCTAACTATGACATCACAACATTGGAACTAAACAAACTACTAAACTAGTGTGAATGAAGCTAAAAACAACTGTGTTTTTGATGACGGACAATGATATATGCTGCACCAGTCACGAGAGCCACGCCCGCTGCTTGTCTGTTGTTCTTTAGCTCTCACAGACATGGAAGCTCTGCTGACATCAGTGGTGAAGGAGCGACGAGCCCAGAGGAGACATACAGCATTTGTGGACACGCTGCTCCAGTCCAGCCTGACTGAGCCACAGGTCAGGAGCACTCTGAAATAATAACTAAATATATATGTATCTTAGACAAACCCGTGAGGGAAATGACGTGGGGTCAGTAGCTCACAAACTACGCTGACAGTTCTTGTAGGTTTTTCATTCTGTTCTGTAAATAAGAAATACACTTTACTGGGTGTTTTCTACTTCAGATCATGGAGGACTGCATGGTATTTACTCTCGCTGGGTGTGTCATCACAGCCAACCGTAAGTCCTTCTTTCATGTGAACCACTTTAGCCTAAATGTTTTGTTGGGCGGTTTTAATGATTACTTTTCATTTTTTAAGTGTGCATCTGGGCCCTCCGCTTCCTGTCTGCGTCAGAGGAAGTGCAGGACAAGCTGTACCAGGAGATCCAGGAGGTCTTGGGGTCAGAACCCATCACACTGGAGAAGGTCCCCCAACTTAGGTATAGTTTGAGCCACAACTGTCATTATTCTTTTAGAGGAAACATTCACTTCACACATCTTCACTCAGGGGCCTCATTTAGAAAGGGGTCTCATTTAGAAAGGGGCTTCATTTAGAAAGGATTAAGTTGGAATTTTGCAGCGCAAGTGCTTACTCCAAGTGGCCACTAGAGGCGTGCTCCACACAAACTCCTGATTTATAAAACCCTCCATGTACACTGTGCTTTATAAGCACATGAGCCCACGACATGTCACGGCCTCTGGGCCATGAAAAGTGTGGGCACACGGGACAGAGAGGGCGGGGCACGCGGGACAGAGAGGGAGGGGCACGCGGGACAGAGAGGAGGGGACGCGGAGGGAGGGGCACGCGGGACAGAGAGGGGGGCACGCGGGACAGAGAGGGAGGGACACTCGGGACAGAGAGGGCGGGGCACGCAGGGAACAGACAGGGAGCGGCACGCAGTGAGAGAGGGCGTGGGCACACGGACAGAGAGGGCGGGGGCACGCGTCGGAGCAGAAGAAGGGAGGAGCATGCTGGACCAGAGAGGCGGGACACGAGAGGGCAGGGTACCGCGGGACAGAGATGGGGCGGGACAGAGAGGGCGGGGCACGCGGGCCAGACAGGGAGGGCTCGTGGGACAGAGAGGGCGGCAGAGCACGCGGGACAGACAGGGAGCGGCTCGTGGACAGAGAGGGGGGCAGGGGACAGACAGGGACGGCACCGGGAACAGAGAGGGCGGGGCACGCGGGACAGAGAGGGCGGGGCACGTGGGACGAGAGGGCGGGGCAACGCGGGACAGACAGGGAGCGCGCACGCGGGGCAGACAGGAGCGGCAGCGGACAGACGCGGGAACGCGGGACAGAGAGGGCGGGCAAACGCGGGACAGGAGGGCGGGGCACGGCGGGACAGAGAGGGCGGGACGCGGGCAGAGAGGAGCGGCACGGGCAGAGAGGGGGCACGCGGGACAGAGAGGGCGGGGCACGCGGACAGAGAGGGCGGGACAGAGAGGGCGGGGCACGCGGGACAGAGAGGGCGGGACAGAGAGGGCGGGGCACACGCAGCAGCAGACACATCAAAGGCTTTATGACAAATACAAGTTTTAGTGTTAGTGCCCTCCCTGAAAGAGTGAATGCAGCGAGGGAAAGAGGATGGATCTGCAGCTGAGGGACAAACGCTTCTGCTGCATCAGAGACGAGAGCAGAAGAACATATGAAGCTCCATCAGACGCTCTGATTCTGTCATGGAACATAAAACCTTACTTTTTTAGTGCACGCGCGCCAGGATCAGGCATTTATTTATTTCGACAGGGAGGGCCCTAAAGAGCAAGCTCTCTGTTACAAAATATATTCTATGCATATTCTGGGTCAGGCAGGTTCGGACAGTGTCGTGCACGGGCTTGGTTCAGGTTGGATCATTTGGGCCAATCTGAACTCCAAAGCGCGGTGCATAAACACTCATCTCAGCGCTTCATTAAACCAAACCTCGCTCGTGTGCTCCTTCTGAGGGAGATTCAGGTCCAATTGTTGTTTTATAAATCCATTCCCAGATTTAGCAGATCTTCTCTGCGCTGCACCTCCTCAAAGCCAAGTCCTGCACCCAGGGCAAGTTTTATCAATCGTACATACTGGATTTAGGTTCTTAGCATGGGTTTAACTACAACTGCACAAATTAATATTTAACCCCAATAAAAAAGGCTTGAACTTGGTGTATCTGTGGAACACTCCTCCTCTGCTGCACTCACACGTTCAATACTCATGCTCGTGTTGCATTGTGCCCTGAATAGATACTGCCAGCAGGTTTTGAATGAGACGGTCAGGACGGCCATGCTGACCCCTGTGGCTGCCCGACTCCAGGAGGTAGAGGGTAAAGTGGATCAGCATGTCATCCCCAAAGAGGTATCAGGTTTTCTATCCCCGCATTTATTTGTGGAAACGTGGAACATGCTAACATGAGATTGTGATTGTGTGTTGCACCTCTGATGTTGCTGTCCAGACGCTGGTCATCTATGCACTGGGAGTGGTCATGCAGGACCCGGACACCTGGAGCAGCCCCTACAGGTAAAACTCTTCCATATGTCTCCTGACTGAAAGACAAATTTACAGACTCATCATACAATGTTATAAACTATGTTCAAACATTACATGCACCATTAAACCTTCTCAGTCCAGACTGATCTGTCTCTGAAATGAGCTCCTCACATGAATCGATCTGGAAAGACTCTCACCGAAAGCCATCAGGACGTTAAAAAAGTACAGCAGAAGAAGAAAAATCTAAATCATGTTAAATCCAGAGTTCAGAAAAGCACAGTTCTCTTTCTCCTCCACAAATGTACAAAGTGCCGTTGTGTGCTCGTTTGTGAAAAACAAAATAGTTTGTATTTCTCTTCAAATTGGCCGAAGTACGGTCGTCGGCGCCTCCAAGCTTGTTTTGGCTTGGTTTGTTTTGACATCCACTTAAACCACAATGCTGCTCTGTGATTGGCTCCAGTCTCATCTGTGATTGGCCCGTTTACCAAGGTGGCAAGGTCAAGCAATCACATTGGGACTAAACCTGAAACCTAGCCGGGGCTAAACCTGGACTTGAATAGAACCAGATCAAAGCAATCAGAATTAAACTGGGCTCAAACCAGCACCAAACGAGTGTAAATGGTAAATGTTCACTATTTATTCAGTATTTCTTGTTCTTTTCCACCTTCAACTGCTGTATAATTGTATTTCCTGCTTTGTTTAGACTTCTCTGGTGGTACCAAACGTCCCGCTAGTTTAGGGTGGACACGTTTAAATACACCTGTGGTGATGAAAAACTGAAATATGTTCTCACGGCATAGTGGCTCTCTCGCCTCACAGCAAGAAGGTTCCGGGTTTGACTCCCGTGTCGCCCAGGCCTTTCATGTTTCTTCCTGTGTCTGGGGGCGTTTCCTCCGGGCTCCGGTTTCCCCCATCAACCCAAAACATGCACCAGAGATAAAATCCTGCAGCTAAAGTCCTGAACAAGCCTGTGGCGCCCACTGCTCATGACGGGTTACTTTGAAGGATGGGTCAAATGTAGACCTTAACCGTACCTTAACTTTAATCTGGATTCTAATGTTATATTCAAAGACATTAGAAGTATGTTGTACATATTGGATTACAAATTACACATGGTGTTTCAGGTTTAATCCAGACCGCTTTGAGGAAGAGTCGGCCAGAAAAACCTTCAGTCTGCTGGGCTTCTCGGGGAGTCAGACCTGCCCTGAGCTCAGGTAGCTTTACACTCTGACATGAATACACACATTGAACAAAGCAGTCAATACAGTCCAACAGAGGAAAAAAAAGGTTTTGGAGTTGGACTAATTGATGGTTCTGTTTTAGGTTTGCGTACACAGTAGCCAGTGTTCTGCTTAGTTCAGTGGTTCGGCGACTCCGGCTCGGTGCCATCAAGGGCCAGGCGATGGAGGTGCGCTCAGAGCTAGTGTCCACGACCAAAGACGAGACATGGCTGACGGTCAGCAGCAGGACCTGAACGCCCCCCTGGACCCCTGTGCCTTTGTGCCAATGAACAATCATATTCCACATGTTTAATCCAGTGTTTTATCAGTGTTGGTTTTAAACTTATTTCAGTGAAAGCCAAAGAACTTGTGAATACTTCTCTTTTTAGAATACACTTATTGTTCAGTCGACAATTCTTTTTGTACATTTTCAATAAAGTAATTGTTATTTATGTTCTTCTATGCTCTTTGGATGATTTTTGCAGAATTATTTTCATTTCTATAATCTCAGAAGAGGCAAACTAACAAGAGTGAGAAAAGGGGAACTACTTGGGTCAAAAAATTTAGTCCCAAGTCATTTTGACATGGGTTGAATGTAAAACGTGTAACTGCCCTTTTCTATATTCAGTAATGGAGGCATAAAAGGAAGTATACCACATTTTCAATGATTAACTAGCTTCTGATCTAAATGCTAATAATGTAGTATTTTTCTGTACATAAATGAGTAACACGTTTCAGTTTACTGTGTTGAAATGTCAGCATGATTTATATTTGAGAAATTCATTCAGTCTTTAAATATTAACTTTTGGTTCTTCTAATATGTCTGATGTTTGTTTACCTGACATGTTTGTCAGAGGTGATGCCTGAGCGGTGTCACGTGTCTCTCACGTGTCTTCTCAGCTGTTGTTCTCAGGCGTGGTCAGTTTGACAGATCAGACTGCCCCCACATGGTGCCATGTGTGAGACAAGCTAAACGCTCCCTCGTTTCTGTTGATGGTCTGCGCTCTGTTGATTTCAATAGCCTCGTAGCCATCTTTTGTAATTGTATTTAAGCAAAAAAATTGTAGGAACAGAGGAACACAAATACAAAAGATGGATCAGAGACTCATCTTCAGAGACCACCACACACGGGCAGGAGTGGTCAGTCTGATAGATCCATCAAACATCAACTTGAATCTCTATTTAAAAAGAGTTGGAAAATAAAAGGATTTTATTGTATCTTATCCTTCAAATTGTTTCTTAGAATAATAATAAAAATAAGTAAGATGTGGTAAATAATGCAATATATCTGTAGATAAACTGAAAAACAAAGTATTTTTCTAGTAGAACCTGAAAAATCTAGATTTTGACAGCGAAAAGACCACAGGCAAAACCAATTCAGTCAAACATAGTTTTAAAAAAAAAAGAAGATATAAATTATTTATTTTATTTTTTAATATTAAAAAACATATCAGATGTATACGGCCATAAAAATATATATATGGCCATATTCCATAAAATTATATAGAGAAAATAAAAAATGACAATGGTTTATATTTTTAATCAGCATGTATCCCATGGTGACGCGTGTGTGTGTGCGTGTGTGTGTGCGTGTGTGTGGTGTGTGTCACATGGAACTACTGCAGTACCACACACGGCCAGAGGGGGCGCCGTGGAAAGCCTCTACCTCGCTAAAGATGTGAAAATGGCGGAGCTACAAATGCTTCTGGAAGAGGAGATTCCAGCGGGACGGAGCGCTCTGCTGGACAGCTTCACCAACTTGGAACGGGTCGCGGAGTACTGCGAGAGTAACTATGTCCAGGTAGGAGTGACAAACGGGAGCCACAGCGGCGTCAGTGCGGTCCGAGCTCAGGCGGCACCGCACAGGAGCTAACCTTGGCTAATGCTAACGCTGCTGCAGCCTGCTCTCTGCCTCCGTTCGCCTCCGTTGCTACACATATAAACACAGCTTATGGATGTGGTACATTTGCGTGTGCTGAGTGTGAGGCCGGACACTGTGCTCTGCTGTCCGACTGCTGCTGTCACTCTCTGCCGCGGGGTCTCACGGATGGTCGCTGTTGCTAATGTGTCCGTACATGGCTGCACCTCCGCGTAGGTCTGCAGCCGGACACGGAGCTCGGTGTGCGGTTATAGCTCCGCGCAATGTATCCCCTGTGAGTGCCGCAGCGGTGTCGCTCTGATTTATGGTGATGGAGCCCACCGTGAGCCCACCGTGAGCCTACTGTGCCCGGCTCTGCCCCCGCTCTGCACACGGGTTTACAGAACACACCGGGTCAAATCATTTAGCCTGTGCATCGTGAGCGGGTCAGCGGTCAGGGCTGAGGCCAGTGCGGGCGGTGACCGTGTGCTCGGGTTTAAATGCTCAACATCCTTAATGTTTGAGTATGTGAAATAGTGACAGAGGTGAACATGTTTGTTATAAAGTAGAAAGTCTTGTTTAAATGCTGCTAAACCCACACTTTAGATCAGAGAACATACATACTGTAAAAGGGTGTGCGTGGGTTAGAAATGTTGCTCTGCAGGTCATGTTCCCAAACTTGTTTGATGTCATCCTCCAAAGCACTACACTGATTACTCATTGTCACCCTGTAAGTTTAATTTGCAGTATTTAATTACCATTGCATCTATCTATGGCTATGACCCAGTGCCAACTTTTCACCCCCTTACTTTAGCTGGGACCTACCTCCCAACGGCTGGAAAGTAAAATAAAATAACCACGGTGTGTTCTACCTGTTCCAAGCAGGAACAGGTTGATTGTATACGCTAAGTCAGTGGTCCCCAAACTACGGCCCGGGGGCCGGATACGGCCCACCTCCACATTTGACCCGGCCCCCTGAACAATACCAGAGACGCATTATTCATGTCATATGAGTCATTTAAGAGATTCTGCTCAGACAACTAAGATGTGCACGGCACTACAGAAACTTTCTGTCTGTGAAGAACCCAGAGAGGGTTATTTGATATCGGAAAGGGTTATTCATATTTATTATGTGTGGCTTTCTGGAAAACAATAAATGTTAACACTAAGGCATCGTCAATCGTCACACTTTTTTCTGTTACAAACTGACCCTTGCCCCCCATCAGAGAAGGGAAAAGTTATGTGGCCCTCACTGGAAAAAGTTTGGGGACCCCTGCGCTAAGTTCTTACAAATCCATGTTGCTTGTTGACTGACTGAGTGGTTTGTTCTCTTCATGTGTATGTGCAGTCCCCGGACAAGCAGCGGGCTCTGGAGGAGACCAAGAACTACACCACCCAGTCCCTGGCCAGTGTGGCCTACCTGATCAACACTTTGGCCAATAATGTGCTGCAGATGCTGGACATCCAGGCATCCCAGCTGCGCCGCATGGAGTCCTCCATTAACCACATCTCTCAGGTCTGCCACACACCTTCTGCTCTGGTCATGTGGGTTAGACGCACACAAAGCCAAAACGACCCTTTTGGACTGTTGAATTTGATCCTTTTTAGCATATTTTTGCAGGTACTAATTAGGCTGAATGTTTCATATGTAGGCATTCCACTTACTGCTACGAGACTAAATAGAGTCTATCACATGACCCATTTCTCATATTGACATATGTTTGTCAGACGGTGGACATCCACAAGGAGAAGGTGGCTCGGAGAGAGATTGGCATCCTCACCACCAACAAGAACACGTCCCGCACCCACAAAATCATTGCTCCCGCCAACCCAGAGAGGCCTGTGAGGTACATCCGCAAGCCCATCGACTACAGCCTGCTGGACGACATGGGCCACGGGGTCAAGGTGCGCTGTGTGCTCCCTCGTTCTGTGCAATGTTTTACAGTACAGGGACAATCCTTTGTCCCAAACAAAGATTTGTACTTTATTGTTCGAATGTCTGATTGGATTTGTAAAAAAGAAAAGCCATGACTAGCTTGGTGCCATACCATCTCAATCTTGGAACAGCCGTTTGCTTCTTCTGCTCCTGTGTCACTAACCTTTGTCTTCTCTCTCTTGTGCTGCTTGGCTAATTCTATTTGTTTACTCACCTGTAGTGGTTGCAGAGGTTCAAGGTAAGACGCATTGACGGTGTGTGTAATTTCGATTTCTGTATGCTTTTTATTTCATCTTCAGTTTTGCCTTTTTCATTCCTTCCTCTTTTTTTTTTTCTTTTTTTTCTTTTTTTTTAATCAAAGCCAGCTGGGAAAATAATACAGGTTTTATTTAGATCCACTCAGGGCTTTATAAGTCAAATGTGTGTGTGCTTTTGTTGTTGTTTTTAAAAAAAAGATGAATACACCTCACATCTTTCAATCCTCGGAGTAAAGGAATAAAGCAGCACTCCTCCTCAGTTGATAAAGATGTTATAGATATTGCGTAATAGCACCCTCTAGCGGCTATAGGGGTTTTATTACCTTATTCATCTGCTGTCACTGTAACGCCACAAAACCCATAAGACGTACAAGCTGTTCAGTGAGTCGGTATTAACAAACCTTGCTCTTCCTCACTCCAGGCCAGCGCTCAGAACATGAAAGCCGGAGGAATGCCTCGTACCAACCCCCCCACACAGAAGCCCCCGAGCCCCCCACTCACAGGGAAGGGCACACTTGGGTACGTAGAGCATACATCATCTCAGCCCCAGACAATTCAACGGTTAGTAAACTACCAGTGTTCTCCATCTCTCAAGTGTTCAGCACAATGTCTAGACTTCAAACCTATAAAGCTAATAAACAGACGCAGAAGAGCAAAAGCAAAGACAGTAGATTTGTTCTGGTACATTAGCAGTTGCCTGAGTATCGTCTTGATACTGACTATGTAGATAACTTAACACTTTCAATTAACAAGTGAAGAGTGTTCAGCCCTAACAGCCTGTGGCCCGTGCTTCTGTGACTGTTAGCGTTGAGTAGATGTTAGTGTCCCGTAGGAGCCTCCTCATGCATGCCGGCAGCTGCAGCTCTGTCGTCCATACTCTCGGGCTGCGAGTGTACATCCATGTGTCATCCTCAGTCAGTCTTACTGTTTGTGTTTGGAAAAATGTTTCACCCGCCTGCCTTTTGAACTGTGTTGATCATTCCATTGGTCAGAGCTGGGTAAGCCCTGCTGTGTTGTAAACTCGCACATGCTCAGAACAGTTAGTCTTCTTTTCATTTGAAGCCACTTTCATTGACCGGTAAATGAACAACAGTTTGAGACTCCTACTCCTCAACCCCGCCCTCTTTACCTTGTACTCTGTAACACCGCCCCTCTGGACCTCATACTCTGTAACACCGCTCTTCTGGGCCTCATACTCTGCAACACCGCCCCTCTGGGCCTCATACCCTGTAACCCCGCCCCTCTGGGCCTCATACTCTGCAACACCGCCCCTCTGGGCCTCATACTCTACTCTCAACACCGCCCTCTGGGCCTCATACTCTGCAACACCGCCCCTCTGGCCTCATACTCTGCAACCCCGCCCCTCTGGCCTCATACTCTGTAACCCCGCCCCTCTGGGCCTCATACTCTGCAACACCGCCTTTCTGGGCCTCATACCCTGTAACCCCGCCCCTCTGGGCCTCATACCCTGTAACCCCGCCCCTCTGGGCCTCATACCCTGCAACACCGCCCCTCTGGGCCTCATACTCTGTAACCCCGCCCCTCTGGACCTCATACTCTGCAACACCGCCCTTCTGGGCCTCATACTCTGCAACACCGCCCCTCTGGGCCTCATACCCTGTAACCCCGCCCCTCTGGGCCTCATACTCTGCAACACCGCCCTTCTGGGCCTCATACTCTGTAACCCCGCCCCTCTGGACCTCATACTCTGCAACACCGCCCTTCTGGGCCTCATACTTTGTAACCCTGCCCCTCCGGACCTCATGCTGCATTCATGTGATCTTTGAAACTCTGAGATAACGACATAATCATCCGACTTCCCAAAATCCAACAAACTGCTGAGAAATGTATGATTTCAGATATTTTTGCAACGTTGTATGGCAGATAACTGTCATTGAGGTCGCGCAGTGGTTAGCACACTCTTCTCACAGGAAGAAGGTCCTGGGTTCGACTCCGGGGCGACCTGGGACCTTTGCATGTTCTCCCTGATGTTAGAACAGTATTAAAAGCTCAGAAAAGTCAATTTCGCATGTGTCATTTCAATAAATTTGATACTTTTGTTTGTTCTTTAATAAAGACAAAAGTTGGTTGTTTTTTACCTTTTTTCAACCTTAAAAACAATAAAAAGACATTCTGGTCCGAGTTGTGTTCCAGCCCATTTTTCCGAGTTCAAATGAACGCAGCATCATACTCTTAAACCCCGCCCTCTTACTGTTTCACTCTTAACCCCGCCCTCTGGACCTCCAACTCTAACCCCGCCCTCTGAATTTCTAACCCAGAGAATCCTGTGTATGCCACATGTTGTTCCCCATTGTTTTTTTTTTTATTTTTAAGTTTGCACCTGTTTATCCACCTCCCCCACACACTCTGTGGATGCCCTGCCCCTCTCACAGGCGCCACTCCCCCTATAGGACACTCGAGCCGGTGCGTCCTCCCGTTGTACCTAACGACTACGTGTCAAGCCCGACACGCAACATGGTGCCTCCCCAGCAGAGCCCCGTCCGCACTGCATCTGTTAATCAGAGGAACCGCACGTACAGGTACCCCCCAGCATGGTCTCCCCACTCAGTCCCCTGCTCTTCTGCTAGCTTCTGTTAGCTTCTGCTAGCTTCTGTTTCTCTGCAGTTCTTTGGTTGGTACTCCTGGACCCAGCACTCTGGCCCAGTGCGATCTAACAGCACACAGGGTTTCACCACGCCAGCCCAACAAGTGCTTCAGAAAATGTTTTTTAAACCCATCAACAAGCAGAAAATGTTTTATTTTTTATTTGTAGCATCCTCTAGTTCTAAAATAAGATGATTTAGTGCTGCCCGGTGGTCGAGTATGCGTGGCTCCAAGTGCAGCCGGCCGCAGTGTCATGAGTTCGATTCCTGACTCCGACAATTTACTGCATGTCCTCCCTTCTCTCTCATCCCCCATTTCGCACTACTTTCCTGTCAATAAAGGCTACGGCACAAAAAAAAAAGATTAATTAATAAGTTCCATGTTATGTTAATCAAGAGCACCCTTACAAGTCTCATCCTCTATGGACTTTGCCCTAACAACATAAATGATTGAACTTCCCAGTGCCTCTGACAGTGCAGTGCCCACCTGTGACAGAGTGGCACTGAAATGAAAGGGGAAACACATTTGACTAGCTGTTCTGTACTAGGTGGAGGGTGTGCCCTGCTTCATCTTCATGTGTGTCTGCTGTAACATTGGCTCATGTCGTCTCCTCTCATCACGTCCGGTGTCTGTGGCTTCTGCTCCGTCTCACACGCCTCTCTGTTTGCTCCAGCTACTGTCTTTGCTAAAACTGACAGCAACAAGTTATTCACAGCAGTTTGGAAGTTGAATGACTCATTTAATAGAACAACTTCCTAAAACTAAACAGCCTTAGTCACCTTTTTCCACATTTGAAAGTGCTGGGTCCTTCAGTAAATCCCACAGTGCCCTCTGCTAATACTAGTAAAGCTGTACAAATGCTTTTCATAATAAAACAAACACGTTAATTTATTTTGGAAACTTGCATGACTAAAAAAGTGAGACATTTAAAATCCAAACCAACTCATATCACACATGATTAGTAGTTGGCACTCAATAATCCGTGCTGTGAGTATTCAGAAAGAGTTCCAGTATTGGCCGGGGGCACAGTCTCAAAGTGGCCTGTAGTTAGACCTCAGCTCTTTGGACCCTGTCTTGACCTTTACTTCTGTTCCCATGTTCCTGTGACTGTGGTGCCTCGTCCTCACGCCTGTGTCTCCAGCAGTGGCAGCAGCGGGGGCAGCCACCCCAGCAGCAGCCGCAGCAGCAGCCGAGAGAATAGCGGCAGTGGGAGCGTGGGGGTCCCCATCGCCGTGCCCACCCCAGCCCCGCCCGGAGTCTACCCAGGTAACATTTCTACTTCTATCTGTTTATATACCCTGTGCCAGAGCACCAAAGGAGAAAAGCCAAAGGATTATTGTTCTAGAAGAATTAAAGAAGTCCTCAAATTCTTACCCAATTAAAAGTAAACACATTTGGTGAACGTACTAGGGCCTTTAAAGGGCCTGTACCCAATTTGTTTCATGTAATAAAGAAAAGCGCAGAGATAATGTAAAAGCAGCTCTTGGAGACAAAATTAGACTGCTGTGTGCTGTCTGCATCTAACTATAAAGCATTTTATTCTCCCAAATGCAGGAGGTGCTACTGTGACACTAAACTCTGTTCATAATTAGGTCGCAAGGTATTAGGACTGTTTACAATGAACAAGTTCTGTTGGTCACATTTTGTAAGGATTTTTTGGGCCCGTAGTCTGCTTTGAACTCCCAACGAGACCACAGAGCCCCATGTTTTTATAAATGCAGATTAGGTCAGGCACGTCTGGCCCTCGGACCAATTTTTGTTGGCCCTCCGGTCCAAACAACAAAAAGTAGTACTTTTACTGTAAAATTGGAAAAATTCAAGCATTTTGATACCAACCTAATATTAATGTTCCAAGTCTTAATAAAGGAGTGGAGGCTCATCGAAACGATGTCAAATGCAAACATTTTAATGATTCATGTCATTGGCGGGTTGTCTGTGGCCCTCTGCTCCGCATACTTTTAAAAATGCAGCCCTCGGTGCAAAAAGTTTGGACACCCCTGGATTAGCTACAGCCCCTTTTTAAAATTCTGATAGTTTAAATTAGATCAAGTTTAGCGTTGAACTAATCTGACAAAGAAAACATGGGATAATGCACCAATTATGGGGTTTCAAAAGAATGGACCTCAAAGAATAGAACAGATTTCCTTCACTTACATGTGAAGCTAAGGTACAATAAAACAAACGTTCAAATGCTTAAATATCATCAGCAGTTCGTCTCTACAGTTGCTTGTATACTTTTGTTCTCAGCCACTTGAGGCCAATGTATTTGTGAATGTGTAAAACTCACTCTTTACTCTGTTTTCCACTTTACTCTCAAATCTCCTGGTTCAGCCACAGCCCCTTCCAACCCACCCAAACCCACTCCCAACACTGCCCCGGGGCCCCCCAACCCCGCACTCGACGGCCCCCCAAAAGCCCCCAACGCCCCTGTAGACATACCACCTGTCCCCCCACCCCCTCCCCAGCTCCCCGACAACACGGGCCCCTCTGCTTTTGGCAACCCGGTGCCAGGTGAGTGTGCACAGCCAACCGCCTGGCTTCAGACCGGTCATGTGACCCTCCCCTCCACCAATCAGTGCTCATCCATCCTGTGCCCGCCCCCAGCCATCGGCGCTCATCGCTCTTCACTGTACCTGTGTCTGCATGACCATCGGCTTCATCTGTGCGTTTGCTTTGGGTCACGTTTAACACGTTCAGACTTTATTCTCGTCAAGGCCTTTGCTTTAAAATGGCACATTGACTTTGCTTACAATGTCACTTCCTGGTTTGACATGTCCAGCAAATATGACATTGGAGGTTATTCCACAACTGTTACTTAGCAACCAGATTGTAAACAAGGGCAAAAGTCCATTTAAATCATAAAATAGTTATTTGACAAATAATTACACCTAACCACACCTTTTTTGATGACATCACAGAGGGATTCTGTTGTAGAACTCGGCTCTACTTCCTGTAATTTTCAACTTTTTATTTGTCAAATTTTCCTCACAAACTACAACTTGTCTGAAAAACGATTTATTTCCCACAGGATTTCGCCAAACGTCATAATTAAAAAAAACATGAAAACCTTCATATGGACTTAAATATTCACACAGATTAGAGTGAGCATTTTCTCACTCCAAAGATGTGTGCCATCATTATTCTCAATTCAAAAGATTTTGAACCTAAAAATCTGTTAATTTACAGGTTTACAGTATTTCTTTGTCGACTGTTGTATGTTAGAAGTTCCTTGCTTTTGTCATTGCTTCAAAACAATACATTTTGGCTCCAGGTCTATAATGATGAGTTTGTGTGCAAAACGTGTCACTTGGATGCTCCTGCCCGCGTAGAACCATATGCTGCTGCTGTTGCCATGGTAACTGTGTGAGAGTTCTGTGGTGCGGTGTTCTGATGATCTGTTCGTCTTGACAGGGGCTCAGTTCTACAGCATGAACCGGCCGGCCCAGCAGCAGCCGGCCCAGAACCCCCCTGTGGGCGGCTCGCTCCCGTACCGCCGACCCTCCTCGGTCACCGGGCAGCCCAACAACATGGTCCACAACCAGAACCAGCTCAACGGAGGGCCGCACTTCGCCCAGAACCAAGGTGCTCCCGCGTGTGGGAGGGGAAGGGCCTGATGTCCCTCACATTTAAAGGACAAATATTACACATTTTCGAATTGTTATTGGCCTTTAAACATTATTATTGGCTCCTGTACACAAATATACCATGACAGGCCAAAAATACTCAAGATCACACCGGACTTCATATCAATCAGGCACTTTCCTCGTCACGAATTGAGTCAGAGCTCCATCTACTGGCTGCAGAGGGAAGATAAACACGCCTATTTGTGACATTAGAACAGGGTCCTTTATCACTCCATTTCTATCGAATGTAACGCCTCTAGACTGACTTTGAACATTGGCTGCTTCTTTGACATGAGCAGGGCTATAGCTGCAGTGTGTTCCGAGCTTGGCCAAAGTCCTTTCTTGTAAACAGAAGTCGTGCGTACGTGTAAAGCGATTGACACGATTGAGCCCTCTTTAGCTTTGCGTCCTTTGTGGAAGCATGTCATCTGTAAAGGGAAACGACAAACATGAATCTGAAATCTTTGCTTAAAGTTTGAGTCTGCCCTTTACAGATGAGCTGTGCTGTTGTTCTCTTGTTCTAACTGCTCTCTCTGCCGTTTCTCTGGCTGCTAGGCTCTATGGCGCCCCCTCCCCCCTCCATGCAGATCACTCCACAGCTGCCTCTGATGGGCTTTGTGGCCCGTGTGCAGGAGACCAGTAAGTGGTGCATGAGTGCATAATCATGTTCACAGCGACAGAACAGCGCCGCCTTCTGGGGTTGGGCCAAAACTTTCTGATGGAACGCATTTTTATTCTTGGCCACGCCCTGAAGGTGCTGTACCTGGTTTTTACTTGCATGCAGTAGTCCAAATGGATTGTTCTATGATTTTGTAAGAGCAGGTTTTGCCGTCACTAAAGCTAACTGACATTAGCATCTACGCTCTGTGATTAGCAGCAGGCAGCGGTCTCATTTTGACCTGAATAGCTGCTTATACAACAGGTCTGGGGCAAAATAGATTGAACTTTATTACATGAAAAAAAATCAGGTACAGTACATCATTTGATTAGTTTGAAAATACTTGTGATTTATATTTCGCATCTTGTGTGTTTGTGTAACATTTGTTTCTGGTGCCCTCTGCTGGAAAACAGTGTTGAGAGAATGATGTTGAGTCAGTTATAGAAGTATGAGGCAAACACACTGATGCCACGCCCTCGTTTCATGTGTTAGTAACGCGATTACTCCAACATGCCTTGTGAAAACCCCAAACATAAGAAGCCTCCTTTACTAGTCCAGAATACCTGTTTTGTGGTTAATGTCCCTCTGAACTCATCCTTTCCCTGACCTCAGTCTCGGACGTGCCCCCGCCGCCCCCGCCCTCAGACGAGCCGGTGTTCGAGGAGCCCACCCCGCCACCACCTCCTCCGGAAGACTACGAGGATGACGAGGACGAGGATGAGTCGGCTGTGGTGGAGTACAGCGACCCCTACGCCGAGGAGGACCCCCCCTGGGCCCCGAGGAGCTACATGGAGAAAGGTTTGTCAGCTGTCCACATCTACTGCGGTGCTATTAGGGAGAACATCGTCCACCCCGACTGATGCAGTGAGTGGCTTCTCATTTCTAAAACAACCACGTGGAAAGACGAATCCCGTGGTCATGGAGAAGATGTCAGTGTGTTTGAGAAGGGTCAAATCATTGGCCTCGAGCAGAGCCAACATCTAAGGAGAGGCTGAGACTAAGGCACTACAGATCTGAACCCCAGTGTTTAGTCTTTCCAAACCGTGACACAGACTTGGCCCAGAACTTCTCATGATTTTTGGATCCGTTTTGTGATGTTTGACCTCTTCTCACTGTTTTTGGCCGACATATTGGCAGATTCTTAAGGCTAAAGTATTACATTTTGGAAAAGAACCGGATCAGTGCGTCACAGGGCGTGTGACCTTTTGAATATATTGAGCTTCTAAATACTGGTAAAACGTAAAAATATTCAGAATTCTTCATTTTTGGACTGATGTTTCGAAGCCAAGGAGACGTAAATGCTTAGACCTATTTAATAAGTAAACCATTTAGTTAATTACATATTTTATATGGTAAATGACTGTTATAAAAGCCGTTTCGGCTTTGGAAAATTAGATTTTTCTTGGAAGAAAAGAATTCGTTCAAGTCTTTTGTCTCATCGGTCCGACTTGAGTTCTCTCTGAGCTTGTTTCAGTGGTTCATATTAGCAGATGTGCAGAGAGTCTAAATGCTTGTGTGGAGGGCAGCAGACTTGACCGACTGGACGTTTGTCTCTGCAGTGGTGGCCATCTACGACTACGCGCGCGACAAGGAGGACGAGCTGTCGTTCCAGGAGGGCGCCATCATCTACGTCATCAAGAAGAACGACGACGGCTGGTACGAGGGCGTCATGAACGGCACCACGGGCCTGTTCCCCGGCAACTACGTCGAGTCCATCATGCACTACGCCGACTGAACAGCGCCCCCTACGCCCCTCCCATCGCTGACACCACTGCAGAACAACACACTCCCTCTTTTTTATTTTTCTTCAATCTAAAAATGTGAGTTTTTGTTCTTTTGTGTTCGAGTTACAGCCACTACCGCAGATTTTACTTTATAATTTCAACCTGTTAAGTTTTAAACTGTATTTATTTCTGGAGATGATATTGTGAGCGGTTTTGGGGCAGCTGAGAGTGGTGCGGTTTTGGAGGTAAAAAAACAAAAAAAACAAAAAAGCAGCAACTAAAAAGGGCTGGAGGACATTGCCTTGTTGTAGATTTTTCCGTAACACTCCATTCTACAGACTTTTTACACACAACACCTCTTTCAGACATGTAACGACGAGGAAAAAAAAAAGACAAATGCCGGGTCGGGTTCCTCAGCGAGAGCCAGAGCTCCAACAGAAGCACACGAGAAGTTGGATAAGCGCGGGTCCATTTCTCTGACTCATTGTAAGCAGTTGAATGTCGTTTTGTGTGGCGGTGGTGTACAAAGGTCAAACACAGTGAACCAATGAAGGATGCACCCTGGAACAGCTCCCTCTGGAGTCCGTCCTGAACACCTGCGGGGTCCAGATGTGAGCGCCAGGCTGCACATTTAAATGGGAAATGCTTTTTATTTTTTGCTCTGATGGTTAATGTCTTAATATTTTTTTAATATGGTGTGGTTTGTTTTTATTATTTTTTAATCTTTCACCCACATTTAAGCATTTTTGCGCATTTCTACAACGCTTGTGCCATATTGAAGTGTGAATATTTTGCTGTTTGGAGGTGATCACTTCATTTGCAATAAATTGGCCAGAGTGGGGTAGCTCAGAACAATGTAATTATTCTTATTTTCCCCCAAATATTAAATTGAAGAAGCACATACATTTGTAGTCAGAGGTGTAAAGCAGATGTTCTAAATGTGAAATGTGCCGAGTCCTCCAGAAGGACTTGCTGCATATGAAAAGAAGCCAGCGAACGTGTTGAATGAATCGTGTTGAACTTGGGTGCAAAGGTGCAATGCCATTGTTTGTGAGGGCTCGTTGCTTGTCCAAATCTTTTTATCTACTAAAAGAAGAGTTCTATTTAAAATAAGAAACGTGGGTGTGGTTGCGAGTCTTGCATGCCATTGTTCTCCTCTGTTACGGTGTTTTGAGAAACCATGGCGCGTCACCCATTTTTCAAGAGACGAGCAGGCAGGCCCACGCAGACCCGGTCCAGCGGCCTCATCCAAAGACACTAAAAGCCCAGCGCGAACGGCAGGGGGCGCTGTGACCTCTGGGAGCGCCGCGGCCTGACGGACGGGGCCAATCCCAGAAGTCACAGCCCTCTGTGTACAGCAGGGGGCGCTGTGACCTCTGGGAGAGGCCTGACAGACGGGACAGTCCCAGGAGTTGCAGCTCTCCGCGTACAGCAGGGGGCGCAGTCCATGCCATTGTGTTGCACAGTTCAAGTGGAATTGCAGAAGTATCATATTTGTAAAGTCATTAAAAACAGATAATAAATAATTAAGATAAGTTGTGTTTGAGGTTTTTGTAATTAAATATTTGTTAAAAGTTTTTTTATAGGAAATGTGATCCTATTGGCCAGTGGAGTCTGGCTGCTATTTCAAGCGTTCACCAGGGGGCAGCAGTGGTACACTAGTGTAATCTCAGTGCATGCAAAAACATAAATTTAAAATCAGTTTCGATCAAGCATTCATTCATACTTGAAGCTCCACAAAGTTACACAATGTCACTTTAAGAGATGAAACACGCTGGTCGTTTCATTACCTGAGGGTTTTTCTGCAGGCAAGTCCACTTCCTGCTCGTCTCCATGGAGATGTTACGCCTGGAATGTTCCACAGTATGAGATTAAACACACTTTTGGCATTCATTTTAATTTGGGTGTTTTTTATTGCTCCAATATCCCTGGGAAAACGTGCATCCCTACTGTGAGCGGGCTCGCCTCTCCACAGCTCTGACCTGTATAACGAGGCCTGGTGGCATGACTTCCTTGTTTTTAGTTATTAAGGAGTTGAATGCCATACTGTGGACCATGCCAAGCAAAGCAGTCTCCATGGAGACCACCTTCCTGTTCCTATAATGAACATGTGTGAAATCATCTCAGTTCTGATGTATTTTTAACAAAAGTTCCACTGTTACTTGAGTACTTTTTGACCCTGGAGTTTGACAACCCTGTCACATGTACTGTGAGTACCACTCCTGAGTGTGGAGGTCCCACTGAGCGCTGAAGAGACCAAGCCTGGTGGAAGCATAATGCACGGAGACCAGCTGCTCTGGAGAACGGTCAAGAAGACGTCACGTGCTCAGGTCAGTTTGGTGTTTAAAGGGGACATATGTAGATCCAGATACTTCATATTGAACTTTAACGTGTAGATCAACATCGTACATTTTGGTCATTGTCATACAATATTGGTCTAAAACCACCTGACAATAGACTTCCTGTTCAAAACTGCAGAGCTGATAAGCCCATCGCTTCATAGTGATAAGCTCCGCCTCTCCATAGTGACGTTTCACTGTAACGAGCAGCAGATTGTCATTTACATGTTTGTCTTTTTTAGGAGTTTATCAAGTAATCAGAACTAAGGCCAGGGATGTGGGCGGGGAAAGGGGGTAGGTGAAAACCGTCACTTGAGTTATTCTCAGTGAGAAGAGGGATAACAATTTTACTTGAGACGGTTAAACTACAATATATGACTCAAGTACGAGACGTCGCGTCCAGAGGGGGGCAGTATTCGGTTACATTTACTTAAGTAACTTTTTGAAGAAATTGAACTTTTCAGAGTAGTTATTCCACCTTATTTTACTCCTCCTTGAGTCGTCTTTAGATTGCAGTAACCGTCTCGTACGTCTCACTGAGTAAATCTAGGCGAGACAAAAGCTTCATGTTGACGATGTGAAAGATCTGCACATTTGTGTTCTTCTGGTGGGATTTTGTCTCATTTTTGTGTTCTTCCTTTGAAAACACCAGATTTAGTGCTTTTTGGTTTTTTAACGCTTTCTCCTTCCACTTACATATTACGTCCACACAGTTACTCTTGGGCCACTACTTTTATTTGAATAATATTATTTTGGTAATGTACTCTTATATTGAGTACAGGATCTGGCTACTCTACCCACAATAACAATATTACGGTACTCAAGTAGGAGTAAAAGTATAGTCAAATACAACTTTGAGTAACTAATGATGAGGCAGCACTGCTGTAACGGGTTTGAAAGCTCATGAATGTTGATTTTCTATAGGATGAAAAATGCGTTGACTGAAACAGAAGGTGGCGCACTGGAGCTGTTTTAAGGAAACACAGGCAGAACATGCAAACACCCCCCAAAGAGCCAAACTCTGACCTTTTTGGAACAGAATTATACAATATAATTAATACAAAAAATATTCCAGGTTCTGCAAAGGGCTGAATGGTTTTGGAAAAATATCGAATTACGACTCGATTTGCTGCGTATTCTTGTGACGATAGAATTCTGCTCAAAGTTCATATTTTAAACCGAAGCGTTAACATTAATGAGACACTCGAATCGGAAAGTTCAACTAATCCGAGATTCTCGTGCATTTCAGAACAGGTTAAAAGAGGTCTAAACTACAGAGCACGACAGGAGAGGTGTTTGTTTGCAGAAGACTAATTGCAACGATTGATTGTGATGTATCGAATTCTAGTTGAAAGAGTCGGGTCCTGGGTTGGAACTTGTTAAATCCTGGTTTAGTTCTGAATGAGTACTTTCAGTCCTGAGTAAATCCTGGACAAATCCTGGTTTTATCCGGGTTTAGTCCTGGTTCAGTGGCTCCTGACACGAGTGTGAGTGATGTTTTTGAGTGCCCTGCTCATTTACGGGTCGTTCTGTTAGTGCAGCCTTCATAATAAGCTTTGACACCGAGATGATGGATGGACTTTTAAAGTGGGGGGCATGTCCCGACAGACCCTGGGCCGCTCTGACATCCGGCTGCTCAGTTAAGACAAACAGTGACTAGGCTCTGGCTTGTATTTACTACTGAGATGGAAGTTTCAGTGGGAAACGCTTCATTCATTTCAGTCCATCTTCTTCTCAGATGTTCCTGTGACTGCTCAGGAGACCCTTCAGACCATCTCAGGATGAAGTCATCCCCTCTGCCTCACCCCTGGCGTCACGTCTACACATGAAGGACTGGTCCGTGGTCACATGACTGCCTCTTGGCCATGGCCTCAGACTCCATCTGCATGTGGAGGGCCGTTTAGTGATCTTACTGTCCTCTGTCATGGTTTGGCCCCCTGTATCCCCACCATGCATCTCATGTGAGTCACACTGCAGACAGTTTGGCTTCACCAGAGGACAGCATGGTGGGCCGTAAAATGCTGATTAGTGGAGAGCGTGTGCAGTGGATGCGGGCCCAGTGTTCACATGTGGCGTTTCCCTGTGCGCGCTCACCGTGTCTCACCACAGAATCTCCAGCGCTTTAGTTTGGCTGTGCTGCTCCAAAAAGGGCCCAGCTTGAACCGGGGGCCACTGGCCACTACGTTATGCCACTACATGGTCTCCAGGTAGATGCGCACAGCTTCAGTGACGGTGGTTTGTGGGAGAGTGCTACATTTTATTATTAGAACCTATATTTACAGTGCATCCAGAAAGTATTCACTTTTTGCACAGTTTGTTACGTTACAGCCTCATTCCAAAATGAATCGCATTCATTATTTGCCACACAATTCTACAAACATATCCCATAATGACGACGTGCAGATGTATTACAAATAAAAAGCACAAAAAAAAACATGTACAGAAGTATTCACAGCCTTTGTCGAATACTTTGTTGAAGTTCCTTTGGCTCTAATCACAGCCTCAAGTCTTTTCCAGGTTAATGAAGCTCACACACCGGTTTAGGGCAGTTTCTCACATTCTTCTTTGCAGAACCTCCAAACACCAATAAGTTTGTTTGGTGAGATGTTCAATTGGGTTCCAATCTGACCTCTGGGCCATTCAAGAACATTCACAGCTGTCCTGTAGCAGCTCCTCTGTTCTCCTGGCTCTGTGCTTAGGGTCGTTGTCTTGTTGAAGATGAACCTTTGCCCCAGTCTGAGGTCCAGAGCCTCTGGAGAAGGTTTTCATCAAGGATGTCTCTATAGCTGCTGCTGCATTCATATTTTCGTTGATCCTGAATTGTCTCCCAGTTCCACCTGAAGAACATCTCCACAGCATGATGCTGCCACCACCATGCTGCACTGTAGGGATGGTACTGTCCAGGTGATGAGCGGGGCCTGGTTTCCTCCAGACATGACGCTTCTTTTCAGGACATAGAGTTCAATCTTTGTTTCATCAGACCAGAGATGTTTGTGTCCCATAGTCTGAGAGTCCTTCAGGAGCCTGTTTACAAACTCCAGATGGCTGTCATGTGACTTTTACTGAGGAGTGGTTTCAGTCTGGACCCTCTACCAAACAAGCCTGATGGTGGAGTGCTGCAGAGATAATTGTTCTTCTGGAAGGTTCTCCTCTCTCCACAGAGACATGCTGGAGATCTGTCAGAGTGACCATCAGGTTCTTGGTCTCTTCCCTGACTGAGGCCCTTCTCTGATTGGGCCCAGCTCTTGAAGAGCTTTGGTGGTTCCAAACTGTTTCCATTTTCAGATGATGGAGGCCACTGTGCTCAGAGGAACCTTCAGTGCTGCAGAGATGTTTCTGTCCCTTCTCCAGATCTGATCTCTGTCTGGGAGGTCTACAGACAGTTTCTTGGACTTCATGTCTTGGTTTGTGTTCTGACATCACTGTTAACTGTGGGACCTTCTATAGACAGATGTGTGCTGTTCCAAATCCTGTCAAACTGAATTTACCTCAGGTGGACTTCAGTCAAGTTGTAGAAGCCTCTCAAAGATGATCAGAGCAAAAACCTGAGCTCAGGTTTAAGCGTCATGGCAAAGGGAATATTTAGGGCTTTTTATGTTTAAAAAAAAAAATCTAATACATTTGTTTGAAAGAATTCAAACAAGCTTCTTTCATGTAGTCATTATGGGGTTTTGTTTGTAGAATTTTGAGGCAAATAATACATTTCATCCATTTTGGAATAAGACTGGAAAAAGTGAATACTTTCAGGATGCACCGTGTGGGAGGGCCCTGCCAGGGACACAGGTAAAATGCCTATGAAACGATCAATAAAACATCCACTCCAAATAAAAATCAAATGAACAAATACATAAAAACACACTTACACAAACAACATTGGATCAAATCCTGCAACCAGTGCTTTGAGTTCATTAAAAGGCATAACATCATTTTATTTAAATAGTCTGTGTTTTGACTGTAATATTAATGAACACTTGATCTGGTGTTCTGCAAATTCGATAAATAATCGGGCAAAATGCCGATGAGAGCTTTATAAAATGGTTCAGTCCAAATCTAACACATTCTTGTATTTGAACACCTTCCTTTGTAACTGGTAATGAAGCGTGATGAATAAAGCTGCGGGGGCCGACATCCCGCGCGGGGGGGCCGACATCCGGGCGGGGGGGGCCGACATCCCGCGCGGGGGGGGCCGACATCCGCGCGGGGGGGGCCGACATCCGCGCGGGGGGGCCGACATCCCGCGCGGGGGGGGGCCGACATCCGCGCGGGGGGGCCGACATCCGCGCGGGGGGGGGGCCGACATCCCGCGCGGGGGGGGGGCGACATCCGCGCGGGGGGGGCCGACAATCCCCGCGGGGGCCCGAATAAAACTCACAGCGCTGGAATTTGGACTCGTGCCAAATGGTGCCGACGCACGAGCCTTTTATTTCGAAAGGCCCTCCCCGGATGTGCTGTGCTTGTTCACCGTGAGCTGCACGTGGGGGTGTAAAGGTGCGCGTGCTGCTCAGGTAAGCACACATCGTCGCGCGCTGCCCTCGGTCCCTCACCTTCGCACCGAGCTGCGGGATGATACGTGCACGCTCCCGGGGCTCGCCATGGAGCGCGCTCCTGATGCTGCTGCTGGCCTCGCGCGCGGAGCAACAGTCTCCAGGTACTGTCCATCCCTGACCCCTGACCCCTGCGCTGGACCCGAGGTGGTCCGCCTGGGCTCTGGTTTTCGTCCAGGTTCAGGTCCATCTTTAGTCCATCTTTAGTCCATCTTTAGTCCAAGCTTTGTCTAGGTTTATGCAGCATTTAATGCCGCTTTTAGTCCCGCTTTATGTCCCGCTTTAGTCCCGCTTAGTCCGCTTTAGTCCCGCATTAGTCCCGCTTTAGTCCTTTATAACCTGCTACAGTAATTTGAGGTGTTTCTCGTTGTAGGCTTCATTAAAGGTCTAATTGGTCGTGCTCTAGGGGCCGATGGGTGTGGCTATCGACCGTCACCGTGTAAATGTTGTAGATGTGCTGACTCGTGCGTGTGGCGGCGCGCGGAACCCTTGGAACCTCCGGCTTCATGGCGTTTAATGACACTAAGTGAGATGCTAAACTCGTTTGACAGAGAACCTGGTTAATTCTGAGCTGGACTCCATCCTGGACCAGGCTATGGTCAGGTGTCCCTGGACCTTTGACAATTCATCATTCAAATTGTAGACCGTGTATGGCAGGGGTGTCAAACTCAAAATCCACAGTGGGCCAAAATGTAAAACTTGAACAAAGTCGCGGGCCAGTATTGAACAAATGAAACTTTTAATATTGACCCAAACAAGATTTGCTTTAACATTGAATATGGAACAAGCAACACTTATTACTATACAATATATAATGGGATTTGTAGTAGTAACGATGAATGCGCTGTATAATACCGGCGGCGCGCCAAGCCCTAGTGGTCATTTGGTATAGCCTCTCGGGCCAAATATAATTACACTGCGGGCCAAATTTGGCCCACGGGCCAGAGTTTAACACCTATGGTGAAGGTGTTAAAACTGCCCGATTACGTCTGACTCAGTATTGCTGCTTCATGCGTATGAATAATAATAATATTACAATACGACCTCAGCACAACATTGGTAAATATTGTTACGTAGTCTTGTCACGCAGACAGATGGGTGGGCTCTCGTCGTGCTGATGGGATGGCCTGTGGAGGGTAACTTATTAGCTGGTTGGTTTTGTGAGAGCCAAAGCCAACTAAATCAGGTCTAAGCCTTGTGGAACTTAGTTAAAATAATTGATTTAACAATAGACCTTAAATGTGACCAGGACTGACCATGAGACTGACCCGCAGCCAATTACTGATAAAGTTCAAGTTTGTAAAGCCACAATCTACTCAAGACAGGGACAGAGGGTGGCTACAGAGGGACAGAGGGTGACCACAGAGGGACAGGGTGACCACAGAGGGACAGAGGGGTGACTACAGGGGGGACTACAGAGGGACTACAGAGGGCGACTACAGGGGGGGACTACAGAGGGCGGACTACAGGGGGGACTAAGAGGGCGACTACAGGGGGGGACTACAGAGGGCGACTACAGGGGGGACTACAGAGGGCGACTACAGGGGGGATTACAGAGGGCGACTACAGGGGGACAGAGGGTGACTACAGGGGGGGACTACAGAGGGCGACTACAGGGGGGGACTACGAGGCGACTACAGGGGGGGACTACAGGGGGGACTACAGAGGGCGACTACAGGGGGGGATTACAGAGGGCGACTACAGGGGGACAGAGGGCGACTACAGGGGGACCCTGTAATTCCCATTGTAAACACAGTCTTGATTAAGAGAAAGTTGTGCTGAATGAAATGTTGAATGTCCCTTTTTCCATGTGCTCTCGCGCTCCCCGTAGTGTGACGGGGCAGGAGGAGATGACTGCACCTGAGCTTGAGGAATGAGCTGCAGTCTGGGCTTGTCTGATCACTTCACCCTCCGCTGCCTCCACACTTCCAGCTGCACTGTGTGTACACATGTGTGTGCCATGTGCACTCAGGGGCCGGGGGAAATGGAAGCATTAAACAATGAGGAGCCGCGCCAACATTAGGAGTTTAAGTGGAAGTAGAGGTTACGACTTGTCCACGTTCATGCGCCTTTTATTTTGGAATGTCAGGATTGTAACCAAGACAGTTGTTTCATAAAGATAATTTTTACTTTAGCTTGCCAATGTTACATAGTTAGGCAGGTAATTGAACAAAAGTGTCTAGTTGTTTGATTGTTGTGCAAATGTTCTGCATGGACAGCTGACAGTAAACCCCTAAATGTTGTAACCTTTAGTCAAAGCTCAAATGTTTAAGATAAATTGACAGCCGATTTTGGTTTGCCAGGTGCAAATGTCGGGCAGCAGCTTTTGATCCGAGTTTCCAAATTCTATACTCATTTTTCACATGAGGAGCACATGAACGCAGCCTGATGCGCGGCGTGGAGTCTTAAACTCGACTTATGCTTGACGTGTCCACGAGGTCATGTTTTCCACGGCCGCACACTGAAATACTGAACCTGCGAATGTGGAGAACCTGCTAACGGACTGGAAATGTCTGAAATATTTGTTATTTCTGTCTTTTACATGAAGAAATTCTAAACTCACAGCATTTGAGCTTTTGTTTACCTGTTGCTACTGTGAAATCCTCAGTGTAGTATTGGTTCATTCCAGACACATGACCTATACACCACATGAGGCCATTTTGGCTCTAATCTAATGTACACAAATGTAAATTCCAAAGGAAATCGGCTCAAACGACTCAAATATCAGAAGAGTCTGATGGTTTACTGTCTCTGTGGTGCTGGTTTTACACAACAGATTGCAACTGAAACGTGGCTTGTGCTGCGTTCCAGTCGTCCTCCGAGGTCGGATTGACCGAGTTCCGACTTGTAAATTCACTCTGGAAGACTCTCACATCTCGGAATTCCTACTTCCGAACTCGGGCGACATTTCAGAACCCCAAGTTTAGACAATCCAACATGCGACCCGTGTTTGGATACAGTTTACCACCAGACAGTTAAAGTATTGCCAGGACTTGTGTTCAGTCGCTAACGTCTAAACGGAGCCAGTGAAAGGAACATATTTGACACGTGTAATAACATTGTTTTGAGCACCTTCTGGTTTTGATTGTTTGGTTAGAGTCGTTACAGTCCATTCCGACTGGTCTGACCTCTGAGGACAACTGGAACGCAGCAAGTGTCTGAAACTTTCTGGGTGTGTAGTAGTAGAGCTACACTAACTATTCCTTAAGTTTGAGTTAATTTTGAGCTTCTAGAGATTACTTTGTTAACTCTTGTTTCCCTTTTTAAAGTCTGCATAAAGCCACAGAAGCAGTATCGGTCTTAATGCCTGCGATATTTGCTACGACAGCCCTGAGTGACGTTACCCATAAGAAACTGCTCATACTATCTAGAGTCTCACATATCGTTACTATTACTGCGTGCTCCTTTGCCTGATGCCTATCCAAGTTCTACATTTACCACAGGTGACCCAATGCACTCCCTAACACCTTTAGCCCTTCACTCAGACATGCTCCTCCAGCCTCAGACTCGCATGTCTCTGCAGAAGTCACCTGACCCATGTGTCCCGCACTTACCAAGGTCAGACCAAGGTCAAAAAGGACACGACCTAATGACCCTAGTTTCAAGTGTGTCCGACTCCCAAACGCATCGTAAACTGGCACAATGGAAAACAATTTCTGCAGCCTTTTTGTGCAGTAAACATGAGACCGTTTCTTTTTTGATGAGGGTTTTCCAATCGTCTCGTCCTCGTCTGTTTGCGCCGCTCGAGAACCTTTAGAGAGAGAGCGTAAATGAAATGAACGAGAGGCAAGAGAAGCAGCTGGGAATGCCCCTGCAGGAGAAACCACAGCCCAGCCACTATCATTACACGCACGAGGAAAACCTGCCCTGAGACTGCAGACCGTCTCGTGTTTTCACTCCCAAACACTGAGTGGCAGAGTCGTTAGTGCTGGTGTCGAGTGCGGTTATCAGGGTGGGGGTGTGGCCCAGGGATTCAGGTGTGACTGTTGTGTGTGGCTTTAGTTACAGCACATGGCATTCTCCACTCTGATACACACAAAGAACTCCCTGAGCTGAGCAAAGAGCACATGAGCATTTGAAGAATATAAATTGAATATATTGAATAGTCCTAGGTTAGGAGTTCTGAAACCTCTGAGTCAAGTCCCCTCCTGCAGCCTCTTCATAATGGCCTGAATTCTATTAGTCTTGTAAATATTTAGTTGGGATTAAACATGCCCGGTCAGGCTGTGTCTGCAGGCACCAACTCCAACCACTGGAGCAGCAAAGCGTGAGGTGAACATGGGGTTTTCAGGAAATGAAGTTTGCATGTCTCCATTTTGTAGCAAGATCAAGCAAACTTCATTATTCACAGGGAAAATGTGTTCTCCACATTTGACCCATTCTTCTTTGCTGCTGGGGCAACGTGTCAGAAGTCAGAAGCAGCACCCAGGGACCCATCTCCAGGTCTTATTACCCCGTTAAAAGCATGTGAACAAAGAGGCATAATGTGATTTTAATGGAGAAACTAGGATTAACCACAAGTACAGAATATCACAAAGTCGAGGTGTTTTTGTCAAACTTCTTCTTCTTTGGTGGTGTTCTATGGCAGTAATGTAACACTATGGAGACCAACCGCCATAGAACACCACCAAAGAAGAAGAAGATGATTTGACAAAAACACCTTGGCATGTGAGTGACATCAGAGCATGATTTGTTTATGACGTTTAGCATTTTTTTGATGAAGGTATAATCCAGATTTTTAGGTTTTACTGGACAAATACATACGGAAATGTTGACCCCACAATAGTTTTTCACCTTTTCTACAGTCATATTATACATTATACATAATACAATATGATATTTATTTTATAATTGTAAGTGATTTCTACCTTGGAAATTGTTCAAAATAGTTGTTTATATTTGATATAATATATTTTATTTTACATACTTAATAATAATCATTGAAGATGTTTTATGGCAGGACTTTTTAATTACTGTTTCCATGGGGCCAGATTATTCGGAAGGCCTTTGTCTGGGGGCCGGAGTACAAAACGGCACCACAATTTTATGATTCATATCCAACACTCCGACTCACAACGGTCCTGTACAACAGAAATCCAATCACTTCTCTGCGCCAAATCAAAACTAAAACAACATGGCTCTGTCACATGAAAACAGGACAAACGCAGGACTTAGCAAACACAAACCCGGTCCCATCAAAACCAGACTTGAACTGGAGCAGATTTAGAACTAGACCTACAACTAGACCTAGTCCTGAACCAAGACTGAACATTTTGTTGGTCACATCAGGCTTAAACAGGACTAGACCGCAGGATCTGTACCAGGACTAGACCGCAGGATCTGAACCAGGACTAGACCGCAGGATCTGAACCAGGACTAGACCGCAGGATCTGAACCAGGACTAGACGGACGCAGATTGTACCAGACTAGACCGCAGGATCTGAACCAGGACTAGACCGCAGCAGATCTGAACCAGGACTAGACCGCAGGATCTGAACAGGACTAGACCGCAGGATCTGAACCAGGACTAGACCGCAGGATCTGAACCAGGACTAGACCGCAGGATCTGAACCAGGACTAGACCGTAGGACTAGACGCAGGATCTGAACCAGACTAGACGCAGGATCTGTACCAGGACTAGACCGCAGGATCTGAACCAGGACTAGACCGCAGGATCTGAACCAGGACTAGACCGCAGGATCTGAACCAGGACTAGACCGCAGGATCTGAACCAGGACTAGAGACGCAGGATCTGAACCAGGACTAGACCGCAGGATCTGAACCAGGACTAGACCGCAGGATCTGAACCAGGACTAGACCGCAGGATCTGAAACCAGGACTAGACCGCAGGATCTGACCAGGACTAGACCGCAGGATCTGAACCAGGACTAGACCGCAGGATCTGAACCAGGACTAGACCGCAGGATCTGAACCAGGACTAGACCGCAGGATCTGAACCAGGACTATAAGGTCTTAAATAGGCCAGGAATGGCACGTTTGCCTGGCTTCATTGCAATGTGGTCCATTTTGCCAGGATGGCACGATGCCCGGATCGTATTGCTTGATGGTCTTCTTCATTATGGTGTCTAGTGCTATTATTTCCTGTTTTGCTCTTGATTTACCGGTCAATCTTCGTTCTTACCCTCATCTATGGTCATGAACTTTGGGTAATGACCATAAAGACACGATCTCGGATACAACTGGTAAAAATGAGTTTCCTCCTCACTGTGCTTGGGCGCTCCCTTAGAGATAGGGTGAGGAGCTCAGTCACACAGGAGGAGCTTGGAGTAGATGCCTCCTGGAAAAAGCCTCCCGGGCATGTCCCACCGGGAGGAGGCCCCGGGGAAGACTCAGGACACGCTGGAGTGACTATGTCTCTCGGCTGGCCTGGGAACGCCTCGGGATCCTCCCGGAGGAGTTGGAGGAAGTGTCTAGGGTAAGGGAAGTCTGGGAGTGCCAGGTTAAGACTGCTGCCCCCGCGAGCCGGCCCTGGATAAATGGACGAAGATGGATTATATTCTGTTTTATGGTTTGTTTTAAAAATGTAAAAACTGAAAAAAAGAAAAAAAAGAATAGAACGCTTGTGCAAGAGTACAGGAAGGTTCTTGTGAAATATTCCTTGTACATCACCTTGGAAATGCACAATATTGTCTGATCTTAGAAGAAAAGATGGGTTGGGTGTGGTTAGTACTTGGGTGGGAGACCTCTGGGAAAACCATGATCTGCTCACTATAATGTTGTGCTTGGAGAGGTTTTGGTTGCAGCCACAGCAGCGCATGTGTGAACGAACCGTTGAAATGGACAAATGAGCAGATTGTCCGAGTTCTTGTGGAATGTGGACAGCTGGCAGAGGAGTAGCTGGAGCCGTGTCTGTGAGAACCTGCTTTATCCCAGAGTTTAGTCCCACCACGGAGAGCTCCCTGGAGACACTCTTCTTCAGCTGTTGTGAAACACTCTGCCACTTCTCACTCTCCCCATCCACTCACACTTTCCCACGTGTCTGTAGTACGAGCAGGGAGGAACTGTGAAATGTTCTGGAAGACTTTAGATCTCTTGTCTGATGGGACAGAAAATATAACGTCCAGTGCCTGGGTGGAGTAGACTGCACTGTCCAGAGGGCCGCAGGTGGACCAGCAGGAGTTCTACACATTAGAGCTGTAACTAACGATTATATTAGTAGTTCCCCAGCGATTATTTTTGCAATCAGTCAACAATAATTTCTATTTTACAATGTTTTTTAATACATTATCAACCAACTAAATATTCAAATATGGTGACTGAAGGCTTCTGGAAAGACAACATTTATGAAGGAACTGTATTATTGAGCAAAATCTGAAATAGTTTATTCTTTTTGGACGTTTACATTTAATAATCAGGACTTTGACAATCATCATTAGTCGATTAATCGTTTCAGCTCTACTCCACATTACCATATGCTCTTGTGTTCTGTTCTCTTCCTACTTCCTTATCTATGCTTAAGCTTCACATTCCTCTTCCTATGGAAACATTTTCTATTTTTGGACTAAAGCCCTAATAATTTGCTAAACGGAAATTCTGATCCCAATAGTTCTTTGTGTGTTGTGCCACAGTGACTCACTCTAACAAGAGGCCCTAGCAGTGCTGAGAGGAGGGGCGGTGCTTTGGATGGGCCGTGGGCAGCAGAGGGAGGGTCCGTGTGTTCCTGTCCCATCTGCTGTGGACCCTAGAGTTAGTGTTGGTCAGTGCGTTCTGAGCAAGCAGGTGTGGGATAACTGTAGCCAGGATGAGGCGGTCTTCTCTGGTGCTTGTGCTCTTGTGTGCGGGGGGTCTGGAGGGATGGTTGTGGAATTCGTATTTGGAGACCCCCACGGAGACCCCCACGGAGACCCCAGCGGAGACCACCCCTGCTCCCTCTAAGAACCTGGAGAACCACAGCCTCACCGGGGTGGGGAAGGAGATCCTAAAGGTGGCCACTGGAATCAGTAAGTCAGTACAGGAGTGGGACCAAAACACGTCCTTGACACCCACCCCGACCCCAGGCGCTACTAACGAGACTCTGATGGAGGACCCCGCTAATGCTAACACGACGGGTAATCCTGACGGGGGCTGCAGTGGTGGGAGGGGGGCGGACGGGGTGAGCGGGTGCAGGGGGTCATCGTGTCTCCCCGTGCCCTCTGATTGGCCACTGTGTGCGGGCAAACGCCCGGCATTTTTTAGCCTTCCCAACTATCTGAATCACACCTCAACGGAGGAGGTGGGCGTGGTGCTTTGGCAGTGGGCGGGGCTGGTGCAGACAGGTTGCCATAGCGCTGCAGAGGTGTTCCTGTGCCGGCTGCTGGTGCCCACGTGCCCCCCGCCCGCTGCCCCTCTGCCCCTGCCCTGCCGCGGCTTCTGCTATGGGCTGCAAGACAGATGCTGGGAGGCTCTGCAGGAGGACGAGCTGCCCCTGGACTGTGGTCTGCTGCCCCACTCTGAGCACTGTGTGTCGGTTAGATTCTGCAAAGGTAACAGGGTTTGAATGTATGGCGGCGCATACATTCACAACCTCACGTGGCCTCAAACACGTCTGCATGGGTTTACTGCATGAGTCCACTGTCCCGCTGTGTGCTGGCGCTTTATTTAACCACGACCTGGTCTTGCGCTTGAGCCATAGGCTGTGTTCACATCGTAACATTGACTTTGCCCTGGAATGTTCCACAGTATGATATTGAACAAGACACAGAGACAAGTAGATGACAAAAACACAAATGCACGATGTGTTATTTTATGTTATGTTGTTGTATGTCAATACTGTGGAACAGTCTAGGCATAGCAATAACATCTCCATGGAGACAGGTAGACCAGTGATAGTGCACATCTTGACCATCCATTATTAACCAAAAACCTGCATAAATAACTAAGATGAAGTAATTGAGGGTGACAGGACTTTACACCATAAAGGAGTAGATTTTATTTCATTTTTTTCAAGATTTCTTTCAAAAACTGAACCATGGGTTTTAGCTTTCAGTTTAATGGTGATATTTGAGGACTTTTGCCCTTTCAACAGATATAATATTGCTCAATTCTATTGCAACAATGCTGGATTTCCATCACCATTTCCATAACATTATAGACTGTAAACTGCTCTGACTGCAGTGATGAAGACTTGGCAGGCGATGGTTACAATATCAAGGTCACAGTGACTTATTGCCTTATTATTCGGACCAAACACCAGAGCATGTGTGCGTATGCCTTCACTGCACCACTCGTGTCCATGTGGAGAACATCAAGTCCGCTCCCACACCGTCCTGCACTCCTGCGGGGCTGCTCTGATAATTCTCTACTTTCCATATGCGTTTACGCGAGCCCTGCCAAGAGTTACACACTCCATCTGTACACAAACCCATCGTGACAATCATATAGAGAAGAGAGGCCGTGCTGAGGGAACCGCGAGACTGGAGGGCCTGGTCTTGGATTTAGAAGTGATGGTGGGGTTTAAATGTTAATATAATTTGAGTTTTCTCTCTTCGGCGCGGTCAGGAGACAAAAGTGTGTGTCGAGTCTAATACTGTCCCACTGAATGTATCCAACCACACCAAACGCACGTATAATGGTTCTTTGCCCCGCCCTGGTTAAATTAAAGATGCACTATGTCCCTTTTCTGCTGGACTGTCCTCCACATGCTTGTCTCTTGTGGAAGTTCATGCTTCTACTTTGCTTGCAATGTTCCGGGATATGACTTTTACGGCGTATTTATCTTCACGCTTTTCAATGTGTGTTTGAGCAATAAGAAACATTGAATGAGTGCATTTCATATACGTTTTATACCATACTGTGGGACATTTCGGGCAAAGCAATCATCTCCATGGTAGCGGAGACCTCACTGGAAAAGTTACATAGTGCACCAGCTTCTGGATCCCAGGCAAACAATATTGTTAGAGTGTTTCAAACCCAGCATTAATGAATGAGTGAATTTGATTTCTCTTTCTGAGTTCAACTGCTCAAATCTGGTGACTAAGTCGTCTTTAACACGTTGACATTGCACTGCCCCCTCCCCCTGTATTATTTGCTCCTTATCTTTGTCTGGTTTTCTATATCATGTAATAGTTTGGCATTCGGCATCGTTACATTTCCCGTGTTTCCCTGCGTTCCCGTCGCGATCGGCTGCTTGAGAATGCGAGGGACAATCGGCGGTCTGTGAAGGCACCGTGAAGAGTGGGAGACAAATACTGGGTTTATCTCTGGTTTAGGGTTGAAGGCGTTGGACAGCAGACAGCCTTGTGAGCCGGGCGACAGTCGGTCTGTGCCAGGGGTCAGAGGTCAGACCGGGGCACCTCCTACCTCTCACCTCTGCGCTTCTCCCAGTATCATTTGGGCAATAACTTGTGGAGATGGACATGATTTATGTGGCGGTTTGTGTGGAGTTATTGAGTCGGATTAAAGGAGGCATTGTGCTTTTTTGAGGTACTTCATTATAAACTATAATATAAATAGGTCAGAATTATGTTGTAAAATGCAATATTGATCTAAAACAGCTTAGTGACACAAACGGGTCCATTGACTTCCTGTTCAAAACTGCAGAACTGATAAGCCCCGCCTCTTCATGGTGACATTTCACACAGGCAGCGGATTTTTATATTTACATGTTTTTTGTTTTATAGAAGTAGCTACGTGGCATTTTAGAACCGTGCATGGATCACCCAGTTTTATTTTTTTCAAATGCGAGTACAGGGATGTGGGCGGGGACAGGGGCTTGGCCTCAGTTGCAGGTCAGTACAGTGAGCAGTGAGCGACGCAATCAAAATATAACTTTGAGTAAACTAATGATGAGTAAACACTGTTGTAAAGAGGTTAAACTCTCCTTTGAAGTTGATTTAGCGGAATGCGTCGCCTCTGAGGCTGTGAACATGAGGGTTTCCATAAAACTGCCACTGTCCCTGGGAAAGTAGTCCATCGTTGCATCCACATGGGCCATTCATCAAGTAACTGTCATGTCCAGCTCTGGGGACGTCTGTGTCCCTGTGCTTGCTCCGTCCTGTCCCTCATGTCTTACTTTCCCACACACTGCTGCTCTGTGCTACTTCCTCTGCCACACGGCTCCAAGCTCCAAGCTCCAACAGGAGGAAACGAAGCGATAAATCAAGGGTGTGCGGACGAGGGAGGCTTTGCTGTACTTGAACTTGTTGTATTATTTGTGGTTAAGTAACGCGCTGCGAACAGAGTATAAAGATATCATCATGTTTCCACAACATAAACATCACACACTATGTATTCAAACGGATCGTGTTTTTGCAGGATAAATGATGACATGGTGAGATCTTGTTAAGACAAACATCTTGTTGGATCTTGTCATAGTATTTGACATGGAAAAATGTGGTCACCTATTATCTTGCAGTGGCTCAGTGGTTTATGCAGTGCCAAGGTCGACGGTTTGATACCAGCTTTAATCAGTCCACTCCACCCACCTTGCCTAGGTATGAATGTGGCGGGCAGAAGGGCTGTGGCACAGATTGGCAGCCTTGCTTCCTTCAGTCTACCCCAGGGCATTTTGGCTACAGAAGCAGCTTTCCTCCGAGTGTGGAGAGAATGAATAATGCACAGAATTTAAAGTGGCTTTGAGCGTCTGAAAAAGCAATATTATTAATGTTGAAGGACTAATGTGGCCCGTCTTGTTACTCTCACTGTGACGCTGAGGTGGGCATCTCTGCTGGAGGTTAGGTTCAAATCCCTGCTATTGCTGGCAAAAAGAGAGTGTGAAATTGCTCTTGTTCTCTTAAAGAATGACTTTGGAATGGAGTGGTAGTTTTTCAAAAAGCATTTGGCCATTAACCTGAAGGGGGCCGTGAATGTGTGATCCCCAGTGGACCCTTGTGTCTTTGGACAAGACACACTCACACTCTGTACATCAGGCATGTCCAAACTACGGCCCGGAGGCCAAATACGGCCCTCAGACCAATTTTTTTTGGCCCTCCGGCTTCCTGCTAAGTTGGTCCAAACAACAAAAAGTAGTACTTCTTACTGAAGAATTGTAAAAATTCAAGCATTTTGATGTTATACCAACCTAATATTAATGTTCCAAGTCTTATTAAAGGTGTGGAGGCCCATCGAAACTATGTCAAATGCAAAATTTCAAATGATTCACTTCATTGTCGGGTGGTCTGTGGCCCTCTGCTCCGTATACGTTTCAAAATGCGGCTCTCGGTGAAAAAAGTTTGGACACCCCTGCTGTACATATTTGAGAGAGTGTGTGTGTGTGTGTGTGTGTGCGTGTGTGTGTGCGTGCGTGTGCGCGTGCGTATGCGTACATGCGTGTGTGTGTGTGTGTGCATGTGCGTATGCGTGTGTGTACGCGTTTGTGTGTGTGTGTGTGTGTGCATGTGCGTGTGTTTGTGTGTGTGTTTGTGCGTGTGTTTGTGCGTGTAAATCAAGAGAGCTCTGGGCTACAGTATGTGTGTTTACTTGTGCATCAGTGACGTTATTAACATGCACTGTCCGGGCAAAATAACAGTGTCTTTTATGTGTGTGGAAGTATAATCTTAGTCATTCACAAAAATAGGCTTTGTTCTGAAGAACATGGTGCTACTGTTGTGCCTCAGCCGTCCCGTCCCAGAAATGACCATGTTAACTGTTGTGTCCTGTGCAGGTGACCGCGGCCTCACCTTCCTGCAGCTCCTGGGCGAGGGGTCCTTGGACAGCAGCAGTCGGGGGTACGGCCCACAGGGAGAGTCCTCGTATGTCTTCAGCAGGGGCTCTGTGTCAGGGCAGCCTGCTCTGGCTCTGCTCCCTAACCCCTTCTACAGGCACTTCTCCCTGCTCTTCCACGTCAAACCCACGTCCAGCGCCGCCGCCGTGCTGCTGGCAGTCACCGATGGCCCCCAGAAGATCATGTACGTGGGGGTGAAGCTGAGCGCGGTGCAGGCTGGGAAACAGAAGGTGCAGCTCTACTACACGGAGCCCGACTCGGAGCGCTCCTACGAGGCCGCTAGCTTCACGGTGCCGAGCATGGTGAACGTGTGGTCCCGCTTCGCCCTGGCCATGTTCGAGGAGCAGGTCACCTTCTACCATGGCTGTGACTCCGCCCCTCAGGTGGTCCGCCTCGAACGCTCGCCCGACCCCATGGACCTGGACAAGGCCTCGGGGGTGTTTGTGGGCCAGGCTGGTGGAGCAGACCCAGACAAGTTTCAGGTGAGATGACCTCTATGTGCTTTATATTTGCTTAGCCCACACAACATGAGTATAAAAGTGGCACAGATGTATAAACACATTTTGTCCTGACAAGAGAACACAGAAACACGTGGAAATGCATTCCAGTCAGCTGCTCTGAATCGCGAGTTTCTCAAGCAAATCTAATTCTGATCTGTGGTGGAAGAAATACTCACTTTTGTTACTTAACAGCTTTTGAGAACTGTTAAAGAATTAAATGCAGGAATTTTCATTAGAATTGTGCTGATCTTTGGTCAACTTTCCCAATTGTTCTTTTATGCTTTTATGTACCGTTATCTATTTTTGTTTGCTCAAATCTTAGTCTTGAACTCCAAATGTTGAGGCACACTTTAAAGTAAAGATATCTAAAAACTGTACTTAAGTACAGTACTTTTACTTTCCACCATTGATTCTGATACTTTGGTAATTCGTTCAATCATGGACAAATGAGTGAAAATGCCGATCTGTGTGGTTTAGGGAGAGGTTCTGGAGATGAGGCTGGTGGGGAACCCTCGAGAAGCTGAGCGCCTCTGTGACGGAGATGACGACTCTGACGCGGTGAGTGAGGACTGAACTTCAGTCCCAGTTGTAGTACTTCCGTCCCAGTTGTAGTACTTCCGTCCCAGTTGTAGTACTTCTGTCCCAGTTGTAGTACTTCCGTCCCAGTTGTAGTACTTCTGTCCCAGTTGTAGTACTAATAGACCTCATAAACGGTTTGTGTCTTTGTTTCTCTAGACGTCTGGGGACTTTGGCAGTGGAGAAGGAGAGCGGACACAGTCTGGCCACTCAGTCAAGGTTAGCGTCATTTTTCACAATTATTGGCCACTAAAAGTGACTAAAACTCTGTAGAACATCACATAAACTGCTGGGTCACAAAACACTTTTATTGCATTATAGTGTCAAAATACTTATGCTCAACATTCATGAGGAACTTAGCGTTGAGCATCTTCTGGTTTGTATTTATTTAGCGTGTACCTGGCATCAAAAAGAAAAAATCAAGTTAACAGCAGTTTACCTTTTTGTTCGAGTTGAAGTGCCCTTTATCTCCCCCTACCGTTAGCAAACAAGCTATTCACAGTCACAGTAACAATGGAGAAACTACTTTCAATTTACATTTTACTTTATTAAGTTCATTTGAGTGATTTTGTCAGTTGTGCATCTAGTTGATTTTAATGCTACATATTCTTGGGGAAAAAAAATCTAACACTTAGAAACAAGCAGGTGCTGGACCCTCTAAAACGGACTCAAACTCTGTGTCTTTGTGTTTTAAGTTTCAGAGGTCAGATTTGTTGACCTGGTTTATGCTCATTTCTCATGTCTTCTCACAAATAAACAAAAGTGACATTATTTTTTCACAACAGCCTCACAAAGTGGTGCCATGACATCAAATTAGAACATCATGAACCCAACCTATTCATGAGTCCGAGGTGACTTCTGCCATCTGGACTCGTCAGTTAGGGAGGGAGAGAACTTCTGATCGAGGGAGAGATTTTTGGCTGTGCACGGCTAAAATAAAGATTCACCTTTATTTTCACCTCTTCGTTCTACCTTGCCTTACTTCTCTTTCACTATCTTAAGTGATTTTTCCACAACAGGACAAAAACTGCATGTTCACTGTGGGCTGTGGCAACAAAAAGTCTGAAAACAAAAGATTCTTTCTCTTCATTTTCAACTGTCAGAGGGCGTGTCCGGGGCAGAGGGCGTGTCCGTGGCCGAGGGCGTGTCCGGGGCAGAGGGCGTGTCCGGGGCAGAGGGCGTGTCCGGGGCAGAGGGCCGTGTCCGGGGCAGAGGCGTGTCCGGGCGCGAGGGCGTGTCCGGGGCGAGGCGTGTCCGGGGCCGAGGGCGTGTCCGGGGCCGAGGGCGTGTCCGGGGCCAGAGGGCGTGTCCGGGCCGAGGGCGTGTCCGGGGCAGAGGGCGTGTCCGGGGCAGACGGCGTGTCCGGGGCAGAGGGCGTGTCCGGGGCAGAGGGCGTGTGGATGATGAAGAGCAGGTGGAAATGTCCACAAACGTTTGTCTTTTAAGTGTCAGCGACTCGCCGCTGTAGAGAAGGACCACAGCCCAGAACTTCTGACTTCTTCAACTATCAACCTTTTTACCAACTTTTATATGCTGTTTTTCATGACTCTAACAGTGAGAGGAAACGGCATGTGTGTCATCTGCAACATGAGACCACAGATAAGTCATGTGACAGAAACCCAGATGACATCACAACATTCCGAGGTCGAGAATCGTTAATACAGATGGGGGCAGCTACAGTCGATATCAGTAAAATGCAGATTTGTGTTGAAAAATAGCGAGTTATATGGTCTGCTCACAAATCTGTCTCTTGCCCCATCTGAGAGTATGACATCACCACATTCTAGAATCTGAAAACAACCAATTGCAACTTTAAAATCTGCATTGTTTACTCTGAAGCTCTGTGAGAAGTGGCTGCAGTGTGAAGACCCATTCCTAAGCAGTGATAACGTGAGAATGACTGAAGCGTGTGTCGTGGTGGGTCGCACTCAGCACCTCCCCGTCCACACTGTTGAACTATGGCTGTTGTGTTGTTGCAGACCACCCCCTCTCTCGCGGCCTCTGCCAGCCTCCCATCGTGGCGTCCAAAGGAGAAGGATGACAGGTAAAAATCCCTCTTTGTGTGGAGCTCTGCCGTGGCCTGCCTGGGCCTGGGGCGGATTCCTGCGTGAAGGCCTTTTAAAGCAACACCAGGCTCCAGTAGCACTCAGGAATCATGTAGGCGGGCATACAGGTGGGCGGGCTTACAAGTAGGCGGGCTTACAAGTAGGCGGCCGTACAGGTAGGCGGCCGTACAGGTAGGGGGGCGTAAAAGTAGGGGTCGTACAGGTGGGCGGGCGTACAGGTGGGCGTACAGGTGGGCGGGCGTACAGGTGGGCGTACAGGTGGGCGGGCGTACAGGTGGGCGGGCGTACGGGTGGGCGGGCGTACGGGTGGGCGGGCGTACGGTGGGTGGGCGTACGGGTGGCGTACGGGTGGGCGGGCGTACGGGTGGGCGGGCGTACGGGTGGGCGGGCGTAACAAGGTGGGCGGGCGTACAGGTGGGCGTACAGGTGGGCGTACAGGTGGGCGGGCGTATAGGTGGGCGTACATGTGGGCGTACAGGTGGGCGGGCGTACAGTAAGCAGGGTCAAGACTCTCCACACCGCATGCTTCCGTCATAGATTATGTAGTATGTGGTTGGATGGACAAGAAGGGCATCTGACTTAAAAATGGATGCCAAATCAATGAGTGAGAAAGTGACAGATCAAGTGCTCCTCTAAACCAAACTGTGGAATGGATAGTTTTTATTCATGAACACGTACGAAGCCACCAGATCTTTCCTTAAAACAATCTTAAAAGATTTATTTTCTTAACATATGTAGAATTGCGTAATAAAAGTTTAACAATTTCATGACCGTCTGGATAATATTCATTAATTTGCCAAATCCTGAACTGACATTCTGGATACTTCATCCAGTACATTTGCTAAATCCCCAGATATTGTGATTATAATGTTTGTATTCTCATCAAACACGTACCTGCAGCTGCATGCTGCATGTTTGTGTCAGTAATCCTGTATATTTAGTCCATTCAGTGTTCAAAGCCTTTGAAAGCCATTGTCATTGAAAAGCAGGCCCTGGTGTTTCGTATTCGGCTGATAAGAGTGATAACAGGCGCTATTTTCTGTAGGAAATGCCAAGCTCCAAAAAGTTTCAAAACCTCGAATGTTGCTACAGTTTAGACAAAATGCAAAGGATTATATTATGTGCTCATAGAAGATGGTAATTAGGTCAGAGCATCAGTGAATGTGCCTTCTGTGTGACTGTAGACATCAAATTTAAAGAGCCAGCGATGGACCACAGCTGGCCTAGACTTCCGGGTCCTCGAGGTAGGTGTGAGGGCCCCGGGGTCCCTGCATGTGAGAGCCACGAGTGTTGGGTTTTGGGGCCATTCTCTCCGTCTGTTAGAATGAGCCGTCACAGCTGCTGGAGAGGGGCCCCTGTGGTTAGGGTCATGCGGTTCATGTGGTTCTGTGCTGTCAAACCCTAAAGATGAGAACAGTGGCGTGCTGCCCTCTGCTGGAGTCATGCCTGTATTACAGCGTGGTGTCATGTTGAGAGATTCAAACTTGATCATTTACATATCATTTACTGTTCTATAGAGTCTAATAGTGGAATGCAACATCCATTTACATGTAATACACAGAGGTGGCAACGAATGAAGTTACTGTACTACCTTACTGTACTTAAATAGTATTACAAGAGTATTACAATTTCTGACGACTTTTTACTTCTACTTCTTACGTTTTAACCCAAGTATCTGTACTTTCTACTCCTTACTGTATCAAAAGGTTATTTTATGTTTTAAATCTGCGCATTTCTTCTCCTTTTACAGCGCGTCTCAGTGCGTGATTGTGCAGCAGGTCAGATCAGATCACTGCAGTTGTCGTTTTCTTTAACCTTCATCATTGTTAACAAGCTTAAATGTAGAGGAAGAAATCCAAACATCTCTAACTTGTACATTTATCTCTAACACATACATTTTGACCGCTTGATGAAAGGACTAATCAATCTAGTTCTATTTGAATTGATTCATTTTTTTACACTGTTCCATCTGTGTTTTTACTTTTTACTTTTTTACTTTTAAGTACATTTTCGATGGTTTACTTTGGTACGTTCAGGTTCAGCTGTACTTTTACTTTTGCCACCTCTGGTAATACTGTATTGGTATTTGCTTATTATTGATCTGATCAGTCTTTCCTTATTTTCATGAATGCCATACTGCAGAACATTCCAGTCCAGTTACATACATACACGTACACGTTCACGTTCACGTTCACGTTCACGTTCACGTTCACGTACACGTACACAAACATTTAAACTTGAAAAAAAAAATAGTTTTATGTGTTATATTAAGACTGCACTAAACCAATAAAAACACAGTTTTCTGTGTACCGCTGGGGACATGCTCTCTTTTACCATGTCATGTGACCTTCAGGTCCGGGCGGGGCCAGAGGAGAGAAGGGAGACAGAGGTGAGAAAGGTGCCAAGGGGGACCAGGGCATTGTAGGACCCAAAGGTGAGCCTGGAACCACGTCCACGGCAGGTTCCTCCACGGCAGGAACCGGGAAAGCACAGAAGGTAGGGCGTGTGAACAGGGGCGGGGCATGTGCTCTGTCATGGTCATGTGACTCACTCTAGTCTCTTCCCATTTTCAGGGTGAAAAAGGGGCAAAGGTAAGTGACCAGATCTTCTCTTTGAGTAGGTTAGTCCTGTTTAAATCCTGGGTTAATCCTGGGTCAAGAACTATTAAGATCTTGTTTGTACATGGTTCACACTTGGTTTAGTACTGGATTAGTTCTGGTTGAGTCCTAGTTCCTTACTTTTAAATTCTACAGTTATAACTAGATTTATAGCTGAAGGAAAAGTGCAGTGAAGTGGATCAGATCACAGGTCTTACTTTCACTTTTAAAGACTAAGTTCACACTTTCACACAGCCCACCACAAATTGTGACTGAACTGGGACTAAATTCTGAACTCATCCTGGACTAGACCAGCACTGTTTCTCAAATGCCAGGCACCTTTCCTTGTCTTGGTCGTCACTCGCGTCCCAAGTCGAGTTCCAGAGTTCATGTCCTCCAGAGGCATGTGTTCCCCGTTTGGTTAGCATGTGGCTAATTTACCAAGGATACATCAGTTTGTTGCCTTGAACTGGTCATTTACCCATAATCACAAGTGCAATTTTCGGGAGGAGGGTGATTAGGGGAGTTATGACCCCCCCCCGATATTCAGAGCAAGACAATTCGACCCCTTCAATATTTGCTCATAATGTTCCTGAATTATAATATATTGTATGGTAGAAACAGTAATACTGCAGTTTTTTTCCCAACCAAAAATAACATTAAATCAAAAACATTTCCATCCTGCTTGTGTCGTGTAGGCACAGCCTTACATTGTGGTAGTTTGGTGTTTAAATTGTGGCCTTACATTGTGGTAGTTTGGTGTTTAAATTGTGGCCTTACATTGTGGTAGTTTGGTGTTTAAATTGTGGTATAATAAGCAAAGCAGACTAGATACGAGACGCTTGTACTGTTTAAATGTCCGTCTGTGCCGACCTCCAGAGAAAAGAAGTTCTACACAGACTAAAGTGGTTTTCAGGTCCAGGGAATCGGTGCAGTGTTGACTTCTTCGTCACAGATTGGACATTTTACACAAATCAATCTACTTTAGAGCATATTTTGGACTTTTCCCTTGTTCTCCATTTACGGAGTTCCTGCTGACGTGTCGATCCATGGCAAAAGTGGGCAGGAGCGGAATAAGGTGAATAGGCTTTTCCCACAGCCATTAACCCCCCAATTTTGAAGCCAAATTTACGCCCCATGTCATAATGCACCCTGATCATTTTAGAAGAAGAAGAAAAGAGTAATCGCATGGATCTGTATTGCTTTTGAATGAACTTTAGTTTAAAATGTACAAAATACACTATTCTGCCCTGCAAAGTAAACTGAGAAGAATGGCTTTAAAGTTTTGAGGTGGCCCCTCTGTGAATGTCAGATAGACACTAATAGAAACGTATTTATGTCTTACCTTATGATGAGTAAATATTTAGAAAATAACAATCATCACAACTGCCGTTTTTATTTGTTTTGGCATCATTGCCATTTCAATAAACCTAATAAATACATAAATAAGAAGCCTGTTCCATTAGCCGTCTTTTGGGGCTGAGGACAGTTTCTTTGCATTGGAAGGAACTGACCTTGGAGGGGTCCACGTTGGAGGTAAGGCAAGTTACCTTGCATTTGAGAAACACCCCGGACTAAACCAGGACCAGACTACACTCATGTGTGGGACAATTTAAGTGCTAGTACTAGGTAAATCTCACATAGTGTGTGCTGCCTCTAGTGGCCACTGATATTTCTAGTGCTTTGTGACATCACACTCTACTGCCTTGATTAAAGCAGGTGTCTCTGATCACAAACATCTGACCACAGGGGCAGTTTGACCAATGTTCAACCAATCACAATGTTCCCTCTATCTACAAAGCTTGAACCGGTGCTTGAAATACTGATACACATCTCCGGTGTGAGATGGGGGCAATGAGACGTGAAATAAAAGCCGGAAATCAGTAAACTGGAATTGGCCTTTGTTGTCCTGAAAGCTGACCTGGGTGCAGTGGACAGACGTGTGGCGGAAGCGGAGAAACGAATCTCGGACGGTGCTGAGAGAGCTACTCTACTAAATGTGTACGCTCCACCAGGGAGCGATATCATTTTCTTGTGTTATAGACCTGATTGCAAACCCCTCTGAAATGACCCTAATCTGTGGAGGCGATTGGAATCTTCATGTTCAGCCCACATTAGATGTATCAAATTCAAAAAGCACTGGAAAAACTATTATTAAGAAATTCTGCGAATGTATTAAAAATGGAGGGCTAATTGATATTTGGTGGGAGATGAACCCACATGCTCGCCAATTTATCCAATCCACATAGAATCTATACTATGACTACTATTTTCAATCATTTCCAAAGATGTGAAGTGGATATAGGCACAACCGATCTAAGTGACCGTGCCCCTGTTTACAGTACCTTTTGTTTCAGAAAAAAAGACATTGAAACTTATGTAGAGGAAAACAACAATGGTGAAACCTCTCCACCCATCCTCAGGGAGATGAGGTTTGGAGAGGTAAAATTATTTTCCTCGACAAAAAAGAAACAAATGAGGAAAACCCTAAAAGATATGCAAGACAAACTAAAACTGTTGGAAGCTGAATACTGCTGATGATGCTAATGAAGCTGATGGAACTGAAAAAATAAGAGACAAAATTAATGATCTGATCTCACAGGAAATGGTGAGAAAATGCTCTTTACTAAACAAAGATATTACGAGAGTAGATCAAAATGTTCTAAATTATTATTATTATTGAGTAAAAATTCAATCTTCATTCGAATCTTTTTACAGAACACTTTTCTCTAAAATTTCTGGAGATAAAGAAGATGAAATAAACTATTTTCTGGATACTACCTTTATGATCATCTCGCAAAATAAAAAATTAGGAGCTGAAATTACAGTGTTGGAAATACAGGGAGAAATCAAGAGACTAAAGAACAATAAGTCACCTCAGAGTGGTATAAAGCTTTAAAAAAAACACTCACTCCTTTGCTTTTAACAACTTTTAACTGGGCACTTAAAAAACTTTGCCTGGTTAGAAAGAAGCCAGGATAAAGGGAAGGACCGACTCGATTGGGCCTCATACAGACCAATCTCAATCCTGTCTATCGTATGTACACCTCAATTATGTCCAAAAGAATGGAACAACTGCATCTTCCCAAACGGAATTCACTCAAGAGGGAAGAGTCTGAGCGAGTGATTGTAAGATGTGTAATGTGAGTTATTCAGCATTAAAGAAAGGAACAGACAGGGCACAAGAGCAACGCTCAACTATGCTAAATACCATCTATTCAATCGCTAAAATTAGGAAAACTAACTAATAAGATATTAAATCATCAATGTTCAACAACGTGAAAATCTCCCAAAAAATCTATGTTCAATCAACAATATTAATTGAATGAATTCCAACAGTTAAATTGTTGGTTTGTTTAACCAGGGGTTTTCAACTAGATGTTGGGAGTAAAAACAGGGATTATGGTGACGGGATACGCAACGATAGGAAGGCAAATTGGAATCAAGCTTGATTAACTGCCAATTGTTTATTTTCTCAAATGGGAGAAATATGGCTCATAAAATCTGCCTCTCTGCAAATTAAGGCCACAACCTGAGATCGGCTTACTATTGAGATGCTTATAGCTGCTCCAGAATGGCAAATCCGCAGAACCGAGTCACAAAACTCTTTGGTCCATCTCATTTGGGTGCCTGCAAATCCCAAATCACTTGTGGCGACAATGCCTGGCCGAGGCCTCGTGTAACCCATATGTCTGAGACTAGACAAGAAAGAAACAAAGAAGACAAATGGAGGTTGACAAAGAGAAGAGAACTAAGTCCTCTTCGGCTTCGATGGCCTCTTAAGGCTTCGATGGCCTCTTAAGGTTTCTTCGGCCTCTTAAGGTTTCTTCGGCCTCTTCGACCTCGACGGTCTTCTGGACTTTTGTCTCAGGCGCATCACGGGCGTGCCCTGTGAAGAGTGTTCGGCTGGCTGCGCAGTTTAAGGAGTATCAATCAAACATTCTATGGTAAACAAAGGTAAACAAATGGCCACAAAATTTAAATAGCCAAATTTGGCTTGTTGATGTTGTTTAAAAATTGCTCTTTCCAGGCCAATAATTTAGACAATTTTGATCCACTCATATCTGTTAAGTAAACGTGATTTACCCCCAGCAGTTTTAGTTTTTGCTGCTCATTTAGCTCGTTTTGTTTCTTTTTTGCAGAGGCCATGACTATAATTTTACTTCTCAAAACTGCTTTGGCAGCATCCCAAAGGATGGGCTGAGAAGTTTACCATTGTCATTTTTCTCCACATACATCTCAATTTCGTTTGACACTTTTTTTCTTAAACAAAGGGTCATTAAGCAAGCTGGTATTGCCAGCTACTCCCCCTCCATCTCCACTACTCCCCCTCCATCTCCACTACTCCCCCTCCATCTCCACTACTCCCCTCCATCTCACTACTCCCCCTCCATCTTCCATCTACTCCCCCCTCCATCTCCACTACTCCCCCCTCCATCTCCACTACTCCCCCTCCATCTCCACTACCCCCTCCATCTCCACTACTCCCCCTCCATCTCCACTACTCCCCCTCCATCTCCACTACTCCCCCTCCATCTCCACTACTCCCTAAGAAGTAACGCCTCCTCCTTACGCTGGTTCAGAGTTGCTGCTGCTGCTACCTCATCATTTTACCTCAAAGCATATTGCACGGACGTAGTTAAACAACGTATACACTCAAGCTTTCAAATGGTAATTCGCTAGAAATTTAGCAAACCTGTCCAACCTGTTTTGCCCGCCATGCACAAAAGAATCTCAGAGAATTACTTTGGTTTGGCTTTGTTCGTTTTCTCCTCTTTTCAGCACCCTCAAATACTCACTTTCTTTTGCGGCTAACTGGTTGTGGATTTTTGTCTGGCATTGTAACAAACGTGCGAGTGATAGGAAGCTACAGTTCGAAGAAACCGCGAAGAACTGTTTCTAAAACAGAGTCCAGATGACTACAACCGAATCTTTTTCCACAACTGTAGTTTTACGTCCATACTCTGTATTTTGATTCGTTTTTTTTTTTTTTTACTTTAAGTACAAGCGTGTTGCACATTAGGCTATTTTTAACAGATACTGACAACTAAAAACTAATGAAAACCATCCATACAGCCGGTGTAATCCCTCATTCGTCCAGGAGTGTTCCATTGTAGAAAAAGATTCAGTTGTTTCATCTGGACTCGAAACGTTTGGACTCTCATCCAAGAGTCATTCTCAATCTGTGAAACAAGTCTGAGAACTCCTGTCTATATCCTACTCTGTGAAAGCCCTGCCCACAGGGCTGTTATATAGGATTCCCAGTCAAGTTTCAATGGGCCATTATCAGGAGGTCCCGCCCTGATTTGATGATCTATATTGCTTAAATGTGTTTCTGATGTCATGCCGCACTCCACGCCACATAAGGGCCAGCTGTTGTAGAGTCCTCTCCTCCGTCCGCCCCGCGGGGACATGGCGAGCCCGCATCATGGACGGGGCCTGTCTGTTAGCCACATTAGCCTCCTTAGCTTGTGAGAGTGTCCGTCAGCTTTGATCCCCAAAGCATTACCTTCCCTCTTCCCTCTCAGTTCAGTCCTCTCACAGCATACTGCTCCTCCTTAGAGATTACAAAGGCAAATGTTGGCATAAAGGCGTCATACCTGCAAGTCCAAAAGTGAATGTGACATAAACAGCCCAATAAAAGTATTTTATATTTAGGAATATTTTTTGGGCTATATATTGATTTATAAAGAATTAATTTTGTTTCTAAAATTGTCACAATTATTATTTTTTTGTTCTTATGATTATATTGTAAGGATAATAATCCTGATTATCGATGAACCGAATGATCTTGACATCCCTAGTTTGTACCCCTTCATCCCAGAGTCATGTGATGTGTCTGTCCGCTGATTTAAGCTTGCGCCCTCTACAGGACAGTATCTGTGTAGTTGTTCTCGTTCATAAAGTCCCTTATACTAGTCTTCTTCACACTGCCTCAACTGTAGACTATGAGATATGGTCTTTCCTTACTGTCCTCCTTTTGTATGTTACTTTTAATGACCCCAGGGCAGCTCAGGCATTGGTTACCCGGGTAACAAAGGTGATCGTGGGCTCCCAGGACCTCAAGGGCCCCCTGGAGCCCCAGGACCTGCGGCGGAGGTGGTCCGACTAGGGGATGGCTCTGTCGTACAGCAAGTGTCTGGACCTCAGGGACCACCTGGGATTCCGGGTCTAGATGGGCCTGTGGGACCTGCAGGAGCAGACGGAGAACCAGTGAGTGAGAGAGGATGTTATCTGATATTTTATCAGATTGTGATCAGTTGTGAAAAACACTTGTTTGTCTTGGTTCTGTGTACAGGGAGATCCGGGCGAGGATGGGAAAGTTGTAAGTCTTTTCTCACACTCAAATTGAACCCATCCAATACCAAGCTTTTTGACCATTCTTGCCCATGTCTCAGGGGCAACCGGGCCCCCGAGGGCCTCCTGGAAGTAAAGGCGACTCTGGATCCAAAGGACAGAAGGTGGTGCCTCTGAACAGAAACTTTTTATGCTTCACTCATTTCATATTTACAGTTTTTACTGTATGTATCTATTTAGGGAGACCGTGGAGAGGGACAGCCAGGGCCCCGTGGCCCCCCAGGACCACCTGGACCCCCTGGGCTGGGCAGTGGGGACCGACCTGTAAGTTTAATTTGAATACAAGTTGAATGGCTTGTTAGAGATGGGTGACCACCTCTGTGACTGACTGTGATTGTGACTTAGACGTTCCTGGATATGGAAGGCTCTGGATTTGCTGATTTGGACAAAATCCGGGTAATGCGCCGAGCCTACCTACACGGCTTTTATGGAGATAATGTCTACTAACTGCACGTTTGTACAGGGACCCCGTGGATATCCGGGCCTTCCAGGTCCCCCTGGTCCTCCTGGGACATCTGTCACTTTTGATGGCAATGGTCCAGTGGCCATTGGACCTGCTGGACCACCTGGACTTGATGGAGCCCCTGGTCTTCCTGTAAGTACCAGATCCGAAACACTAGAGTTTATGTTGTAAACTGTTATAAACTGTGTAATTGAGATTTTTTGCATTGATCCAGGGACTCTCAGGACCTCCTGGAGTGGCAGGTCAACCTGGACCCAGAGGAGAGAAGGTACTGTGTGGGTTCTTTCTAGCCCCTTAGCGGAAAGACAAACTGCACTCAAATCCACACCATGACCAAAGCATGATCCTCTTCCTTCCTGGTTTCAGGCTCTAATAGCTGTTTTTGCTGCTCTTTTCCAGGGAGACTGCGGAGATATCAGCTCTACAGGGGGTGGGCAGAAGGTGAGTGCACTGGTCTTAATCCGTCCTTATTGTGCTCAGATAGTCAGCCAAAATGGTGGAAGAAGTATTCAATTTGTTACTTAAGTAACAGTTCAGATACAGGAGCAAACATTTACTCAAGTAAACGTATCACATATAAAATCTACTAATGTATATGATAACTATTACAGAGTGAAATGTGAAATCTTGAAAAGTCAATCCAATCACACATACAATGTGTCTAGACATTGTACGTGTATATTTTTGTTTGCTCAATGCCAGAGCTTGAACTCAAAACCAAAAATAACCCCTCAAACTTTAGGAAAAGTACTTTTCAGTCCTTTCCAAAAATATAGTGGTCCAAAGTACAGCTACTTGTTCTCAATTGATGTAGTGAAGCAAAAATCTTGTAATCTTGTAAATTACAGATACCTAAACTGTACTTAAGTACAGTACTTTTACTTGGGTACTTCATTTCTTTGCACCTCCTGGTTTCAAGTTTTTCCAGTGGGCTCTATGACTGAATTGAGCAGACTGCACCTGGTTGCTGCATAGAGTCAATGTGTAGCTCTCTCAATGGCCCAGTATTGGCCCAACCTCAAGGATAGAAGCTTCCACTACGTCCCTGTCTTTGACCCGTACACACAGATAGAACTGCAGTTTTGTGTGGTATTGATACGTCATTGAATTTCTCTTGGTCCCTGCCCCTGATGGATGTGTCCTGCTCATATGTCTCTGTTATAACCGGATAACACTGTGAGTATGTGACAGGGTGCACGGGGTGATCCCGGACAGCCAGGCACATCTGGTCAGAGCGGACTAGCAGGGCTCCCAGGACCAATGGGGCCAATGGGACCTCCAGGACCACCGGGGCCTCCGGGCCCCCCCTACAGTGCCCATGTGAGCATAAACCTTTCAGTCACAGCTAGTGTTTCTATATTTTTTACTCTTTTCTATTTTATATAATGTTTTGTAGGACCGTGACGTGGGGAACAATGGTATATCAACTATCAGGGGCCCTCCAGGACCAGAGGTATTGTAACTCATTTGTTTGTGCTCTCATTGTTGGCAGTCAATCCAATTCTTTTCTAATGCCTGTGTGCTGTGCTTGTGCAGGGGCCTCCTGGTTTCCCCGGGCTGCCTGTAAGTATGACACCACACAGACCCCACTGTGCACTCAGACCTGCTGTAGCGGCACACTGTGGAACACTAATGTATAATCAGAAAGTACTTCACTCTGAAATCTCTCCACCCTGGCTCGCATGGTGTTTTTAGGGTGAGAGTAGCTCAGTTTGTAGCGTATTTATTCTCTGATCCAAAGGTTCAAATCCTTTTTTTGTTACAGTGCAAGCAAACGATCTGTTGATTTTGTTTTATATAATGGAGCGTGTCACCTACACTTTATCTCTGGAACTGTGCCAAAAAAAGATGGGAAGAAAAACTTAGCCACTTACAAGTCCAATGTTAAACGCAGCACCACATGAACCGCATCTATCGCCAGAGCCACGGCAATTATTATTGTACGCAAACCAACAACAGGCTTTAACATGTGACCGTGGAACTGTGAGGACAGCATCATACCAACACAAACCAAAGTCACTTTCAACAATGACAAACCCTGGTTCACACCAAAACTGAGGCAGTTTAGGCAGCAGAAGGAGGCAGCGCACAGGGCTGGAGATAGAGGGCGCTACAAAGATGCAAAGTATGGATTTAGCAAAGAGGTGTCGAGAGCTAGGTCACAGTACAATACGCGTCTGAAGCAGCAGTTCTCTGACAACCACCCCGCCTCCGTGTGGAGGGGGTTCCGGCTTCTCACCAATCATAAGCCCCGAGCCCCCCCTGCTGCAGACAATCGAAAACTGGCTGAGCAACTTAACACCTTCTACTCCAGGTTTGACGTGACCACCCCTCCCCCACGGTGCGCACCTCATGCCAACCCAACCCTGCGTCCCCCCTCCCACGACTCTCAGTTCAGGAACAGGATGTTCACAGGCTATTTCGCGAAATCCAACCCCGAAAAGCTGAAACCGAAACCAGACGGTGTCTCTCCTGCCACATTAAGGACTGTGCAGGAGAGCTCACCCCATCTTCACAGACATTTTTAACACCCCCCTGGGTCATGCACGTCCCAGCCTGCTTCAAGTCGTCCATCATTGTCCCTGTCCCCAAGAAGCCCCGGATCACTGGACTTAATGACTACAGGCTGTGGCACAGGTCTGTAGTCATGAAGTCATTTGAACGCCTGGTCTTGCCCCACCTCAAGTCCTTCACCTCTCCCTGCTGGACCCCCTGCAGTTCGCCTACAGAAGCCAGCAGGTCTGTAAGAACGACACCATCAACCTGCGACAATCCACTTCATCCTGCGGCATCTGGACTCCCCGGGAACCTAGGCCAGGATCCTGGTTGTGGACTTCAGCTCTGCATTCACACATCCATCCTGCTCTGCTCCAGGACAAGCTCTCATCAGCACAGGAGCTCCACAGGGCTGTGTACTTTGCCCTCTGCTCTCTCTCCCTGTACACAACTGCTGTCACCTCCAGCCACGACTCCTTAAAACTGATCAAGTTTGCGGACGACACCACCTCATCGGGCTCATCTCTGGACGGGGATGAGTCTGTCTACAGGAGGGAGGTGGATCGGCTGGTGTCCTGGTGCAGCGGTAACAACTTGGAATTCAACGCCCAGAAGAGTGGAGATGATTGTGGACTTCAGGAAAGTAACAGCCCCCGAGCCCCCCTCATCATGACAGACTCCCCATCACCACCGTAGACTCCTTCCGCTTCCTCGGCACCATCATCACCTCAATTGGGAGCCACCATCAGCCCCCTCATCAAGAAGGCCAAGATGATGGTGCAGTTCTACACGGCCATCATTGAGTCCATCCTCACCTCCTCCATCACCGTGTGGTACGCTGGAGCACACAGCCAGGGACAAACAGAGACGACAGCGCCTCTGCTGGAGCCACAGCCAGGGACAAACAGAGACTACAGCGCATTGTGCGTTCTGCTGAAAGGTGATGCGGCTGCAGACTTCCATCTCTGGCAGACCTGTACGTCTCCAGGGCTCTGGGACGAGCAGGTCGGATCACAGCTGACCCTTCTCACCCTGGACATGGACTAATTGAACTTCTTTTCCTCTGCCGTTGGACTCATGAACACTTCTTAAACACCTGCCGCTTTAACTGCAACTATTCATCACTTTCTGCACTACAACTGTAAATTTAACTGTAATTCTTGTGTACATAGTAATGCCTATTTTTATTTTATACTGTAGTAATCTTAAATAGTTTCTTAATGCATGCCCTTTTGATTGCATATATGTTGTTTTTATTATTGATCAGTGTTCTATGTTGCACCTTAAGGCTGAGACAAGTTCCTATGTTTGTGAATTTTGTTCATTGACAATGGCAATAAAGCTTTTCTGATTCCGATTCTGATTAGACAGATGCAGCTTCTTCAGTGAGTTTCAAACTTTTGTTACACCTGATTTCCTCTGTATAACGCTGTTATGTTTGAAAGTGCTTCATATGTTTTAATAGTTCAGTTTTAGGGGCTTGTTGACTGTGCAGTCCAATAGAGAGAGGCTGATGTGAGGCTGTGGCTTATTACACTGAAACTGGAATAAATTTGAGTGTTAAAATTTCCTTGAAACTTTCTGAAACTTTGACCCAAGCCCTCGATGTATTTGCCCACAACCGCAATCAAGAAAATGTAAGATAGTGACCTCAAATCTGATCATTTGACTGTTTATCAGCTCCACTGGTAGCATTGCTCCGTTCGCGGCGTTGTGTTTTCTGCCTATCGCGGGCTGCCTCAGCTGGAAGTGTCACCGTGATCGCTCGAATACAATCATTTTAATCATTGGTAATGCAGGAGTACTCTAACGCGTTTTCCAGGGCAGTAACAAGGTAATGAGTTACTTTCAAAAGTAACGCTACCCAACACTGCATACAATGCAAATCTACCCCTCCCATTACCACACTTGTACACGTGACGCCTTCTGTCACCCCTGACTTTTAGTTCTAATTAGATTTTTTAGACTTGCATATAATGACCAAAAATATTTCCAGGGGAAGCCTGGTTTACCTGGTAACCATGGAGACAAGGGTGCAGAAGGACCCAGGGGCCCGCCTGGGATCTCGGGCCTGGACGGTTTTCCTGGACAGGATGTAGGTTTCACTCAGTTCACTTTTATAGCATTGGTTCATAGGTTTGTAAGAGGTGTGTTTTTTCAGGGAATAAGAGGAGACAAAGGCGTCAAAGGGGAAATGGTGAGTACCAGTACTGTATGTCTTTTTTTGCACAGCTGGTGTATGACATGAATGTTTTCCAGGGTTTACCCGGGCGAGAGGGGGGGCCACCTGGACCTCCAGGCCCTCCTGGGCCTCCAGGACAGATAATCTATCAATCTCCAGGCGAGGTAAGTATTAGAAATGAATGAAACAAGCTTTTAAACATGCAAAACTCATCCACTAATAATAATCATAACAATCCATGTATTATCCATCTGTATGTTGACTAACTGTCACTGCTCTGGCCTGCTCTGCACACCGTACTAACGAGCCTAACTGTCTTGCTGTAGTATAACGACCTTTATTGGGACGAAGGGTGGGAGGAGGTGAGTCGTGCCCTTTGCCTATGACTTGACACCTGAATAAAGAATCTGTCATTTTCAAAGATGGATTCAGAGTTGAATCGACTTTGCTTTATTTCAGGGGAGAGTGGGGGCTGCAGCGAGAGCAGGAGCCCCGGTATGTCTTAATACTGAAGTACCATAAGACGTAATCTGAATATGATACTTACCTTATGTCCTGACAGGGGCCAGCGGGAGAGAAGGGCGACAAGGGAGATGTGGGTCCTGCCGGATACGCCCCAAAGGTTTTTTGCATCAACTAAAATGAATACTTTTTGAGTGAGACTGTTGCCTCAGGTGTAACCCATGTGCTGTGCTCAGGGAGAGAAGGGCGAGCCCGGCATCATCCTGGGGCCGGACAGGCAACCGATGTACCTGGGCGGTCTGGCCGGAAAACCGGTACAAATCTGATTATAATTGATATTTGTCTGAAATATCCGATCATGGTCTGATTGTGTCTGTTACAGGGTGATCCGGGGCCCCCAGGACCCATGGGACCCTCAGTATGTAACACTCTGTTTACCACAAATATTGACAGTATTTTGGTTTTGCTCTTTAGCTGTGATTTCTTCTTAGGGCCCAGTTGGACCACAAGGACAGAAGGGAGAGATTGGTTTCCCTGGTCGTCCGGTAACTGTTACAATGCCGGCTATGGGGTGCAGAACACGTCAAATGTTTCTTCATAGGCTCATTTCTTGTGTGTGTGTTTGTGTTTGTGTATGTGTTTGTGTCTGTGTGTGTGTGTGTGTGTTTGTGTCTGTGTTTGTGTCTGTGTCTGTGTGTGTGTGTGTGTGTGTGTGTGTGTCTGTGTGTGTTTTGTGTTGTGGTTGGTGTGTGGTGTGTTGTGTCTTGTGTTTTGTGCTGTGTCTGTGGTGTGTTTGTGTGTGTGTCTGTGTTGTGTGTGTGTGTGTCTGTGTGTCTGTGTGTGTGTGTGTTTGTGTGTGTTTGTGTTTGTGTGTGTTTGTGTGTGTGTGTGTCTGTGTCTGTGTGTTTGTGTGTGTTTGTGTGTGTTTGTGTGTGTTTGTGTCTGTGTGTGTGTGTGTGTGTGTGTGTGTGTGTGTTTGTGTGCGTTTGTGTGTGTCTGTGTGTGCTTAGGGCCGTCCTGGACTGAATGGAGTGAAAGGAGAGCGAGGCGACGCCAGCGGAGGATACTCGTACCCTGTAAGTACAGTACATGTGTTATAGTGCTTAGAGGGTCAATACTCAGTCTTGCTTCTGCTCAGGGGCCTCCAGGCCCACCGGGGCCTCCTGGACCTCCTGGGCCGCCTGCGCAAACAGTCAACACACATACGGTAAGTTGAGCAACAAAAATAGTTTTGTGCTGCGTTATCGATCAATGTTGAATGTGTTTCTTTGGGTTTCAGGGCTATGACGACCACTCCAGGTACCAGCCAGGTGAGCCCCCCTTGTGTCCAACTGTTCAACTGTGTTTGTCCTAAACTAGCATTGTTCACTTTCACTTGGGATATTTATCCCAAAGCTATGAGTGCCCGAGTGACTAGCACGCAGGAAGGCTCGGGTTTGATTTCTGTGCCAGGAGGGATCTTTCTGTGTGACAGGTCCATGTTCTCCTGACCATGTAGCATCCTGCTCATGATCTGGATTAGCATCTCAGAGTGCTGCTCTACCACAGTGGCAGAGAAAAACATGCCGGATGATCTATTTATGTCTCACAAGCTTGAGTCTCTTCATGTCAACTGAGCCTGTTTTTGGCTTGGTCCTCGTCACCTCCCACTGGTTGAACAGAGGAGTAGAACTTTGGTCTGGTCGGTCTAATCCCTCATTCGTCCAGGAGTGACCCATTGTTTAAAAAAATAAAATAAATAAAAACGTCAGCTGTAGTCATCTGGACACTGTTTTGTCCAGATGACTACAGCTTTTTTTTACATAACTTTGGTCCATTTTTCTCAACAGCAACCAAAGGTGACAAAGGTGATCGTGGAGATCCGGGTTTTCCAGGTCTACCAGGTACTCTAAAATCAACATCAGATATTTTTGTTATGTGTAAAATGTTGAAACAGATTCATGAATTCATTTTCAGGAGGTGGCTCTCAGTTTGACATCCACACACTGAGGGTAAGGAGCAGTGAGCCACAAGTACACCTCACACACACTATTCTCATGGCTTATGTAATCTTGTCCAGGGACATTTCAAAGGAGAAGCAGGATCGAAAGGAGAGAAAGGAGAGCCAGGTGGTGGATACTATGACCCTCGCTATGGTACTGGTTTTGGATCTCCAGGAGCACCCGGCCCTCCGGTACATGGTGGTCTTTTTGGTGCGTTACATTTTTATTCCAGTGATACAAACATCACTGTCTTCTCCCCCAGGGTCCTAAAGGAGACTCCATTGTCGGCCCACCCGGATTTCCAGGGCTGCCTGGTCCTCCAGGACGAGGCAATGATGGTCAGCCAGGACCTCCAGGGCCTCCCGGACCTCCAGGACCAACTGTGTCTGTAGATGGGCGGGGTGTACAGAGTGAGTCAGTAAAGTAGCTGGCCCCTGGGCCTATGGGCCCTTTTCACGAAACAGAGCTTCACTTCCTGCTCCCGTCATTCCTTATGGGGAATTAGCCGAGTCTCACTCAAATTAATCTATAATGAATGAAGGCAAAGCAGAGAGTGAGTTCCAGAGTGATAATCACGGTCACATGTTCAGACCTTTTACATCTTTTATTTAAGTTTTTGATTGGGAGTGTGTTTCATGAGCTCATGTCACACACTACGTTTTAGCCGGGGCTAATTCTCAATGTCCGTCCCTAGTTCTCCATCTGTGACTTGCGCTCTGCTGTGAGATCTTTTTGAGCAAGACAAAGAATGACTGGAAGTGAAAGTTCTGCACTTTTACGGCAACCACAACTGTCCGGGCCTATTGTGAAAAGGGCCTATCCACCAGAGGCACGTCAAGGATGAATATGTTTTGCTGTTTACCTGAATACTTTTTTACTTGACAGCCATCAGCATCCCTGGCCCCCCAGGACCCCCTGGAGCACCTGGTGTAAATGGACATTCTTCAGGGGTATATCATTTTCATATTCACGTACATTTTAAATAAATGCATCAATTAATCCTTACTCTATTTGTGACCAGACTCATGCTCATGCTATGATTATATTTGGTAGCGTACAAAGTCAATACATTTATTGTAATATAAAACATTTAGTACTTTTTTTTTAATAAGGATTTTTGGCCCGTTTATCTATAAGACTGGACAGTGTGTCATGAAGATGAGAGAGAAGGGAGGACATGTAGTAAACTGTCATAGTCAGGATTCGAACTCACAACACTGCGGCCGGCTGCAGGTGCAGCCTGGCATGTGTGCTGCTGCCTTAACCACTCAGCCACCAGGCAGCCTATACTTATAGACAACTTCACCCACAGCATGTACATGTTATGTATAATGTTTGCAATTGAAAAAGCTGAGCACTGGTTGTTGCAGGTGACTGTTCTGCGCACCTACGACACCATGAGAACCACAGCGAGGGGGCAGCCAGAGGGATCTCTCGTCTATGTCCTGGACCAGAGCGACCTTTACCTCCGGGTCCGGAACGGGGTCCGCCAAGTCCAGGTGTCTCATACAGTCCAATTGTGTTTACTACAAAGTGCCCATATTCATTTCATCATGAATAGATGACAGCTATTGTTTCATTTCCAGCTCGGGAGCTACATCCCTCTGCCTTACGAAGACGTACGTACACACAAGCGCAGATTCATCATGGGTCTATTCGCCTAATTATGGATTTCAATTTTCTTAGGGAAATGAAGTTGCTGCTGTGGTACCACCTCCAGTCATCCCCTACTCACCAGACCGGTACCCCTCTCAGCCGGACCCCCGTTACCCCGCTCAGCCGGACCCCCGGTACACCTCTCAACCGGAACCCCGGTACCCATCTCAGCCGGATCCCCGGTACCCATCTCAGCCGGACCCCCAGTACCCCTCTCAGCCTGAACCCCAGTACCCCTCTCAGCCTGAACCCCAGTACCCCTCTCAGCCTGAACCCCAGTACCCCTCTCAGCCGGACCCCCAGTACCCCTCTCAGCCTGAACCCCAGTACCCCTCTCAGCCGGACCCCCAGTATCCCTCTCAGCCGGACCCCCAGTACCCCTCTCAGCCAGACCCCAGATATCCCTCTCAGCCGGACCCCCGGTACCCTGTTCCCACTGACCCTCGTTTTCCCAGTTACACAGATCGGATACACCAGCCGGACGGCAGGTACTCGGTGCACACGGCCCAGGACCGGGGCTACTACCACAACTACCCTGTGACCCCTCAGAGGCCCCCCCACAGGCCCCCCGCCCAGGAGCAGCACCAGCACACTGCCGGACCAGGGGTCAGTCTGCTCACCGCATTCTCATGTTCTTATCACAAGCTCTGTGGTCACATGACTCTGAGTCCTCTCTTACTCTGTAACTGGGGTCTCCTGTATCTGAACCCCACTTTGAGTACCTCGCGTAGGGATTTCTCAAGCATGCCTAAAGTCTACTTTGATTTGTCACTTTCTAAACTCTATTACCAGCATTTGTCCTTGCAAATCCATCGTTGGCCCGCCCTCTTCCTGTACAAAACATATCATTTGTCAATTAAACGTCAATCAAACGATTGCGCTGCCGTCTCAGCCAGGCTTGGTTACTGCGCGATGACCTGCAGCCCTCCATGTGGTCCGCTGCATGAGCTGCGAAAAGGACAAGGTGTTTATTTGAATGTAAATCCTTGATGTTGGTGTTGCAGCTCCACCTGCTGGCCCTGAACAGCCCTCAGACGGGGGGGATGCGAGGCATCCACAGAGCAGACCTGCTTTGCTTCAGCCAGGCCCAAGCCATCGGACTGAAGGGAACCTACCGAGCCTTCCTTTCTGCTAAGCTCCAAGACTTGCACAGCATTGTGCGCAAGGCCGACCGCCACAGCGCCCCCATCCTCAACCTCAAGGTACAACACTGTAGGATGTTCAGGCGCACTCAGGACAAGGCTCAGTAATATTTATTGATATATTCTTTACTATGGAAAAAAAATAAATGACAGAATCTTCTGTCTGGACGAAAAGCCTTGCAGCTCATTGCTCCACCTAGTGGTAGATTTAAACTATAGGAGTGTGTTCTGTTCTGTCAGGATGAGGTCCTGTTCAACAGCTGGGAGGACATCTTCTCAAACAGCAGGATGGAGGACGTGCCCATTTACTCGTTTGACGGCAAGAATGTTCTGACTGACAGCACATGGTGAGTCCTGGAGCGTCATGTGGTGAGGGTGTGTGTGGTGTGACCCTCTGGTCCTATATCTGACCTCTGGTCCTATGTCTGACCTCTAACCCTGAGGTGTGGCCTTTCTGTGTGGAGTTTGCATGTTCTCCCTGTGTCTGCATAGGTTTCCCCTCCCAATAAAAACATGTACAATAGGCTCCTCCCCTCTGGGGCCAGGACTCCCCTGAAAAAGAGATTCTACTTCTCCCATCTACATGGGACTTTCCTGGTTAAAAAATGTTCAATAAATTAGGGTGTTGCGGCTTATTTAAGAATGTTGCATGCCCATTAAATAGTCCCTACATCATTTGAAGACCCCCTGAAATCATTTTGCGACACCCATGGGGTCCCCACCCCCAAGTTGAGAACCACTGCTTTATCTGACCTTTGACCCTGTGGTCCTATTCAATGGTCAATTCAATGCCATCTTGAGGACAAAAACTGCATGTTCACTGTGGGCTGTGGCAACAAAAAGTCTGAAAACAAAAGATTCTTTCTCTTCTGTCACATCCCAAAGACCCCGTTTGTCCAGAACGTGTGACTGTGGTCAGGAGGGACCAGTGGACTTACAGAGATCACTCCAGACCGAGGCTGAGCTGTTGGTTTAAGGTTGTTAGCTGCTGGCTAATGCTAGCGGCTAAATAAACGTTAGCCTTCTCGCAGAGTTTTAAAGAGCCTCATTTCCAACTGTCCGGGTGTTATATTTTAGGATCAGACACAAAGTCCGGGCTTTTGAAAGCTTTGAGGGCGTGTCCGGGGCGGAGGGCGTGTCCGGGGCGGAGGGCGTGTCTGGGGCAGCGGGCGTGTCCGGGGCAGCGGGCGTGTCCGGGGCAGAGGGCGTGTGGACGAGGAAGTGCAGATGGATAAGTTTGTCCTTTAAGTGTCAGCGACTCGCCGCTGTAGACAAGGACCAGAGCCCAGAACTTCTGACTTCTTCAACTATCAACCCTTTTTCTTTCCACTTTTATATGCTGTTTTTCATGACTCTAACAGTGAGAGGAAACGGCATGTGTGACGTTTTTAACATGTGACAATAAGTCACGTGACTGGAGGTTTCCTGGCGGGCCGGTGCACTTTTGGGCCGGTGCACTTTTGGGCCGGTCACTGTCAGACTTGCGCATCACAATGCAGAGAGTCCTGATCACTCTCGATTAGCTTTATCTTCCCATGTTCTTCTCTAGTTCATCGCAGGCCCACAGACATGACCCAGCCCCTTGTCACCCGGCAGAGTAATGCTGGACGCAGGAGCACCAGCCCCCAAACCGCGCCGCAGCCCCCGAGCCTGTTGATAGACCTCATATCCGGATGTTCTGATAATGTTTAGCCAAAAGACACCAAAAGATACAGCGCAATCAAAGGGATTTCCGTAGCCGTGTGTGTCGAGCTGACACGAGCTCAGCAAAGTAGCAAAAACCTATACTCAAAACAGTTCAGACGTCCTGATGCAGGTTTGTGAGGCCTGGAGCGGGGCCACTTTAGACCCCCGCTGTTCACTGCACCACGTCCAGGGGCGTTCCTAACACGCTCTTGGGGCACGAACACGGGAATCTGATGGGAACTTCTTTTATTTTATGTAGCAATTCAAGTGAAATAATTAAAATTGGATTTGTATCCCAATACAAATCAACAGTGAAATAGTTCTAGCATTGTTTTGTTTTAAAGTTGTAATTGCATTGGTTTTTACTGGAATCCAAAAATATATTTGGGTGTGAGGACCAAATCCCTGCAGTTACATTTGAATTAATATACACAAATATTAAGTTAGTAAGCGTATCCTATTGGACCAGTCGTAAATAGATATTATTTTGTTGCTAAATTGCCAGAGAGCCGCGGTCGTGGTTGCGTCCAGGGCTGATTTTCCCCCCAGTCCAGCCCTGCCTCTGACCCTGTAGCAGACTGATGTTGCGGTGTTTTGTGTTTTGCGCAGGCCTCAGAAGCTGGTGTGGCACGGCTCCACTGCAGAGGGCCAGCGGCACATGGACAGTTACTGTGAGACGTGGCGAGTGGGAGAGACGACTTTGACTGGAATGTCGTCAGCTCTGCAGAGCGGGCACCTGCTCCAACAAACCTCCACCAGCTGCTCCAGCCCCCTCATCGTCCTGTGCGTCGAGAACAGCTACCACCCCAGTTCATAGACTGTCCCCTCCTGACAGGGCCCTGTCTCTGAGGCCCAGAGGCCCCTGAAGCTCCTGAAGCTCCTGAAGCTCCGACCCGGGGCCTGCAGGTTGGCCTTTTTATGTTGACTGTAATCACATCTGTTCATATAGAAGCTTCACTGGAGACTCACTGAAGATCTACCTGTACAACACAGAGGTTCTAGTGACCAATCACAGCTCAGGCTGGGGGAGGGGCCTCAAAGGGATAACTCTCATGAAGCTTTATAAAGTTTATAGAGTTTGGATTGAAGTACATCTATCAGGGCCTGGAGCAGTGCAGACCTGGGCGCCTGCGCGAGGTGCTGTGTACGGTAAACACTTTAACTACGTGCCTAACGCCCATTAGACATTAGAGCAGGGGTGTCAAACTCAAATCCACAGTGGGCCAAAATGTAAAACTTGAACAAAGTCGCGGGCCAGTATTGAACAAATGAAACTTTTAATATTGACCCAAACAAGATTTGCTTTAACATTGAATATGGAACAAGCAACACTTATTACTATACAATATATAATGGGATTTGTAGTAGTAACGATGAATGCGCTGTATAATACCGGCGCGCCAAGCCCTAGTGGTCATTTGGTATAGCCTCTCAGGCCAAATATAATTACACTGCGGGCCAAATTTGGCCCACGGGCCAGAGTTTGACACCTATGCATTAGAGTGTGTGCATTGTAATGTTTCCAAAATCAGGAGAAACCAGCCTTAAAAAGCCTATCTGGGGTCAAAGCTAGAACTTTAGAATATTTACTGTTTAGTCCATTGTTTATCTTCTCAAAGCATTACATAAATATGCTGCCAAATCCAGGTACTATGCACCATAAGTAAGGCACATGACCTATGCACTGTTACAGATGTACAACTTTATATCGTGTATCTGAAACTTGTTTTTTGTTGTTTTTTGACAGATTTTTTTAATGAAACTTGTGAACCACAGTAGACAAAACCCACTCAAACACTGAACTGCTGCGGTCAAATAAAGATGTGTGAAACAACCTTTAAGTGCATTGTTATTAAGTGAAGAAGAGTAACATCTTCAAAGTTGGTTTAATGCCATTTGGGAAATACATTTGAATATCATGGTTCCCGTACGTTCATGATACAATACAAAAATACTTTTAACTCTAATTTCAACCGACGCTTGACATGGAGCTGCTGTTAGAGTCCAGCCACTTTCGAGCGTTTCAAGTGGAGTCCAGCAGTTTAGAATTAAGTCCAATCACAATGCTGCAGAATTGACTAAGGCCAATGAAATCAGAGCAAAAGATGTTGACCCCGCCCCTATGAGGTCCTGGCCGCTGCTGATTGGTCCAGCGCAGCAGTGGGGGCAGTCCCTTCAGGGTGAGTCTGCGCAGGTCGAGCTGAGGATGCAGCAGGACGTAGGCCAGGTCCTCGGTCAGGTTCAGTCCAGCTGCAAAGAACTTTTCTGGAGCACACAAGACCAGGAAATAAACTAGTTTCGTTCAGTTTTTTATTGTCTTAAATGTGTGGTTTCTGGGTTCCATTCCAGCACGTGACCATTTGCCGAATGTCTCTACCCTCTCTCTCCTCATTCCAAGTGTCCTATCAAATAAATCCTTCTGGCAACTCGGCAAGAAAAATCATCTAATTACTTCCCCTGAATCGCTGATTTCTGTACTGCTCAAACAGATTTGACTCACTACATAAAAATGGGGTACAGCCCTTTTGTACATATTGAGGAGCACTTCCTGTGGGAGACTACCACCTCATGACATCAGCAGGTGGAACAGGCGTCGTTCTGAGGACGACTGAATATTAGCGTGACCGATATACTGGTTCTAATATCGGCATCAGTAATATCGAAGGGGGTCTCCGATATATGTGACGCCCCGGTCTGTGAGTCCGTCCTCAGAGCGTCACATTTGTCTTGTAAACATTCAAATAAAACGCAGTTAGACTTAAAAATATGGCTGTATGTTTAAACAATCCTGCAAAAACTATTTCTTATCCCAGAGAAATAAATACATGGTTAGGATTTTTACAAAAGTGAACTTGTGAACTACTGTAACTTCACATACATTTGTGGGCTTTACTATGGATTTGAAAATCTTACTTTAGGTCTAGAAAATATTTGTTATAAGCCAGAACAGCAAGGCAAATATTGGATATCGAATCAAAAAGTCCATATGGGACCATCCCTAGTGAATATACAAGATTATTAAACTATACTAAACTGTTTTAATTCTAATTAAGCCAGTTGGAAGTGGGCGGTTCAATCCCATCTCGACCAATGGACAGAACTGGTGTGACAATACCCCCACCTAAAGGGCGCTCACAATATCACAGGTTTGAGCCACGATTATTAGCAAATTTTTTTTATGATTAATCACAATTATCAGCAAAAAAGAAAGGAAAGGTTGAGATTGTAAATGTGCCATATAATTTAGATTATTTCCTAAATAAAATATAGTGGCCATAATAGAAGTTCAAGCTCATCAGAGCCTCACGTCCGGCTCTTTTAAGTTTGATATCAGTTATTGGTGAGATGAGCTCCGTCCAAAAGTGTTCCTTTGGTTCATGTCAACAACAAACTACTTTGAGTCCCACCGGTTTGTAACAGGTATTGACAGTAATCATCTCCTAAGTGTGTACGTGGTGTGTGTGTGTGTGTGTGTGATGAAATGCGTTACCCGGTCTCTCCTCACTCAGCTGCTTGTTCAGATATTGGATGACCTTCTTGGGGTCTGGACTGTCGGCGTACCTGGGCACAGATTACAAATCAAATCTATGTATAAAGACTTAAAAGTATTCCGAGACGGCGTTTGTCCTCACCGGGCTCCAGAAAATACAGCAAACAACAAATGCAAACAAACCCGTTTCATGGGCGATCTCCACGAGGCGTGATTGTGTGCAAAGTCAGAGGTGTACAGTGTGTGCGCGTTTGTGCGGTGTTGTGTAGGGGGACTGGGGACGGGACACGGGACAGACGGGGCACGGGACAGGCAGAGCAGGATGGGGCCGTGACAGGCTGTCCTAATTCCAGAGTCTGTCAAAGGATTATAGAATTATTGCCATTGACGAGCCTTTCAATCAGCCCGTCAAATGAAAATGATCAAGACTAAAAAGTGTTTCATAACTGCCATTTCTACATTTTGAAAAGATGTATATTCTCTGTAGTTATTTAAAGCTACAAAAGCCTTTTTCTGAACATTCTCCAAGGGGAAAGATACAACATTTCCATGGAAACCAGCAGGAGGAGGCTCCTCCAGGCCAAGTACGAGTCAGGTTTGTGGAGATCCAAGCCCGATCATAGTAAGGACATAAAAGCATCAAGAAAAGGAAAAACAACATGCTTTTGTTGTATTCCTGACATGGGAAGTGTCCGCACCAGTATGGGATGGAGGTCCAGAGCTGGGGATGTTCCCTCACCGTCTGCTCCTCATCGTAGGACACAATGAGCTGCTGCCCCTGGAGCCAGCACGAGCTCAGAGACGGCTGCTCCTGCAACCAGGGCAGAGGAACATGTCAGCTGCTGTCTTCTGGAAGGTTCTGCCACTGGCCACCTTCACAGCCTACGTTCTGTTTTGGAAGATACAACTGAAATGTAATGTTTTGTTGACAATAATAGATTTGCAGAATATATCAGAAAATATATCAGAAAAGTATTGATATTGCAATATAAGATCATCACAACAAACTAAATAAATCTCAAAAACAAGAGGTCCTCCACCAGACAGAAAGGACTTGAATGCTTGATCAGTCAAAACTTTCTTTAGTCTCAGTTTTGTATTTAAGTTTTTACTTTGGCCTTTTGAATAATAAATGAACATGATACATGGGCATAATGGTTTTAATGTAATCGAAATGATTGTGTCAAAAAGTATATTCAATTATCACAATGATAATTGATATTGTAGCACATAACAAAACTGAAGAGACGACAAGCCTGCGTTGACCTTTGACCTTAAAACACTAGACACCAATTGAATCATGACGTTTGAATTTGAAACACATTTTTTAATTCTTAATTTTATCTATGTTACATATTTATTGTTAGTATTCTTCTGAATAGAGTGTAAATCGCTGCTGGGGGCTTGATAAGGGGGCTGCGGCGCTGCAGGAGCATGTTCATGTTGGTGCAGGTCCTTCAGTCACCTGTGGGGGGCAGAGTTTGGGTCCGAATAGTCCGATGATGAAGTGCACCAGGTCTCTGTGGTCTAGCTCTGTCATGCACTCAAAGTGAGAGCAGAAGAGGATGAGCACTTCTTTGGGGTGAGCCTCCAGCCAAACGCACAGTTCCTCCAGCGCCTCCTGCAGCAAGTCCACAGCAACAACAACAACAACAACAACAACAACTCATCATCAGTTTTGGCTTGAAAAACAAAACAATCACAGTTCTATTTAAACACCACAAAACACTTCTTCCATTATTGTACCTTCACAGTTATCAGCGTGTAAACTCCATGGTCAAAAAGCATAGCGCCCCCTGCTGGTTTCTTGGCAATCCTCAGGTCCAAGAAGCGAATCCCTAAATCACACTGGTCACTGAGCACGGACCTCTGCGAACACAAGCACATGACACTGACACTGGCGCGTGCCTGCGTGACTGCGTGACTGGCGCGTGCCTGCGTGACTGGCGCGTGACTGGCGACTGGCGCGTGACTGGCGCTGGCGCGTGACTGGCGCGTGACTGGCGCGTGACTGGCGCGTGACTGGCGCGTGACTGGCGCGTGACTGGCGCGTGACTGGCGCGTGACTGGCGCGTGACTGGCGCGTACCTGTGTGGTGGACCAGCGCTGGATGCAGGGCCGTGTGCAGCAGGGGAGGAGACAGTCCAGGAGGCGGAGCAGCTTGGGCTCGGACCTCAGCACCGGGGAGCTCATGTCCAGGCAGAAGGACATGCTGTCGTGGCTTCCTGTGAAGCGGGACGGCAGTGCGAAGTCAACATGTGGTCACAATGTAATGATAGAAACTAAAATATAACAATGATTTATTTATTTGTTCATTTGACTGGTACAGTGTACATATTTATATTTTTCTTAGTATTGAAATCGAGTTTGAAATTGTCGTATCGTGACAGCTTGACTCTGTGCCTGAATGCCACTGGTTTCAGGTGAAACTCACAGTGTAAACAAAAACAAAAACAGGACAGGCTATTATCCAGAGGCTCCGCCCTGTGGGCAGGGCTAACTCAGTGTAGGATAAGTATCAGAGTTCTCAGACTCGATCCACAGATTGAGAATGACTCTTGGATGAGAGTAAAGAGTGTCCCGACGATACCGCTGAACCTTTGTCTCCAGTGGAACACGGCACAAATGAGGCGTCCCACCCACATGCACTGTTAGTGAAACACAGCACAGGAAACAGCTCTTGTGGCGGCTGCACGAGGGACTTCTTCTCCTCGAATAACAAGTGATCAATAAATGCTTAAAGACAGTGTAACAAACATTAAGTTGTTTTAATCCTATGTTGTGTTTTCACCCTGTAATGAAATCTGAACTGTGAACACACTCGTTCAACAATGTGGGACGGCCTACTTTAAAGGGGACATGTTACACTAAATCCTCTTTAATGAGCAAACAGTGTTTTCTCATCATTAGTTTACTCAGTTACATTTTGATTGATTCCTCATGTTTGACTTAATCCCGTTTGAGGCTCCAGTGCTCAGATGTACATGGAGTTCTAAAATGTCACGTAGACACTTTTCAAAAGTAAAAACATGTCAATGACAAACTGCTGCTTGTTACAGTTTTAAATATTTCCCAAAAATCTATAAAGTGTTAAAGTCCTCGATTTTGTAAGAAAAATATTCCATAATAATAATTAATTCATAATTTCTAGAGGGTTAAATTGAAAACCTAAAAGGCGTGTGTGATACCTGGAGACTAAACCTGCTATAATGACTTTCTAAGTTAGTTCAGCTGATGTAGAAGCTATTGAGAAAGAATCCTTGATTTTTCAAGAAAATTATTACTTAAAATGCTATGAAGGGTAAACTGAGAAACCAAAAAGACTGGGATCAGCCATTTGGATTTACGATTAATCTTTTAGTTTTCATAAATGTGGGATTTTTCAACATGCATTTTAAAGTCATTTCCAGACGGTCCCTAACTGCGCACCAAGGTCACGTGAGACTTCTGGTCAACACTACAAACTATTACAATGTTAATATTATTTGAAGTAAGCTCTATGGAAAGCTACGAAACAGAAACAGACAGAAACAAACAGAGTGTCAGAGGAAGTGAAAGTAGAGACTGGTTTGGGACTGTCCTCTGACACGGCTCCTCCTGGTTCTTAAGGTTCTTAAGTGGGACTTAAGGTCACATTTTCCCTACAGTTCCCTCTTGTCTCACCGGGGATGGCCAGGTCCCACAGCGGCACGTGGAGCAGCGGCCCCGGCAGACGGGACATCCAGTCCGGCTCCTGCTCGGGCTCCATCGGCGTGTCCCCGCCTCATCTGCTCCGACAAATGCCTTTTTCACTTCACGGTTTGTTTTCATGTTCTTCCGTGTATACGTACTTCCTGCGGTCAGGGACTTTCAAAATAAATCACACAACACTTCATATGTGACCAAAATATGAAATACGCCAATACAGGTTGGTGACTATAGGGGGCAGCAGATTAAGATCCCGATGCCTCGTGACCCCTGTCTGACATAGCCAGCGGTGGGAAATAATGAAGTACAAAAGTAAAAGTACAGATGTGGTTTGTCAACAGCCATCAGGACTGCCTCTGTCCTCTGAGCCCCCCAGCCCCGAGCCCCCAGCGCCCAGCCCCCAGCCCCCAGCCCCCAGCGCCAGCCCCAGCCCCAGCACCGAGCCCCGAGCCCCCAGCCCCCAGCCCCCAGCCCCCAGCACGAGCCCCGAGCCCCAGCCCCCAGCCCCAGCGCCAGCCCCCAGCCCCAGCCCCAGCCCCCAGCCCCGAGCCCCGAGCCCCCAGCCCTGAGCCCCAAGCACTGATCCACCAGCCCCCAGCCCCGAGCCCCCAGCCCCCAGCCCCCAGCCCGAACCCCAAGCCCGAGCCCCGAACCCCCAGCTATTTACAAAGAAAATGATGATTAAATTGTCTTTTATTAACATGTTTTCAGGGGAATAGCTAGACACCCCTCACCACCCCTTCTCCGGCCAAATTAGACCCCCTGGAGTGCCAGGTTTGGCCCGCAGGCCTCACCTTGGGCACTTTTACAGAACTGATCTTTGGATGACTCTAGACCAGGGGTGTCCAAACTGTGGCCCGGGGGCCCAAATGCGGCCCTCAGACACATTTTTGTTGGCCCTCAGACTTCCTGTAGGAAAAATGCAGCTATAATAACCAAAATAACACAAACTTTTGATTAGATACAAGACCTAATATTAATGTTCCAGGCCTTATTAAAGTTGTGGAGGCTCATCAAAACTACATCAAATGCAAAATGTCCAAGGATTCTCTTCTTTGTCATATCGTCTCTGGCCCTCCACTCCGTATATGTTTCAAAATACGGCCCTCAGTGGAAAAAGTTTGGACACCTCTGCTCTAGACTTTATCATTAAGAAAGATAAGCCGAGGCAGAAGGGCAGATTTAAAGCTTTACAAAATGGTATTTCCTACTGTTTTTGGATAGACTTTAGTTTAGACCAATGGGACAGAACTGGACACAAAACAGGACAATCGAATGACTCCTCAAAATATGAAAATATGATCTTATATCCCACCACACATATGAGAGAAAATGAAGCCTGCAGTCTCCGGCCTGGATGTGGCATGGCTGGCACCCTGTTCCACCTCACACTTCGCAGGTATGTTGAGGAATTCCTCTGTAAACTATGTAACCATAGATACGTCTCCGAGGAAGCAAAGTAAAACAAGGTAAATCACGGAAATGACAATAATGAACACATTCCATTTTTCATTCTGTGAAGTGCATTATTCAGAACCCTCATGTTGGGCTTCACAACCTCAGTTAAAATGGGCCGCGTGTAAAACCAAGTTTTAGAAAGCGATAAAGTAAAATACTGTAAAACCATGTTTCTCTTAATATGGAGCCGCCCATCCAACCCTGGGGGGCCAATTTGACCTGATTTCACCCAATTTGTGCCATAAGAAGTTTGACTAGCCTCTTTGTGACGCTATAGCTCAATGTAATCACATTTTTAGTGTTTTTGGTCAATATATTTTTCAAATTCTTGATAAAATAAACAATTATTATTAGCTCAAACTAAATTACTACAATCTAAAGGCAAAAAATGATCAGTATCGCACGATCCCAGCCTTGAGTTGTCTTTGCATTCAGCCTAATCTCTTTGAGCCCTGGTTTAGTCCTGTTAAGTCCTGTTTTAGACCTGTTTTAGACCTGTCTTAGTCCCGCTTTAGTCCTGCGTTAGTCCTGGTTTAGTCCTGGTTTAGTCTTGCTTTAGTCCAAGTTTAGCCCTGGCTTATTGCTGATGTTAGTCCTGGTTTAGCCCGGCTTGGCTTGGATGACATGTGTTCTGCTCTCTTCACTCACACAGATGAGAAGAGGCTGAAACTCAGAGTGGTGATAAACCTCACGAAAGTCCCTTCAAAGCGGCTCACACTTGTCCAGGGAACTCCAGGTATTGAAATGAAATGTCTCTGAGAAGAAATGATACGGGACGTTATTCTTTCATCTCCAAAGCCAACCATTATGGCCTTGTGCTATTCTCCTGCATGGACCACACAGGCAAGGCAAGGCAAGTTTATTTGTAGAGCACAATTCATACACAAGGCAATTCAAAGTGCTTCACACAACAGGAAAAAATGCATTAAAATCAAAGTGAGTCACAGACATCCAATATTGACATTTAAGCATTGTCTTTGCTCATTTCCCATCTGTTCACAGGCTGCAAAGCTACTTCCACTACACACGAGCTCTTGGGACACTTCATCCACTGCCAAGATCGGTTTTTACAAAGTTTGGTCTCTTATAGGGCCATTCTCAAATTCTCGGATTCTTAAACTGGTGAGCACAAGGCAGTGATCTGATGTCTGTCAACACTCCACAGCTGCGCAGAGCAGGCAGGGGCAGGCGGCAGGGCAAGGGGCATGGCGAGGCAGGCAGGGCAGGGCGGCAGAGGCAGGGCAGGGGCAGAGGCAGGGGCAGGGCAGGGGGGGCAGGGCAGGGGCAGGGGCAGGGGCAGAGCAGGGCAGAGGGGCAGAGGGGCAGACGGGCAGGGGCAGACAGGCAGGCAGGCAGGCAGGCAGGGGCAGAGGCAACGTCAAAGCAGGGGCAGAGGCAGAGGGCAGATCAGCAGGCTAAACAGGGGCAGAGGCAGGGGCAGGGCTTTAAATGAGAGGCAGGCAAGGCAGATGGGGCAGGGGCAGGGGCAGGGCAGGCACGGAGCAGGCAGGGGCAGCAGGCAGGGGCAGGAGGCAGGGGCAGAGGCAGGGGCAGGGGCAGGGCAGAGGGCAGGGCAGGGCAGAGCCAGGCAGGCAGGCAGGGGCATGGCAGGGCAGGGGGCAGAGGCAGCAGAGGCAGGGGCAAGGCAGGCAGGCAGGGGCGGGCAGGGGCAGGCAGGCAGGGGCAGGCAGGCAGGGGCAGCAGGCAGGGGCAGCAGGGCAGCATGGGGCAGGCAGGCAGGCAGGGCAGGGGCAGGAGCAGAGGCAGGGGCAGCAGAGGCAAGGAGGCGCAGGCAGCAGGGCAGGCGGGCGGGGCAGGGCAGAGGCAGGGGGGCAGGGGCAGGGCAGAGGCAGGCAGGGGCAGGGGCAGGAGGCAGGCAGAGCAGGGCAGGGGCAGGGGCAGGGGCAGAGGCAGGGGCAGAGGCAGGGGCAGGGGCAAGGGAGAGGCAGGGCAGGGCAGGGGCAGGGGAAGGCAGAGGCAGGGCAGGGGCAGGCAGGGGCAGGGGCAGGGGCAGAGGCAGGGGCAGGGAGGCAGGGGCAGGGGCAGGGGCAGGGGCAGCAGGCAGGGGCAGGGGCAGGGGCAGGGGCAGGGGCAGGGCAGGGCAGGGCAGAGGGGCAGGCAGGCAGAGGCAGGGCAGGCGGCAGAGGCAGAGGCAGGGGCAGGATTCAGGCAAAACATTCTGCATAACTATTTGAACATACATCAACATACAATAGAAGGTTGTAGAAAAAGATTCAGTTGTTTCATCTGGACTCTGTTTTAGAAAAAACAAAACGGAATGACTCTTGGATGAGAGTTGAAACGTTTTGTTTTTTCTAAAACAGAGTCCAGATGAAACAACTGAATCTTTTTCTACAATGGAACACTCCTGGACGAATGAGGGATTACACCGACATGCAATAGAAGGGTTTGCAGTAGATCATTTCCTGTTTATGACGACTGTTTTTAGATTAATTCCCTTGTTTTGGACTTCATGTAACGAGTAAAAGTCTGATTAATAAAGTCCAAAAGTTCATTTCACTGCTTGTATGTAGTTCTGAAGTTAAACCTTTGTAATGTGCCAGAGAGCATGACGTGAATTCTCAATAGCTTAATGTGAAATCACAACAAGCTCTCGAGGAACAAAGTTATCGTGACATATTTTTACAATAACATATTATGACCTGAGAGTGAAATCACCACTATTAGATCCTTAAGTGTCACGCCACAACGACATATGCAGTAACAAATATTTATTGATGGACAATGGATGCAGGAGATCCATGGTGAACTTGAAGAGTGCTAAGGCGGCTGGGTGGAGACACTCAGGGTGGAGAGACTCTCAGGGTGGAGAGACTCAGGGTGGAGAGACTCAGAGACTCAGGGTGGAGAGACTCAGAGGTGGAGAGACTCGGTGGAGAACTCAAGGTGGAGACACTCAGGGTGGAGAGACTCAGGGTGAGGTGGAGAGACTCAGGGTGGAGAGACACAGGGTGGAGAGACTCAGGGTGGAGACACTCAGGGTGGAGAGACACAGGGTGAGGAGACACAGGGTTGGTCGAGACAACAGAGGCTCTGTTTAGAATAAGGCCTCTGGGAGTTGGAGGTGTGGCCTGGAGACTGGCAGAGGCGTGGTCCTGCTAACAAACCAGTTAATGTATTATCTCCATCGGAAACTATCACAGAAACTCATTTGAACAAGTAACAGGATCAAATTTGACCTTTCCTGAGCAGGTCCTGGTACATGTCATGTCAAACATGGTAACACAAAGAACGTTTATTATATAGATTATGCTATTGCCTGAAAAAAGAGCATTTTCAAAATCTGTATCAAGTATCAAGCCACAAAAAGTACACATATTTTTTTCTTCTTGTTTGAGAGCTGCTGACATGGTTCAGGGGTTTGTTTTCCAGCACATTTATGCAACATTATGTCTGAAGATTTAAAGTCCTGTCACCAAGCAAACAAAACCATATAAGTAACAAAAAAATCCACAGGAAAATTAAGAGTCGCTTCTGATTCTTTATCAAGATATTTATTAACTTTCTCAATATCAGTGTGAAATACTTTTACTTTATCACTGTTAAAGTAAATGAATGGGTGATACTTTCACTTTAACACATTTTTGATGCCATACTTTAGCTTTTTCTTCTGACTAGTCGGGTTCAGTTTTGTCCTAGCCCCATTTGACTCAAGCTAATTCTGCACTCACATTAGCTCCTCTGGATTAGATTAGACTAAAAGGGTTTACTGTCTATGTTGATGTGCCAACAGCAAATAAATCTCATCAAAAGTGCCACAATAAAACAGCTAAAAATCAAAAAGGCCGCGGCCGTGTTTAGCTGCACTGGCGCCACCCACGGACCATCACTGACGTGACCTTTCCCAATGAATCAATAATGCGGCAGAAAAAGAACATTTAATTTGACACACTTCACAACATGTCCATCAAACTAACCAAAGGACAGCTTTGAGCGGGTTATGCCGTGGGAAAAACAAACAGAAATGAACACAATCCATCCAAAACTGACTAAACCATGTAATTAGCAATTGTTTTGACCGATTTTTTATACGACGGAGTATAAGGGCCGTTCCAAATCGCTTTATGCCACTGTCACATATCAAGAAAATAATTCAATTGCGGAAAAAAGAAAACTCTTGTCATCTTAATAATAATAACACTCTTATTTACAGCTGTCATATGGACAGAAAATATTGCACAGGGATGATTGACATTATGTCACAGGATTGCACAGGGGTATAACAGTATTGCACAGGAGTATAACAGTATAACAGTATTCACAGGAGCTATAACAGTATGCAGGAGTATAACAGTATTGCACAGGAGTATAACAGTATTGCACAGGATTATGAAATCTGAATGACACGTTCAGGACTAACAGTGTTTGTTGTAAAGTCTGACAGCAGCAGAAGGAAAGACCTGTGAAACATCTCCTTCACACAGCGAGGCTGGATCAGTCTGAAGCTGAAGCTGTTCTCCAGAGCGGACAGAGTGTCCTGCAGGGGGCGACACTCATGGTCCAGCATAGATGTGAGTTTAGCCAGGACCCTTCTGTCCCCCACCTCCTGCACCGAGTCCGGAGCACAGCCCAGGACGGAGCTGGACTTCTTGATGACTTTGTCCAGCTTCTTCCTCTCTCTCTCTGTGATGCTGCTGCCCCAGCAGACCACCCCGTGCAGGAGGGCTGATGCCACCACCGAGTCGTAGAAGGTCCTCAGGAGTGGTCCTGGGATGGGACTGTCCAGGTGATGAGCGGGGCCTGGTGTCCCCCAGACAGGACGCTTCTTTTCAAGACAAAGAGTTCAATCTTTGTTTCATAAGACCAGAGATGTTTGTTTCTCATGGTCTGAGAGTCCTTCAGGAGCCTGTTTCCAAACTCCAGATGGCTGTCATGTGACTTTTACTATTTGACTATTTACTATGTGTCTTTCTATATTAAAAGATCTTGATAAAGCATGTCTCCTTCCCAATGACATGCCTCTAATTCTGACTTTTCCCAGGACCAGAGAGCTGAAGGCCTCGACTTGGCCCAACCACGTTACACTTTCTCTGTTATGTCTGAAGTGTAAAGTTGGCAGTTACACATCGCTACTGGTTCTGTGAAAGAAATACAACATTTCTGATATTTTGCCATTAAAAAAGTCATGGGGTTTGGTGCTGCTCCAAGTCTCCAAGTGCAGCTGACCACAGTGTTGTGAGTTCAATTCCCGATTTCGACATTTACTGTATGTCCTCCTTCTCTCTCAACCCCCATTTCACACTTTCCCGTCAATAAAGTCAACAGGCGCAAAATCTTAAAAAATAAAATAAATAAAAAGTAGTGTGGTTTGAACCAGTAACCCTGCAGTTTGTGGGTGAACCCTTGCCCACTGCAAGAGTGCTTACAATCAAAATGCTATTATTATATAAACCAGTCTGACTCTACATTCTTTTTTAGAATTCTTCAGTTCTCAAAATGTCCCCAGACTTAGTTTTATTGGATAATTGGTCAGAATAAGTGTGTTAGTTCTGTGAGAGGCCGGAGTTGGAGTAACATTTTATAAGCCAGACTCTGAGTTATGCTATTCTTGCATTCATTTGCTAATTCGTAAATGATGATATTAAAATGATTATTTCTATTTTCCAGAGGTAAATGATTGACGACGTGGGATGTAAGGATCATTCAGTGGGATAACATGGAAAACCCCCTGATGTGGCTATTATCTACTGTCTGCATTTAAAGCATTGTTCACTGCTGATAGGACGAGCAGTCAGGTGCAGTGTTTCAGGTCACGCGGCTCTCCTGATCTCGAGACAGGATTCTGGTCAGGAGTACCCAGCTGGAGGACCAGAATGTGGCCACAAGACAATACCATACAATCTGTGGAGGCTGTTGTGTGTTTTTGTTGCTGAAAAGGGATTCAGACATGGTCGCATTTAAAATCCCGTCATGATTGTGTTGATGTGATCACAATTACATTTCAATTCATCCGGACCCCTATAAACCTAAATGTACAATTCTTTCCCCTTTCTCTCAGGCAGCTGCTGCAGGTGTAGCCCCGGTCCAAACGCTGTGGTGAGGCTCGTACAGAGTCGATCAGTGAATATATAGCAGTCTGAATATATCCTGCCCCCCCCTCACCCCCCCGGGCCCGCTCACAGCCCCTGCTCTTTAAAAACGCAGAAGGCCAGGGCAGAAGAGCACTAAAGGAGCGAGAACAGAGACGTGGACACAGACACACAGAAGGTAAGGCTTACTTTAGCTTTGGAATGGAGCTGGGGCAATGCTTTGTCACTACTTTCATTCTAGAAACATTCAGCTGTATCATCTGGACTCTGTTTTTAGAGTCCAGATGATACAGCTGAATGTTTCTACAATGGAACACTCCTGGACGAATGAGGGATTACACCGACATGTCACTACTTTGATGTCACTACTTGAGTTGGGTGTAAATAACTTGATTTCAAAATGATAATGTTGGTTTCTGTTATTTTGAATGATATTTCATGAATAGTATGCTTATTTTACAATATCGTGAAAGTATTACTTGAATGTTGGATATAATAAGGTCAACTTTTTACATCTCAAATGTCACAGGATCATTATGATTTTGAGATTGTTTTGAAATATTATAAACCGAAATATCAGATTTAAAAGGCTTTTTTGTTTTGTATGATTGTTCAAGCTGTAATTAATTGTCACATTTTTATTTCATCTCCTAAAACTAATTTTTTATACATTTATATACATAAAAAAAATACATTTCAATTTGACATCGTAACAACCCCAACGTGGTCAGGTCTGACGTGTGAGAAAAGGTTCCACAATATTACTTTTACAGCATTGGCTTGTACGCTCTTGAACATCCATCGTTTTGTTGCTGTAGTAACAAAAAGCAGTATAAATTATATTTCATGATTAGAATTTTCATAATGAGTGCCCAGTAAGCCTTTTTAGACAGTCATGTGATCATGAGCACTGTAAGCATTGTCTTACATGATGAATGCAATAATACTACGTGGTATGATGGGCGTGAGATCCTTTAGGTGCAGTGTGGTCAGAGTTCTTCACTCAGCCGCTCCACAAGAGTCTTTGATAATCACTGCTCCTCAGGCACCTCTGACCATAGCCCGGTCGTCCTGTGCCTTTGGTTTAGTCCTCGATTTTCATGGAACTTAATTGAGGTGTTCTTCTGGGGAGATGCTGTTTTTTTTTTTTTCTTAGTTAGATTTGAAGTCACATCATTCCCATTAATAAAGGTATTTACGGCAGCTGTTTGTCACATTCCTGCAGCTAATGGGTCGGATGTGGAACTCAATTAGTAGCCACCGAGGCAGGCCCATGTGACTGTAGTGTCCTCCTCTCATCCCTCTAGGTCCGGTCATGCTGAAGCACATGTACAGATTTACAATTCTGATCAGTTTTACTTTTACAAGAGCAGAAGAGTGAGTATTGCAGCAGTGTTCTGGGGTGATGTGTTCTGTTCCTCTGATGCAGGAGTGTCATGGCTGAGCTGTACGACTGTACCGAGTGTCAGGAAAGCCTGTTTGGGCACAAGTATATCCTGAAGGAGGAAAAGTCCTACTGCATCAAGTGCTACGAGGGGCTCTTCTCCAATACCTGCGAGGTCTGCCAAGAACTGATTGGCTGCACCAGCAAGGTAAGACCGCCCCTTCTCACTGGGTGGTGCCTGTGCTTTGATTTTGACCTGGGTTCTGATGCAGGACCTGTCGTACAAAGATCGACACTGGCACAGCGAGTGTTTCCTCTGTGTGAAGTGCAGCCGTTCTCTGGTGGAGAAGCCCTTTTCCACCAAAGACGAGCTGCTCATGTGCATCGACTGCTACAGTAATGAGTTCTCAGCCAAGTGCCACGCCTGCCTCAAAACCATCATGCCTGGTAAGAACCAGAGAATGCATGGTCCTTTTCCAGACACTTTAGGTCATCAGAGGCACTGACAGTTCTGTCTCTGGCAGGTTCTAAAAAGATGGAGCACAAAGGCAACAGCTGGCATGAGAATTGCTTCAGTTGTAACCGCTGTCAGCAGCCCATCGGCACCAGGAGCTTTGTGCAGAAGGACACACACAACTACTGCCTGCCCTGCTACGAGAAGCAGTTTGCTCTGCAGTGTGTGCAATGCAAGAAGGTACAGCACTGTCCCAGCATGCATTACCAATGCACAAATAAAGTACATAACTTAGAACATGCTCCACAGCCCATCACCACAGGAGGGGTGAACTACCGGGACCAGCCCTGGCATAAGGAGTGCTTTGTGTGCATCGGCTGCAAGCAGCAGCTGGCTGGACAGCGATTCACGTCCCGGGACGACTTCGCCTACTGTCTCGTCTGCTTCTGCAACTTGTTTGCTAAGAAGTGTGCCTACTGCACCACCCCCATCAGTGGTGAGTTCTGTCTGTACTCCTCTCTAGTCCTCTCTAGTCCTCTGTGGTCCCCTGTAGACCTCTGTAGTCCTGTGTAGTCCTCTATAGTCCTCTATAGTCCTGTGTAGACCTCTGTAGTCCTCTGTAGTCCTCTGTAGTCCTCTGTGTAGTCCTCTGTAGTCCTCTGTGGTCCCCTGTAGACCTCTGTAGTCCTGTGTAGTCCTCTATAGTCCTCTGTAGTCCTCTGTAGTCCTCTGTAGTCCTCTGTAAGGCAAGGCAAGGCAAGGCAAGTTTATTTGTAGAGCACAGTTCGTACACAAGGCAATGCAAAGTGCTTCACACAACAGGAAAAAAATGCATTAAAATCACAAAGACATGGCAGAAATCACAAAATCTTAATTAAAAAGTGCCATTTTCAGGCTATCCGTCAAATAGTTCAAGATATAAAAGAGAATAGTGCAAAGAAAAGCATTTCAGTCATATGCACAGCCAAACAAAACAGTTTTTAGCTTAGATTTGAACATTGCCAGAGCCTATCTCACATCCTAGCGGCCTATCTCACATCCTCAGGAAGACTGTTCCAGATTTTAGCTGCATAAAACTGAAACGCAGATTCCCCATGTTTAGTCCTGACTCTGGGCACCAGCAGAAGGCCGGTCCCTGAGGTCCTCAGAGTCCGAAATGGTTCATAACATGTCCGAGATGTACTTTGATGCTCGGCCATGGAGAGACTTGTAGACTTGTAGTCCTCTGTAGTCCTCTGTAGTCCTCTGTAGTCCTCTGTAGTCCTGTGTAGACCTGTGTAGACCTCTATAGTCCTCTGTAGTCCTCTGTAGTCCTCTGTAGTCCTCTGTAGTCCTCTGTAGTCCTGTGTAGTCCTCTGTAGTCCTCTGTAGTCCTGTGTAGACCTGTGTAGACCTCTATAGTCCTCTGTAGTCCTCTGTAGTCCTGTGTAGTCCTGTGTAGTCCTCTGTAGTCCTGTGTAGTCCTGTGTAGTCCTCTGTAGTCCTGTGTAGTCCTGTGTAGTCCTGTGTAGTCCTCTGTAGTCCTGTGTAGTCCTGTGTAGTCCTCTGTAGTCCTGTGTCGTCCTGTGTAGTCCTCTGTAGTCCTGTGTAGTCCTCTGTAGTCCTCTGTAGTCCTGTGTAGACCTGTGTAGACCTCTGTAGTCCTCTGTAGTCCTGTGTTGACCTCTGTAGTCCTCTTGTGTGTCTCTTTGTCTCAGTAGAGTCATGAGTGCGAATGATGTGTCTGCATTGGCTGAGGGTCTTCTCTCTCTCACAGGTCTGGGGGGCAGTAAATACATCTCGTTCGAGCAGCGTCAGTGGCACAACGACTGCTTTAATTGCAAAAAGTGCAGTGTGTCCCTGGTGGGGCGGGGCTTCCTCACCTGTAAGGAGGACATCCTGTGCCCTGACTGTGGGCGGGACGTGTGAGGAGGTGTCTGGACCTCTGCACGCTCCCCTAACACATCTGACTGAGTTTTTGTGCATGCATTATCTTCAGTACAACTTGTCTTTAAAAACTATGTGAAAAACTAACCCTAACCCTATGAAATATATATATAAAAAAATAAATAAGCTATGACACTAACTAAAGCATGATAAACATATTTATATTAACATGTTTACATTATATTGTTTCCATATATTATATTATATTTATGTGATATTATGGACTGGGTTTAGGTTTTATAATGCATACATAAATAAATAATAATGCAACATATCACGGCTGATAATTGTTTCTTCAAATCTGTTCATATCACATTTTCAGAATGATGAGAAATTAGGACGGTTCCTAAAGTGATTAACAATCTCAAATGAAAACAAAACATATCTTTTGAATGATAAAAAGTCCTCAAAATGTTGCCTGACAGGAAGATGAAACTTTTGAATAACCTGACTAATGAAAGTTAGTTGAAAAACTGGTAGAATAAAAAGTATAATATTTTATGATACAATATGGTGAAACAGAATTTTCATCTTTTTTTTTTGGCCAAGGTTTAGTAAAAAAAAAAAAGTCTATATTTTATTTTGTTGTAGGCCTTAGATCATAATAAACAGCTACAGGGTTGAGACATTAAAGCTATTGTTGCTGGACCATGTGCAGGACACGAGCCACAGTGTCTAGCCAGTGACTAATCCAGACAAATTCCAAAGTTCCTGTAGAAACCCATATTTCTATGCGTCGAGCAATAGATGGGTTTATTGTGTGTTGTTGGAGCTATATTTCTCAATATTAAAAAGACCTTTGACACCGTAAATCACAAAGTCTTATTAAAGAAAGCAATAATCCCTCACCTCTTCAAATTATTTTGGTCATTTTGTTAAATACAAATGCATTTCTGGTCAGTCCAAACATTTATATCTTCACTTCAATATGAGGGTAAACTTACAAGGCTTCGGCTGGGTCGGTCTGTGTGTTGTGGGGAAACAGCCCAATGGTCATTGTTTGTCATGTGGTGTCTCAGAATCTGTGTCACACGGGTTGTTACAATGTCCAGTGTAAGCACTGGGATGCAGTCACTTCTGCCTCCAGTTATCTTAGAGCATGGAGCCCCCCTTGGAGAGTCAGGGCAGTCATGGGATTCTTAGATAACACGGGTTTATGCCCAGTTATTATAGGAATTCTTCTTTGAAAGGGATTTGTGACATATATCGTTAGTTGGCCAGTGGAGGGCAGCAATGCACTGACCGTGCCCAAGCTGCCGGAAACCAAGAAGCAGAAGAAAAAGAAGACCACTGAAGAATCGAGGAATTGAGGAGACAGGACAGGAGAGGAAAGGAGGCGAGGACGGAGAATTGAGACGCGGCCATAGACGATCTCCGTTAGCGGAAGTGATCAGCAGGTGCCACCGGAAGTGTGTGTGCTCCGCCCCGCTGAATGAGAAGAGCCGAGCCAGCTCCAGACCTGCTCCAGACCTGCTCCAAACCGCTCATCTGTCCACGATCCGTCCTTTTCACAGCGGCCAAACCACTCTCTGTAAGTACCACCGCGCTGCGAGCAAATTCATAAGCATGCGATAAAGGAATACATGTCGTTTGATGCTTCCGCTGTGCCTTATAAAGATGCTATGTGGAGCTAGCGAGGCGGCTATCCCCATTAGCACGGCTTTGTTATTTCAATGACTGCGTGAAAATAACGAACTGTTGAGTCTCTGGGGGATGTTTATCCTCAAAGAAAGGTGCTTTCACTGTCAACGTGGATAAACAGGCCGCACATTAGAAATAAATGTTCGGATGTGCATTTTAGCTTGCTCATAGTGGATGGACGTTTTGACGCTCCAAGTGGCAGCAGGTGGAAGTGACGTGTGATGGGAGCGGCGAGCACGTTTTAGTCCAGAAAAGTCCAAAAAAGATCAAATCTATAGCTACGATCAGAGTCACATTGAAAGGCTGTAGCATATAATGTCCATCCCGATGGTACAAACAATAGAATGTTCAATTCTGTCCTAGATTAGCACCCGTACTTATAACCTTTTACAAACTTATTATATAAATGTATAAAGCAGCTGTCCCTTCTATTTTCACCCCTGTTTTCATGCACAGAGGCGAACAACAGAGACTCAGACATGAGGTGTTTTTAGCAGAGCTTTGACTGCGCTTCAGCACCATCATTCCCCTGGGAACCTTCATTTTAGGTCTCCTTTTACAACTAAAGGGTTTATTCTAAAGGTTATAAAGGTAGAACAGTTTTGAAAATTACAGTAAAAAGTATTTCTACTGTAATCTGGGCCGTCTCAACCCGAAGGCTCCTCGGTTCTTGTCTAAACTCCCATTTATTGCTGGGGTTCAGATGACATAACATTCTATAAGCCTAATGTTTAATAGAATGTAATAAAGTAGTCGTAACAGAAATCACGTTCTGAATGTGTAGATTTTTGTCATATCTCATCAATAGGAATATGTAACCTTTATGCCTTTGGCCAAAGCTGCATGTACTTTGAATGATTATAATTACTTAAATAACTACTGGTTATGAATTGTGTTTATAACCAACACCGTACTTTAACCTATGAAATATATTTTGAGATAAAATGGACTGAATAAATTGAACGAATGACAAACCGTCATCAAAAATGAATTGCATCAAATATTGAGTTTGTAAAATGTTACTAACTGGGACAATCTGTATTTTAATTGTAGGATAAAACATCTCAATTTAGAGAGAAACTCGATCTGACCCTGTTTGTCTCCTCAGAAGTGTCTGAAAATGAGCACTGCCGTCCCCAACCACAGGCGGGTCAAACCTGGAGGTGAGTCCTGCATCTACAACAGGAGAAATGTAACTATTCAACACACCGCAGGGTAAAACGCTTGCTTCAATGAGTTAGTAACTGTCTAGCTTACTTAGTTAAGAAAATGAAAAATGTTAAAAGAAATCTTTCAAAGAATGTCTTTATTTGAATAAATTAAATTGTCCAGATGCTTATTATTTTCTTAATTTTGACTGTACTGAAACAAGCTTGGCATTTCTCACACTGCTGTCTGTATACACTATTATAATTATAATAATAATAATAATTGTCAATACTGCGCGACATCACTCCGTAGGAAGCCTCAAATAAACCACATAGAAACCTTATTATGATTGTACATGGCGGTTGGGTTCCGGCTCGTCCGTGTAAATGTGATGGTGTGTGTGTTGTAGCCATAAAGCCCGGGGCGGCGTCCACTGGAGTGACCGGTCCAAATTCCCAGATCCCCGGCTTGTCCCAGGCCTCCGACACCTCCCCGACGGAGCGCATCAGCTGCCGACGGGTGGGAATCTTCGAGAGCGACTCAGACTACGTCAAACTGGCCAAGCAGGGAGGGCACAAAGGTACGACGGGGAAACTCGGCATTTGTGTTGGAAAAAGTTACAGCCTTTTCAAAAATGTTACGTAATGAAAAATCTGTTCAGCCCCAGAACAAATGGACTGGAAAGTCATCTTTTTGGGTGAAAAACGCACCGCAGTGCGTTGTCTGCATGTTTTATTCTCCGCACTGTTAGCATGGTAATGTTTGTTAGCTTTATCGCGCTGGGCTCTGAAAAGTGTGCAAAGTGTTTCTAACGTCTTCACAGTGAATATTAGAATGCATTAGGAAAGTGAGCGATCGTGTGGAGTTCTGTTTTTCACGTTAAGACAAACAGCAGGCACTGCGCCGTTACGTGAATTAGGCCTGCAACTAACAATTTGTTAATGGATGAACCTTGATTGATGAATCGTTTTAGACTGTGAAAGGCTGAATTAATTCTTTGTTTCAAATAATCATTGCATTTGTAATATTTTGTTTGTGGAAAACATGTTTAAAACTGCCTCTGCAGTTAAAGATGTGATCTCAGATCTAAAGTAGTATGCATTTAACACATTTTGGCCTTAGAGGGCCATTTTGAGGGTGGGCACAGTTGCTTATTTAAACTATATGAAGTATTTATGGTTTTGCTTTGAATCAAGATGAACACTGCCCAAGATGGGTCCATGTCCAATGCTTATTGGCAGTTTAACAGCTCGGGTGGTCTTTTGCGCTCAGGTCTGCTCAGCCATGACGTTGTTGATGAAGACGCTCCCAGGAAGACCTACTCTCCAGCCTACTTCTTTGGCGATGAGACCAAAAGGTAAATTCGCCACTCCCGAGCGCCGTGTTGTTTTCCTGCAGTGTGCATGTCGTGTCCTGTCTTGTAACACAAACTACGAAGAAAGCATGTCCGCGGAGAAGCCCACCCCAGCAGGAGCCTGGTGTACTGGAGCTCTGGCTGAACTGAGTGGTTTTGTGCTTGCAGTGGAAGTAACGGCAGCTCTCCCGACGGCCAGCCAAAGGGAAGGCAGCCCCTCGCGGCTCCTTTTGGCACTGATAGTGAGGTGCACTGGGAGAAGGAGTCTGATAGTTTTACTGGTAATCAGAAGGTGAATGGACCCACCGACTCCATTTTGAACTCCATCACCTCTTCATTTCAGTCATTCGTCACCTTTGTTGTTTGGACCTTTCATTTGTTGCATTTATTCAGAGGTTTGGTGCTGTGTACAAGTTTTTCGGGACTTTTTCGTTTTCACTGACCAGACTAAACTCCACATCAAACTCATTTTGTCATCTGTTTTCGGGCATATTTTGCGTTTTCTCCATTGAGCCCCACGTCTTTCATAAGTGACCGGCGCCTGTTCTGATGTGTCCTCTCTGTCTCTTCCAGGCTTCTCCTGACGGGGCGGTCCAACAGATGGAGGCCATGTCCATAACCCACAAGTACAAGAGAACGTGAGGCCTATGACATAAAATGACTTGCATTCATAATATTCAGCAAATTTGAGTAGTTTTGATGATGCCTCGCACTTCTAATGTGCTTTACAGGCGTGTTACACTGCAGACATCATTCACGCACACGCACACATACAAGTTACTTCTGTCGCCACAGCTGCCCTGGGACAGGCAGAGCGAAGCGGCCTGTGCCATCGGCCCCTCTGACCAACACCAATCACCAGGGTGCGACCTGTCCAAAAAACAGAGGGGGATGTTTGGCTTTTTGTTTCTTTCACCCCCTCGGGCACATGTGTGCACTGGCCCCCGGGAACATCTTTAGAAAATCACATTTCCAGATCTAGAAACAAATGCAAAGGATTTTATTTTGTTTGGCCCACAAGCCGTGTTGAGTGTTTATCCTCCTTTCAGGACAGTGTATGTTACTGCGCACGCAGGCCGCAAACACAGATTGTACTCATGGGCTCATTTTCATCATTAGTCCCACATTCACTCTCAGAAACGCACTCTTTCATACGCCACCTACAGGACACTGGAGGAAAGGTAGGTGAAGTGTCTTGCCCAAGAACACAATGACATTCTGCACTAGCACCCCCCCTGTGGCGGAACAAATCTGACGGATGCGGCTGTGACGGGGGGAGTCTGTGCCTTTTTCAGTTTGTTTTGTCCCAAGAATAGAGCGAGGGAGGGACAGAAGCCCATCACAACCCTTCACTGCACATGCCCAACGCTCTAACCACTGAGCCACTCTCACTGCAATTTAACAAGTTCACATTCACTTTTAGACCATAGATTCTTTGACTTGTTCCAATGGTTTCAAAAGAGCTTGTGATCGAACAAAACAGTTTTTTGCCGTATCCGCTTGTAGAGAGCTGGGTCACTTTTGTCAAATACATTTACCACACGAGTGTCGCAATACTTCTGAATGAACGATAAGTTGAGTATTTAGCTCCTTAAAGGCTGCGTTCACACTGCAGGGTTTGAGCTCCAATTCAGCGGGCGCGGCCACAGGCGGCACAAGCAGCGGTCACACGGGCACAAGCAGCGGTCACGGGCACAAGCAGCGGTCACGGGCACAAGCAGCGGTCACGGGCACGGGCACAAGCAGCGGTCACGGGCACAAGCAGCGGTCACGGGCGCGGTCACGGGCGCGGCCACGGGCACATCCACGGGCGCGGCCACGGGCACATGCGCGGCCACGGGCACATGCGCGGCCACGGGCACATGCGCGGCCACGGGCACATGCGCGGCCACGGGCACTCCTTCATCTATCAGTTCGCTCCACTTTGACTGGTTGGAATTGTTTCCTCTTGATGACGTTCATGTCACATGACCTGAGCGTTCAGACTGAAGTGGCATTCTAAAAGTACGGGTACATGTTGGATTCACACAAAGTGGTCTGGGTCTGTTCACACTGCCCTGAAACTCATACGGGCAGAAGAAATGGTATTTGTTGGACCTGCAGTGTGAACGAAGCCTAAATGAAGCCTAAAGTGAAACCGATCACAAGCTCTGCATTTTCATACTTCAAACTTTCAACACAGTCCCATATCTTTGGTTGTTTAATGTTTTTATTCAAATGTGAAAATGTGTGTCTTGGTTTCGACTCTGTTAAGCTTGTATTAGACACAGTTTGACCAGTAATAACACGTTTATTTTCCCATGTTGTGCGGCCATACTGCACACACAATCTGTAAACAAGTCAAATAATCTGGTCTGACCGACACGTAGCTCAAGACTACTCTGATCTGGTCAATCTTGTGAAAGAAGTCATTTTATCTGGCGTGGCATAAAAGAGTCTGACCCTGACCCTTGTGTCCTGCTCAGGTCTTATGAGAAGAAGGCTCCTCCGGTCAGCATGTCCAAACTGCTGAGTCATGGTTACGTGGAGGAGAAGAAGAAGTCCCTGGACGACGACACTTCAAGTACTAAAACCTTTATTTAATATATGTGGCACTTTATTTGATCAGCGGTCTCGACGTTATGCACAAAGAAGGAATGGGACGTGACACCCAAAATTCTACCATCGTTAAAACTAGCTAATGATTATTCAACTCTTCAAACTATTATTTTTATTGAGTCTTGGTGTATTTATTTAAACAAATGAAAGGGGAAGATTATCCAACTCCTGAGCTCTTGATCAGTGCTTCCTCATCATTCGTTTTTGCGTCGTCGTGCTCCTGAGGCTCGAGTGCTCAGACTTCTCCTGATTTCCTGTTTTCACCTAAACTCATTTAGCCTCGACAAAGGGCTGCTTTCACTTATGCGGCTTTTCAATGTCACACACGTAGGGGGCGCACTTGAGAGCTATGCTTGAACTAGAACTCGGGTACTGGATGTCATGGGCTTTCACACGAGGAAGAGCAGAAGAGCGGGTCAGATTCAGATGAAATTAAATTATGTTCATAACAACTGCGTGTCTGCAATTAGCATTAGCATTAGCATTAGCATGTCGAGGCAAGCTAGCCGGCACATTTACATTTGTTCAATACAAGTGTTCATTAATGTGCATTGTCTAAAATCAAATGCAATGTTAAATTTTTAATGTTTGAAAATATAAAATAATTATTAAATAATGGGAGAGTAGATGTAATAAAAGTATAATTAAAAGTGCTTGTTCTCCCAGTGAGTTTCAGGTGTTGTGGCTAATGTGTTTAATGTGAATAGAATATAATTTATTTTAGTTTATTGTTGTCCAAAGTGAAAAGCGAGGAGCTGAATAAAAAGGTCACTGTTCTTGATGAAGGACGAGGGAACTTCTTCCCACACGTTTCAAACTCAAAAGACAAAAGAAACCCATGAATCATGTTTCTTAGTTTTATGGCGCTTAAACCCAAAGAGAATTCACTCAAATTAAACGCGTAATGGAAATGTAATCTGTGCGTATGTTTCAGGCGTGACGTCAGAGATGACCAGCACCCAGGCCACAGACGACGTGGGCGTGGATGACCTGGAGTAAAGCCGCCGCCCCTTCCCCTGGGGTCGCGCTAAACGCTGATCAAACGCACCCCACAGCCACCGTCCATCTGCTGACCGCTTCCACTTCAGTTCACGCCGCAGTACTTCCCTATATTTATTTGCTTAAACATGTAAACAAGAGAGAGGTCATATTTCTTGTTGTTTCTTGGCTGTTCTTGTGCTCCTGACCTGAAAACGTGTTGTGCATTCTCGATTTGAGCGACTCCTCCAGGGAACGAGGGTCCTGCTCTTTGGGGGCCCTGCTTGTATGAAGATCGAGGGTGTGAAAAGTATTAGTGCTTTTAAGTGATGTGTGATAGTATTATGATATCATTTGTTTGTTTGTCGGGCAGTTAGTGCTGCATGGATACGAGCGGGTTCATGGGGCCACCCTTTCACACTTGTCGGGATCAAACTCGGGGCTCGGCATCAACACTTGACAAACCGGGGAAATGTTCCTAGACTTAAGTTAGGTTTTCACTTTCCATTTTGGCCTGTAGGATTTTATTTCTCAAATTTACTTTATGGTTAGAGAAATATAAAAAAACATGCCAAAGTCTACAGTTTACTCCTCCGCCTTTGTGAATCACTCAACTTAAATAGTTCCTTGTGAAAAATATAGAAGGGCTGTACCAGATTTTTAAGTCTCAAAAGGTGAAAAAGGGTTAATTTAAACGGTTTGCAGCGCTCCAAACGGATTCCTTTCATCCAAACGGTTCACGGCCAGAGCAGAGTCGCACCAGTGAAGGCGTTATAATTGGATGCAGACAGCATGCAGCAGGAGCTGCTTTTACATTTTTGTACTCTACTTTTATTTTTGTACCTTTTTAATTGCATTACATTTGTGACAAGCGTTTATGTCGAGCTCTGATCAGTATTAATCACGTGTAACGCTCATTTGCAATGTCTCGACCTCGCCTTTATTTGTGACTATGGTGCTGATTTTAATACTGTAACTTTTTTCTCCAAAACATGCTATGCCAGAGTTGAACTGAGTTTCACTGTTGCCACAGCCAAACATTGTAACACTATTTGACTTAGTTTAGTGTATGAATCTTGAAAATATGTGGAAAAAAACATTATGTTCTGTTGCATTTGTTGCAAAACCACTAGCCTTTAGAATTATGTTGCCGGCTGAAGTAATCAACGGTGCCAAAAGTCGTGATGCCTATTCCCCCCCTGCACGGGGCTCCTGCGTGGGGCCCCCAGTGTCACCACAGAGGGCAGACGGGTGTGTATTTGGCTCTGTGCTTTGTTTGCAGTGTGCTGAGGAGGAATGTACAGCTCTGTCAGTCAATAAAGGCATGTGCATGTGTCCTCGGCCTGTTCATTTGAACTACACATTTCACCACAACAGGATTAGAGTTAGGACTTTTTTAAAGTCAGTTTTTTTGGCTTTTTCCCCATTTCTGCAACGTTGTTTGGACATAAGCAGCAGATGTGACCGGTAGAGGTAATCCACAACTGTTACCTAGCAACCAGACTGTAAACAAGGGCCCATGAAAATACACCTGCCAATAACACCTTATTTTTTGAAAAGATAGTTTGAACTGTCATTCCATGTCACTCTTTTTTTTGACCTTTTCAACATGTTTTCCACTCTCTTATAACTGATGCGTTTAGCCCAGGTTCACCAACACCTGCCACGCACTGGCTTCACGCGCTCTCACGTGGGAGAGGATTGGCCACGCCCGAGGGAGGAGTATAAAGTAATGACGTAATGATAGTTGTGACGCGCAGATAGTTTCAGGTCCAGAAAACAGGGACCCTTCGCGGAGGCCGGCCGTGTATTGTGGGCATATCGTGCCGGCCAATCAGAATGGGCCTTTCTGCCACGTGCTTCTGTGATGAAAGCCGACCAATCAGAATGCAGCGTTCGCAAAGTAAGCTTAAGCTCAACAGACCCGAGTTCAAATCCCGCAGTGCTCATAAGAAGCTCAAAAGACCGGAGTTCAAATCCCGCAGTGCTCATAAGAAGCAGGAACATTACAATGGACAAAACTTTCAGTTTATCAAGTTTACGAGTGGGGGATGTCAGATGGCACTGGTTAAAAAGAGTAACTCATAAGAAGGACTGATTCTCAATTTTAATAAAATGTAGTTGTATGTCTCGTGTGTGCTACGAAGGCTCATTCAGTAAAGTGCAGGACACGAATAGTGATCTCTGCTTCAGAGATGGACCCTTCTCCCACCTTCTGACTGCATAAATACACTTGGAGTGGGTCAGAAAACTCCAGAGGGGTTTAGTTTGCAGGGGTCAGAACAGTAGCATTCACGACGAGGTGACACTATCACACACCATTATTGTGTTCAGTTTATGTTGTGTAGAGAAATACAACCATTTCCTCATTATTATTTATTCTATGATATCTCAATCATTTATAGAATATTTGTTGTGCAACTATATTGGAAAAGAAACACAAAAAATATACACTTTTAAGAATATGTATTGACAGTAAGGCAAGAATAATTTAGTCTTATTCATTTTTACAGTCCAGCCAGCCATTCATTTACAACAATAGTAGTATTTACATTAAATATACAGATATCATACAGATATCATACAGGGCTGAACCTAATCCACCCGTTAATCATTTATTGTCTTCCCCATGTTTCCTAAAAGGCTGGTAAAGGTCATGCATGGAGCTGCCATCGCCCTCATATTTAGACTTTGGCTGGCCACAAGACATGCATTTCTTTGTGTGGGTTTCTTCAGGCTGCTACTTGCTGCTTCTACACAACGCTCTGCACAATTTTCTCAAGGGCGTCCTGAGAAAGAGACGAGGTGACGGTTCTAAGGAGGGTGGCATAGTGTGACGACAGGTACAGTTGTGGTGGTGCTGCCCGCTGTGAGAGACTGCCAAAGTGCCCGGGCTGATGTTGAGTGAGGATGATGCGTTTGCTTTGATTGCTGTGTTGTTTTATGTATTGAGAAATGTGTAGTTTTGTTGTCAGGTGTAGAATGCTGTTGGATTGGCTGAGTTCCTGCTCAAGACGGGGCAGCCGAGGGGGAGGAGGTGCTGAACTGGAAGCTGCACTGGTGGAGGGCCTAGAGAACAAAACAGATGAATGTTTTAGTTTTAAGCATTCACAACACAATGTTTTTGTATGCACATAAAATGCATTCGATGACACAGATTTAAACCCACTGCACTGACAGGCAAACTACATATGAGCAGCTCCTAACCATTCGTCTGCACATTCTGGATTTGTTTTTACTGTGATAAACAGACACATAACACTTGGATCTTACTCACTTTGGGTTCTCTCTTCACCAGGAGCATCAGATGCAGAATGTGTGCGTTGAGCTGCATCTGAAACAAACTAAACACCAACATATGTTTGTTTAGATTATTTTATTAAAGTGTCTATTCAATGTGCCACAATATCAGACCTGGAGCTGAAGCACTGCCAGACTCAGGCAGAAGGAACGTCAGCTCCTGCGGGAGTGGCACAGGAGGTTAAAGGGGCAGCACAGATGGAGCAGCTGCAGAGGGAAAGAAATGTATTTATAAAATGTTACCAACTTTGAACTTACCATGGCAGAAGCTCTTCCCATCCTGTGATTCCTCCAGTACAGGATGTTTGGACTGTGCAGCTACATGTAAGAGAAGAAGAAAGCATTAATTAGTCACATTTAGCTCTGTTAGTAACGACACACATACTTACGTTTGACCTGTTGTTTGAGTCCATGTCCATGAGTTTATTTCGCTGTTTTATTCAGCAACATTAGTGTAAGCTCTCAGACGCACCACAGCGAGAGCGTTCTGCCTCACGTGCTCCTCCTTCACTGGGGCACACTGCGGTCCCTCATGTGACGGGTCGTCCATAATCCTCCTGGCCTCCTCTGGGAGGGCACCTGTGGAAATATTTGTCATAGTTTTTAATTCCATTAGTTGGCGGTTTGTGAAGACATTTTGAACCATCGAAAACACAGAGACAGTTGACACTTCACGGACACACTTGAAACCAGTTTAAAACCATCATTTGACAAAATGATGCCACGGTATCATTGTGTGTCAAATCATTCATAACTGCTGCGTCATTTATATGGATCTGGCTCTTGATTACAGTCTGGTTGCCAGGTAATAGCTGTGGAATGTCTTCTACCTGCTGTCATATTTTGTGCTCATGAAAATGAATGACATTTGGATGGCAAAAATGTGTACACTAACACTAATAATCTACAAACTATTTGCAGCTCAGGCAAAGTAAAAGCAAAACGGTAGAGCTTTATTGTACAAAGAAGTACAGTAAACACAATATAAACTTCAAACCAAGTGAAGACATTCACACACGTAGGTGTGATGCACGTTTATGCAAGAGACAACACGCAGATCAAGTCATATTGCACCTTATACTGCACCCCTTTAAAAGCAATGCAGTTTAACTTAAGAGGGGTGAAAATCACCCAAAAGTGACAGAAAACTAGCGTTAGTAGTTCAACAAACACATCGGACAAGTAGCAGTGACTTTACGTGACTTTACGTGGCTAAAAACACAGTTTCAAAACAACAACAAACACAACACGGACTTTACCAGAAGAAAGGCTCTCAAATCCCCGCTGTAAACGCCACCGAACTGTGAGTTTTCAGGCCGTAAAATGTCCACAAGATGTCAAAAAACAAGTTGGTTTTATCCGCAGGAGCGCAAAAACTTACCGTGTCCGCCGCTCCGGAGCGCTCCGCATTCAAAACACGGCGCGCTCGCCGCCACAGCGACGCCGCCGGCCGAAAGTATATCGCATCCGTAGTGATTCAGCACTACCATAGGAAATGAATGGGATTCCGTTTAGGGCCGTTTAGCTAAACAATCCGCGGCTGCCGCGCGGATAGAGGGTCCAGATGAACCTGTGTGTGTGTGTGCGTGATTGTGTATGTGCGTGCGCGCGGGCGGGCGTGAGTATGTATGTGCGCGCACGCGTACGTAAGTGTGCATGAGTGTGTGCATGAGTGTGTGTGCACGTGCGCGAGTGTATGCATGAGTGTGTGCGCGAGCGCGTGTGTGCATGAGTGTGTGTGCGTGCGTGTTTGTGTCTGTTGCTGAGTGGCACGAGCAGGTTTTGTTCGCGGCAGGTGAGCGGAGCGTCACGTGACACGTGATGCGCTCGTGGGATGCGCACTCCGCGCTCCTGGACGCGTTTCTTCGCGCACTTGAAGCGAACGCGCCCCGTTGAATCGGAGCCATAGGAGCCCATCGATTATCTATCGACAATTGAATCCATAGCCGCATGGTGACGTCACGGCGCTGATCGCTGTCTGGCTGGGCGGATGCTGTGAGCGGCAGCAGCAGACGTGCATGCGCGCACTGACAGACAGGGAATAAATCACGGAGATTGCACGAGGAGACGTTTGTTGTGTTTGGTCGCGCGCGTGGAAGATGTAGCTGTGGCGAGCTCGTGCGCATCCAGCTGTGGCCTGCTTCTGCAAACATCTGGTGAGTGTTCTCCGCACGCGCCTCCGCACGCGCCTCCTCGCGCGCTTCTGCACGTTTGACCGGCGCCCAGAGGCGCCAGGGCAAATGTCAGAACGTGACACGGTGACAATGGAGCCGAGCTGCACGCGCCTGCAGGTGCCGTGTGCGCTGCGTCCACACGGACGCTGCTGCACACGCACACGGCTGCTGCAGGCGCACTGTGCGGATTAAAGATGGCAAACACTGGAGCCCGTGCGCGTGAACATGAGCTGTAGCGGCGACAGGCCGGCGCTCCGCCGTGACCAGTGACCACTCACTGTGGACACAGCGCAGACTGAGAAAAGGCACAATGAGCGCGTGATACTGAAGCCCCTCTGCGCGGCCTGGCCCGCTTTGTCATGCCCACATCCTCTTTACTGTCACTGTGCTCATGCTCAGGGTCAGAGCGGCCGGACAGACAGGGGCCGGCTCCGGACCTCACTGCCGCGACAGGGAAGACATGGAGGAGGGGGACTCCGAGGGGGAGGGCCCCATGGCGGCGAGGGAGGGGCCAAGTGCTCCCAGCGTCCAGTCTGCCCCCGGCACTGCCCCCGTGACCACCACCACCAACCTGCTGGCGTCTGTCAAAGAGCAGGTATACTCTCCTGGTGGATCTGCTCTGACACACCAGAGTACTGCGTTACTCCATTACTATGTCATTGTCAGAAGAAAAGACGGATGACCCTGCTAAGTTATCTCTCAATTATTATGCAACAGTGTAGGCCTACTTGGGGTTGGCAGACTTGGGGTTGGCAGACTTGGGGATGGCAGACTTGGGGATGGCAGACTTGGGGTTGGCAGCCCGCTACACTAGAGCTGGAACTATATGTGGAAAGCAGCACTGCAGCAGAAAATGTGCATTTTTAACGCCTGACAGACCCACACCTGAACATCCCTCTCTGTGGCACAAAGTAGAGGCAAACGTATTCCCAAACGACGTGGCACCATCTGTGCCGAGGCGTCGTGCGTGTCTGGGTGGCGCCAACATTTGCCCCATCAAACTTTTACAATACAATGATAATCCTCCCGCCACGTCCCCCTGACCCAGATCCAGGGAAGTCATTAACACTGAGCAGATGTTTTACTTCAAATTGTGCTTGAAATCTTGGGTCATTTAGGAGTCCGTTTCTAGGACAACAATGACTTTGAAACCCTAAGATATGAACGTTGCCCTTTGCACGCTCTGGTACACAAAGAGAGCGAAAAAGCTGAAATTACTGTCTGAACCACAATTTGCTGGAGTGTCTTGCCAAAGGACTCAATATGTGCTTGAGATCGAACCAGCTACTATCTGGTGCGAGGGAAACACTCAACCCACTGCACCGCTGTCTTTTGTATTAAATAAACTGACTTGTGCTAAAACGTAGCGTCATGACTGCTTTTTGAAGGACTTGGAGCAGGACGTGTCTGGAGCTCAGCAGATGGACAGGACTCGTGCTCCGGATGGTTTGGAGGTGGATGATGCAGACGTTTGTGTCGGGCTCAAAAGAAGCTGTAAACGCTCGTCTCGCTGTGGAGAAGATCACGGTCTCAAATTGGGACGCATCATTGTACTGTGCTTTTGGGTTTTCTGCAGCAGAACTAAAGTAGAATAAGACAGGTTCTATCACGAATGAGGCGTGTTTGTGTACGTGTCAGTGAGATCACGCAGGCTTATTCTCGTCATATGACCAGCTCTGACCCAAATACAATAAGCTTTTGTGTAGAAACGTTTCCACGGTTTGAATCCTGTTTCTTCTCGACCTGCATTTGACTCGAAAATGTCTTCTAAAATGGAATGTGTGGCTGGTGCTGGGGCTCTGACCATCTCTCCCTGTGGGTGACACCAGGAGCTGCAGTTTGAGCGCCTGACCCGAGAGCTGGAGGAGGAGAGGCAGATGGTGGCCACTCAGCTGGAGAGATGCATGCTGGGAGCAGAATCCCCTGCCGCAGACAGCAGCAGGTACATACAGTATATTTACTTCAAATATATGGGACAGAAGTGTGGAAGGCTGTCCAGGGGTCTTAGCAGTGAGCTCATACTGAAGCGTAGTCAAAGTGATGCGACTAGTGTTTGACTTCTCGTGCTTTAGTGTGTGAACTGAACACGACCGTCTTAACATTTGAACACTTTGTCTTTGTCTGAAGCTCGTCAGAGAAGTCGTTTGCTTGGAGGACGGCAGGTGGTTCTATTTTCACTCCATTTTCATCACTATGTTAGAAACGTGCAGAAATCTAATGCCATGTGTTTTTCTAATGCGATGTTGTGCAGGTGGCCAGTCCCAGGGGTCTATGGAGGCCCCTGGGAGCCCAGGAGCAGCTGCAGAGCCAGAGGAGGCGCTGTTCCTGCCTGATCCTGAACACGGCTCGCTCCATGACAGCGATGGTCAGTCGCGACACACAGACACACACATGAGCAGAGTGTAGTGCTGTAGAGGACACTGACCCCTGACCCCTGACCCCTGACCTGACCTGACCTCTGCTGCCCTCTGCCTTCAGGTTCAGGGGGGCACTCGGCCCACATGACCTCGTACTCGGACAGTGGGTACCAGGACAGCTACTACAGCCAGACTGTGGTGCGCTCCGTGTCCCGCAGCCCCCGCGCTGAGGGCCAGGCCTCTTCACAGGTGAGTCCAGAGCCTCGTCTGTGACCAGCAGTGAGGGGCCCCGGAGGGTGTCCTGGTACTGGACATGCACCTGCTGGACGTATGAGCAATCTAATACTATACGACTCATTAAAACACTATCGATCCATACCATAATGCCACTTGCCCTCTGTCTGTCCCCTGTGCCAGGGTTCAGGACGTGTCCTCAGGAGGATGTCCTCAGTCCCCTCCAGGGGCCAGTCTCCGGGCTGTGGTCCCGTGTCCCCGTCTCGTGTGTCCCTGCGCACATCCCAGGGAAGTACCTACGATTCGCCCATCCTGTCTGAGCCCAAACCTCTGTCTGCAGTGTTCCCGGGGACCACCATGCCCCCCTCCTGCCTCTCACCCCCCTCTCCCGGAGACGCTGTCCTGGGCTCAGGGGCCCGGCTGGGCTCCTCCCTGTCCCTGGTGGAGGGCAGGCTGGGGTCCCCTCTGCGCTCCGGGATGACGGCGGTCCCCCAGCACTACACGTCCACTCTGCCCCGGCAGAGCCAGTCTCTGGCCTACGGCGCCGACCCGTACGGGCTGTACCAGCACCACGCCCTTCCCCGGCCCGACAGCCTCATCGGTCAGTACTCCTGCTCCACAACACACGCGTCACACTGTGTCTAACCCGGACCCCTTCTCGCGTGTGCAGGCCTCCACAGCTCGTACGGGGGCCACACAGCTCAGATGGAGCCTGAGCTGAGGGCCACTCTGTCCCCTGACTGTCCCATGACCCCAGTGTTTGACGAGAGAGCCTTTCAGAGCCCCCTGTTTCACAGCCCAGGCCACGACCCACAGGGCTCCATCTACAGGAACAACTTAGGTACTGCACTCTAATAGCGTGACTTGAAGGTGTTTCGGGACAGTGTGCTGATTTTATGGTGTGGTTGGTTAAATATTAAAAGTATGTTGGTGATTATGAGAACCATAGACTCAGGTTGAAATCAGACCTCTGTCCCCCAGGTCTGGAGACCCTGCCCAGGACCAGCAGCCATGCCGGGACCCTCCCCCACAGCGGGACCCTGCCGTACAGGGGCAGCAGCTACGGCTTGAGCTCGGCGGGAGTGTACGTGGACTCGTTCAGAGAGCCATACTCACAGAGACTGTCAGGGCTGGACCGGGGAGCCACACGCACCCCCAGCATCGAGAGCATCCACAAGGACCCCAGGTAACACTGCCCCTGCTGGCCAGAGTAAGCATAGGCCGAGCACTTGTTGCACATGAAGTCAAACCTTGTGTCTGCTCTTCAGGGAGCTGGCCTGGAGAGACCCTGAGCTCCCCGAGGTCATCCACATGCTCCAGCACCACTTCCCCTCAGTGCAGGCAAACGCTGCAGCTTACCTCCAGCACCTGTGCTACGGGGACAACCGCATCAAGATGGAGGTGAGCGCCCTCTACAGACACACTGGAGCTTTAGTTTGCGTTTGAGCTGGCTCAGTTGAAACTTGCCATTCTCCGCAGGTGTGTCACTTAGGAGGCATTCAGCACCTGGTAGACCTGCTGGACCACAAGATGTCAGAGGTACAGAAGAGCGCGTGTGGGGCCCTCAGGAACCTTGTGTACGGGAAGGCCACGGATAACAACAAGGTGGCTCTGAGGAACTGTGGGGGCGTCCCTGCACTGCTCCGCCTGCTCAGGAAGACCACGGACAACGAGGTCCGCGAGCTCGTCACAGGTACCACCCTGCTGTCTCACCAGGATCACAGCATCAGACCAGTCCATAAAGAATGTGTATCTGAGCGGGCCCCGGGCGGCGGCGGGCCCCGGGCGGCGGCGGGCCCCGGGCGGCGGCGGGCCCCGGGCGGCGGCGGGCCCCGGGCGGCGGCGGGCCCCGGGCGGCGGTGGGCCCCGGGCGGCGGCGGGCCTCATGTACTTTTAGAAATGTTTATTACTGAAGGACCGGTGAAGCTGCTGCAGTTTGATCTTAAGTCAACTCACTTCCTTTATATTCCTATATATAACAATACAACACAGTTTGGACGTGCATCTAAACTAGAAGTGCAAGACGAGTTCATTTTGAACACTGTTTTTGGCCTATTTGAAATGATAATTTATCATGAATATTTTTGGTACTTTTTGCTATTCGGCTGCTGTGGTTCTTGTACTTTGCTGAGGCGGAACAATTCATCAAATGATGGTTTATTTTTGGCCCGTTGGCTTTATCAGACAGGACTATGTAACATGAAACGGGGGAGAAGAGCAGGGAGGACATTGGGCAAATTGTCAGCTCTCATGACGCTGAGGCCGGCCCCCCTGGCATATGTGCTGCTGCTTTAACCACTCGACTGGCTCATCTCGAGCCAACCCTCTGAAGAGCTTCTGGTTTGGAACAGTTCAAACTCAAAGTGTGTGTTTACGAAAGGAAAAAATAACATTTTAAAAACCAAATCATTTTTTGTGCAGAACCTGGTGAATGAAATACTTTAAAGCTGAATTAAGTTTATAAACACAATCTGCATATTGTCTGAACTCTGGCCAATCAGAATTGATGATGTGGTGGGTGTGGTTTGCAGAGGGGGAGGGGAGCAGACAACAGTAGTATCAGTACCTGTGATAAATAAAGGAGATGCTGATGTCCCTTCTATTACCTGTGCACCAGGCGTCCTGTGGAACCTGTCGTCTTGTGACGCGGTGAAGATGACCATCATCCGAGACGCTCTGTCCACTCTGACCAACACCGTGGTCATCCCTCACTCAGGCTGGAGCAGCACGGCCCACCGCGACCAGCAGCAACAGAGGGGCCGCTTCCAGTCCTCTCTGCTGCTGCGGAACACCACCGGCTGCCTCAGGTACACCGCACCCTCACCCGGACGCGCACCCTCACCCGGACGCGCGCCCTCACCCGGACACGCGCCCTCACCCGGACACGCGCCCTCACCCGGAACGCGCCGCCCCTCACCCGGACACGCGCGCCCTCACCCGGACGCGCGCCTCACCCGGACACGCGCCGCCCTCACCCGGACGCGCGCCCTCACCCGGACACGCACCCTCAGCCGGACACGCGCCGCCCTCACCCAGACGTGCACTCTCACCCAGACACGCACCCTCACCCGGACGCGCGCCCTCACCCGGACGCGCGCCCTCACCCGGACGCGCGCCCTCACCCAGACACGCGCCCTCATTTGCTGCATGTCCCCCCTGCTCTCATCCCTATTGCACACTACACTGGCCTGTACAGTAAAGCCTATGGGACAAATACTCCTTAACAACAACAAAAAAACATCTATCTCTAGAGTAGCAGGGACCCCACCAGGCCAGGCTGATCAGATCTGCGGAGAGGCGACCCACCCGGCTTTTATGCAAATAAAAACAACTGTAATTGATCCGCGTGTGTAAGAGATACGTTCAAGGCCATAATGAGGAACATTTGAGGCATCTCTGTGGAACACCAGAAAAGTTACATTGTACATCTTTACGTAGTCATTATTTGGGCAAATGTAAGTGTCACTAAATGCCACTTTGGTAAAAAGACCAAAGTGGACAATTTAAAAGGCGTTAAAATGAGCACATTTGAGATCAGAAGAAGACGACGTGTCACAGAGGACTTCTCTGCAGCTCAGTGTTGATGGAACATTCCCAGAACCTGGTCTTCCTCCTGCTGAACCAGAACCATGTGCCGCTGTCAGCTGAAGGCGCCTCTGATTGGAGGAGGTCCCCTGGTGCTGTATCCAGGCAGTGTTAGGTCCCTCTTGTGGAGAGAGTGTGTATTGCAGCTCTCTGTATGTTGACGCTATGTTTGTTTGTTTGTTTGTGTGTGTGTGTGTTTGTGTGCGTGTGTGCGCGTGTGTAGGAACTTGAGCTCAGCGGGGGAAGAGGCGCGGAGTCAGCTGCGCAGCTGTGAGGGGCTGGTGGACTCTCTGCTGCAGGTGCTCCGAGCCTGCAACAACACCACCGACTACGACAGCAAGGTGCCACACACACACACACACACACACACACATACTGTACACACACACGTACACCACACACACACACACATACTGTACACACACACACTTAAACCACACACACATACTGTACACACACACGTACACACACACACGTACACACCACACACACACACGTACACCACACACACACACACACACACACACACACACACGTACACACACACACACACACGACACACACACACACACCTACACCACACTACACACAACTACACACATGCTCACGTACACACACGTACACCACACACACACATACTGTACACACACACATACTGTACACACACACGTACACACACACACACACACACACACACACACACACACACACGTACACACACACACACACACGTACACCACACACACACACATACTGTACACACACATGTACACCACACACGTACACACCACACACACACTACACACACACACACACACATACTGTACACACACACACACGTACACACACACACGTACACACACACACATACACACACACACTGCTACACACACACGTACACCACACACACACACGTACACCACACACGTACACCACACACACACACACACACAACACGTACACACCACACACGTACACCACACACACACGTACACCACACACACACACACACACATAATATATAATCTTGCTCCAGAAATTGATTACGTAACATGAGATTCAGAAGTGTAATCCCAGCGTTGTCAACACAAACTGTGACTTAATGACCATCTAAACGCAGGAAGAACTTTGGGTCGGTCAAAGCCCGCAGATCTGGGACACTAAACCCGCCCACTGAAAACCCCCCAGATCTGAACCAGTTTAACAGCTGAAGCAGTGGCTGAAGTGAGGCCTGTGACCACGAAACCATTGGACATGTGTGCTGTGCTGCATGTTGTATGTGAATGCTGTTGTGATGTCAGAGACCAGGTCTGGACATTGGCCTTTGGCTCCATGGCCTAAATGGACATGACGCCCGGCCACTATTTTATACGTGGCAATGCGCTCTGTTCTGTCCCTTTTTAAATAAACTACTAATGATAACACCTACACCACACTACACCCACACCTACACCACACCACACACCCACACCTACACTACACCTACACTACACCTACACCACACCTACACTACACCTACACTACACCTACACCACAGCTACACTACACCCACACCACCAACCTTACACCTTACTCACTACACACACCTACACACCTACACTACACTACACCTACACCTACACCTACACACACACACCTACACTACACCTACACTACACCTACACTACACCTACACACTACACACTACACCCACACCACACCTACACTACACCACACCTACACTACACCTACACTACACCTACACTACACCTACACCTACACCTACACACACTACACTACAAACCTACACACACCTACACCTACACCTACACTACACCTACACCACACCTACACCACAGCTACACTACACCCACACCACACCTACACCTACACCTACACACCACACCTACACTACACCTACACTACACCTACACCACACCTACACTCATCTACACCCACACCACACCTACACTACACCCACACCCACACCTACACCACACCTACACCCACCACCACACCACACCCACACCTACACCACACCCACACCCACACCACACCTACACCACACTACACCTACACCACACCTACACACACACCTACACCACACCCACACCTACACTACACCACACCTACACTACACCCACACCACACCTACACTACACCTACACCACACCTACACCTCACGAGAACACGTGTCAGCTTGACACCTACATGCTCGGATAGTCGCTGGTAGACCTGTACATGGCCTAGTACTGTCAGGCAGTCGTGTGGCGAGTATACTAGTCGATTCGTACGGTCTACCGACTAGTGTGGTACGTCTGGTAGCACCCACGTACGTGCTACACCATAGGTACACTCGTACCACGTGTAGGCGTATGCTCGTACACATACGTTCCGGGTGCACGCATAGTCACGTGACTAGAATTAGTCACCTATGTACGTGATATGCGCCTATCCACCTAGTGGAGTACGTAGTACGTGTGGTGTGGAGTAAAGTAACGTTGTGCGTATAGGTCCCGTACTAAGTGAGTGTACTGTGGATACATGTACGTGCTCGGATACACGTGCTGACTACACATTAGCAGGTACGTGTGTGGAGATGTACTAGTTGTGATGTTATTTAAAGATTTCGATTGTCCTGTACATGTTGTGCGTAGTACTATGATAGCGATGTGGTTTGTACGTATGTCGAGAGTCGCTGTAATGTGGATGAGTAGTAGGGTGGTAGTCGTGTGAGATGTGATGTACGTAGAGTGGAGGAGTACGTGTGGTAGTACGAGTGTAGTGCGTGTACGTAGTAATATTGTACAGTAGTGGATTCGAACTCCACACTCACACTTCGGCCCGCGTATTTTTTGCACTTGAGCCTAGCATATGTGTGCTTCTTAACCGCTGCCTCCCTTGACCGGTTAGAGAGATTTCTAGGAAACTTCAAGATATGTCTTAAACGACAGCAACCGACATAATAAAGTATTCAGTCTGCGTGTTATTTACACAAATGGCTCAGGATGAGAGCTTTGGAAGATTTCGGAGGTATTGCCTAACATATCACTTTAATCACATTCCTGTTCAGTGGGACATACCATAAGTAATAAATCCGTCAGAGATGCAGGATTCGTTAAAAAAAATAGTAAACTCAGTAATTGTCCACTCAGCCACTGCAAAAATTGTATTCCGGCATATTTTTGCACTTGGAGTTTACCTGGCTATTACTAGTTTGATGTCAGTTTCTAAAGCTTTCAAAAGTGCCATATTTCCCAAACTGGACGAAATCAACGCCTAAGAAAGAGAATCGAGACTATAATTCAAACATTTAACTTTTAATGGGCAGCACTAATGAACAGCAAGGTTCATTTTTAATAAATTAGAGTCCAGGTGAGGTACCGTTTAGAAGCGAAAGAACTCCTACAGAGGGCGCTGTTTACTGTCCTGCTGGAAAGGCAGAAGCTGCTCAATCTGCGGAACACAAGCTAATGACTGACGTGCAAACGATCGGTGGGATAGTACTTTGGATCTGCTCGAGCCGCTTCTTGGAGCAGCAGCTGTTTGTATGCCGCTCTGGGCCGAGGTGAGAAGGAGCCGTGTGGACCTCCTCTAGTAGAAGCTGAGCTGGCCTGTGCAGAAGATGCAGACCATGTTTAGACCGTGCTGGCAAGAAACATGCAATACTTTACTAGAACGTGTTCTATTTATTTCTATTTGGATCAGTTGGTTGGATGTGTGAAGATATTCACACATCTTTGAGGTTAAACATGAAATGTCATACAATTTCTTATCCAGAGTAAAAAAGTACTCATTTGGTACATTTTTAAGACCCTTTTTTCAAAAATGTTTCGGGATACTTATCGTAATGAGGGAATTGTATCGGAATATAGAATATATGTATCGGGAAATATATGGTATCGTGACCCCTGTATCGGGATACGCTTTGTATCGCGAGGGTCTTGGCAATACCCAGCAGCCGACCACACCACTGTACAACAAGTACAACCGATACCCACACAGTACACCACACAAAGGTAAACACCGAGACCCTGATCCAGTACACCACCTACTTTCAAAGCCCTCACATGAACCGACGACATCCGAACATGATACACCAACACAACAGCTACAACCACACGAATAATACGTTCACACCACACGTACCACCACACGCTACTCCCACACGTACACCAACACGAGTACGACATAACCCAAAGATACATCCACAACGACCATCCACACGTCACAACGTACTCCACACGTACACCACACGTTACAATGTCAGCAACATGGCCAACATTCAATACCGAAATTACTTTGTAACACCACTTGTATGCGTTACACCAAAGCACAGTACACCACACGTACAGCGTAACTCCACAGTTTCGTCACAAACACCCGATTGTAACCGCTCGTACTGATAACAATGCGTCTATACAATAGTTTCGCAGGCATCTGGCGTTTATAGATTCCCCGAATTCTGATAAGGAACAACCACCACCTCTGATAGCATAACGTTACCACGGCCATCACGCGCGCGGTACGACAATATCCACCACATTTACCACACCTGTACACGTACTACCATTCTGCAACCAAACCATAGTGAATAACAATATACCACAGTACACGTAACTTCCGAACCACGTACACCACACAGTACAACGGATAGCTCCACAACACGAAATCGATACAGCACACAGATACACCCACACAGTAACACGTACTCTACACCACACGTACACGTACTCCACACGTACTCCACACGTAACTCCACACGTACTCCCACACGTACACCACAGTCACACGTACTCCACACGTACTCACACTACGTCCACACGTACTCCACACGTACACCACACACACGTACACGTCCACACACGTACTCCACACGTACACGTACGTCCACACGTACACGTACACGTACTCCACCAGCTTACACCACACGTACAACCACCACGTACACCACACGTTACACCACACGTACACGTACTCCACAACGTACACCACACGTACACGTACTCCAACGTACACCACACGTACACGTACTCCACACCACCCCACGTACACCACACGTACACGTACTCCACACGTACACCACACGTACACGTCACCACACGTTACACCACACAGTACACGTACACCACACGTACACGTACACACACGTACACGTACACCACACGTACACCACACGTACACGTACAGCACACGTACACGTACTTCACACGTACACGCTCTGCGTCTTCATTGTTAATACTACATTGTGTGCATTTGAACCTGTTCCTTTCTTTTCCTCGGGGCCAGATTGTGGAGAACAGCGTGTGCACCCTGAGGAACCTGTCGTATCGTCTGGAGGTGGAGATGCCCTCGTCCCGCCTGATGGGGAGCCCTGAGCTGGACACTCTGCTGGGCTTCTCCCCCGTGCGAGAGCTGGACTACCTGTGCTGGGGCCGCAGGAGGAGGGGCCGGCCGAGGGGGGGCTGGCCGGACGACAAGGTACTGCTCATGTAGGCCAAATCAGCTGCCAGACACACTGCGAACAGCTCCGACAAATAAACAGGCTCTGTGCGACATCTACTGTTTTGAAAAAGGTACTGCAGTCTCAATTCAAAACATCGAACAACAAATCAATTATTGAGCTAATTTAGAAATCAAATAATCGAATAATGGACTATAAATGTTTATGATTCATCGTTCAAAATCAGAATCAGTTAAAGACATGTAAATGTTTTTAGGTTCTACAAGCAAAAGCATTATTATCTTGTCTGACTGCATTACATGAACAATTATGATCCTGCGGATGTGTTCAGTGTGCTGGGAGAAGAGAGTTTGGGACTTATACAAGGCAGGAGTTACGCCAAAAACAATGGTTAAAGTTTGTGTTTTTGGTGATCAACCTGTTCCGTCTGTAATTGTACCATTTGAGGTCTTCAAGCGGCTTCACTTTGTCTGTCGGGCAAATTCAGTAAAAATATCATATTCAAAGGTAGAGTCGGTAGATTGATTCTAGATATAGACCATTTTTCTAACTGTTCTAACATAAAGGAAAATACTTCTACTTTACAGTCCAATTAAAAAATGTAGTACAGATGCAAGTAAAGATACTGCTCTCAGATGTAGTGAAGTAAAAGTATCCACAGTGAAAAGGACTTAAATGCACAGTAGTTAACTTTCAATAGTTATGATTGAACAAATATTACCTGATAACACGTTTATTATTTTGTTAAATTATTGTTTTACACTGTCCGAAAAAATGTCACTGCATTTTCTTCAAAAATGTAAAAGTAGCAGGCTACAGAAATGTAAAGAGAGAAAACAAACTAGAACAAAATCATTTCTCAGCCCTAATCTTGACCTGGGAAGTCCAGTTAATAACTTCCATCATGAAATCCAAAAAGTCGGCTTTTTGAACTTGACTCACTGGCTAAACCGTTTTAGCAGCGACACGTGACATTTCCCCCTCACTTCTAATGCTCTGTATTTTGACTTCTCTTTTCTTGACTTCACCATCTCGGTGTGCGACACTAAGGGCCCCTCCACAGTTCACCACGTCTCCCGCACTCCAGCTTCACAACTGGCGTAATCGTGTTCACCGCCGCATCTTCCACATGTTCATTTTCCTTCACAATACGCTGCAATGTGTCCATATTTGTGACATTTGAAACAGCGGACATGCACAAACATTCTCACGCTGTAATACATGGATTCAATATATTCTGACTTCGGGAGAACTTCATCCTGAAAATCTCTGATGATTGTCAAACTGTCCTCCTCGACTCCCCACCTCCATATCGTCAGCCTCGTCAGTCCCACTACAACTCCACCCTTAACGCACTTCTTCAACATATCTAAATCCTCCTCAAGGGGATTTCCATACATAACACCTCTGGTTACCGCTCTGTTTCCCATCTTCTTCCTCAGCGAACATGCCGTCTTCGCTTTAACGCTTTCTCTTGTTGCCTCACGTTTATAAACCAAAAACAAATCACCAATTCTTTCGTACAAAAGCTTTCATGTCAACTTGATTTAAACCCATTCTCTTTCCTCCGGACCACTCTGTTCCTGTCGCTGCTCAACACCCTCTTACCGTTCCCTTTCCCTTTCCTTTCCTTTGGGACAAGATGCATAGTTACCACAGGTTCTGTCCCACTAAACTATGTCATGTTCTGACCACTGGACCAGGCCGAACTACACGTGACTCCTTCTGAACCTACTGTGTGCAGTTTGAAGGCGTGGGCCCTCTGCCAGGTCTGTCCCAGCCTCTGCGAGGGGCAGAGCTGCTGTGGCACCCCCTGGTGGTCAAGCCCTACCTGAACCTGCTGGCCGAGAGCTCCAACCCGGCCACTCTGGAGGGGGCAGCGGGGGCGCTCCAGAACCTGTCCGCTGGGAACTGGAAGGTACAGTTCCTCTGACTCATCATCAGCAAATACCACCTCAGAGTCAAAATCTTTATTGGTGGAAGAAGTACTTTTGTTACTGAAGTAACAATACTGACATAGTGTAAAACATTTACCCAAGTAAAAGTATCACATATCTATGCTTGCTTAAAGTATTGAAGTACATGTTTGAAATTGTACTTTTAGAATAAAAAATAAATGTGTGCCCGCTCGTGGTGGAGTGGGTAGCACATATGCCTGCATGTGTCGTGAGTTCGTATCCGGCCCTCGACAGTTTACTGCATGTCTTTTCCTGGCCTCATCCCCATTGCACGCTGTACTGTCCCGTCACATCGAGACTACGGGCCAAAAACAAAGAATTACCATCACCATGAACGTGCTACTAACCATACAGTACTTTTTCAGAATAGAAAGTACATATACCTGCTCTCAAATGTAGTGAAGTAAAAGTAAAAAGTATCCACTGTAATTTTACTGAAGTAAAGTACAGATAGAAAATAACCTACAAACTTAAAACCTGGACCCTGAACAGCAGAACGTAGAAAACAAAATTAAATTAAAAAGATAAGAAATAAAAAGGACTCAAACTAAACATTCAGAAAGCCTTCTGCTCCACCCAAAGCTTCCCAGCAGTCGTCCACGTCCCATAACAGGCACGGACCCTCTAACAGCCTCTGGAGAGCTTCACCCCAGCCTTGACCGTGTGTGTGCGTCTGTGTGTGTGTTGTACGTGTGTATGTGCAGTTCTCGGCGTACATCCGGGCCGCCGTGCGTAAGGAGAAGGGGCTGCCCATCCTGGTGGAGCTGCTGCGGATGGACAACGACCGCGTGGTGGGCTCTGTGGCCACCGCCCTGCGCAACATGGCCCTGGACGCACGCAACAAGGAGCTCATCGGTCTGTGCACAACGTCACAGCATCACAACATCATATCATCACAACATCATATCATCACAGCATCACAGCATCACCACAGCATCACAACGTCACAACAGCATCACAACATCACAGCATCACAACATCTGTGAAAAATAATGCCTCCTGCCTGACCTCTGCCCCTGACCTCTGCCTGACCTATTCACCCTGACCTCTGCCTGCTCCCTGCCCCTGGACCTCTGCCCTTTGCCCCTGACCTCTGCCCTTTGCCCCTGACCTTGCCCTCTGCCCCTGACCTCTGCCTGACCTATTCACCCTGACCTCTGCCTGCCCCCTGACCTCTGCCCTTTGCCCCTGCCCTCTGCCCCTGACCTATTCACCCTGACCTCTGCCTGCCCTTTGCCCCTGCCCTCTGCCCCTGACCTCTGCCTGACCTCTGCCTGACCTCTGCCTGACCTTGCCTGACCTCTGCCCCCTGCTCCTCAGGGAAGTACGCCATGAGGGACCTGGTGAACCGGCTCCCTGGCACGGCGCCCTCTGTGCTGTGCGACGACACGCTGGCTTCCGTCTGCTGCACGCTGCACGAGGTGACAAGCCGCAACGTGGACAACGCCAAGGCCCTGGCCGACTGCGGGGGCATCGAGAGGCTGGTGGACATCAGCAAAGGCCGGGGCAAAGGGTGAGCTGGGCACATGCCAAACACATTCTGCCAACGTGAAGTTCAGTCAAATATGTTGCTCCCAAACGTTCTAACTATTACTTAAAACATAATCTCCAAGCAGAAAGTCCATGAACGGGTTCATGCGTGTTCTGAAGGGTCCTCCAGGGCCGCTGCTCGTGCTGGGGCCCCGAGCAAGGCCGTGTTTTAATGCTTAGGCTTTTGCTCAGGGGACAGAGGGGGGACGAGAGAGACAAGGGGCAAGGGGACGAGAGAGACAAAGGGGGGACGAGAGAGACAAGGGGGACGAGAGAGACAAAGGGGACGGACGAGAGACAAGGGGACGAGAGAGACAAGGAGGGGACGAGAGAGACAAGGGGGACGAGAGAGACAAGGGGGACGGGAGAGACAAGGGGGGACGGGAGAGACGAGGGGGGACGAGAGAGACGAGGGGGGACGAGAGAGACGAGGACGAGAGAGACGAGGAGGGGACGAGAGAGACGAGGAGGGGACGAGAGAGACGAGGAGAGGACGAGAGAAGACAAGGGGACGGGAGAGACAAGGGGGGACGGGAGAGACGAGGGGGGACGGGAGAGACAAGGGGGGACGGGGAGACAAGGGGGGAGGGAGGGAGACAAGGGGACGGGAGGACAAGGGGGGACGGGACGGAGAGACAAGGGGGGGACGGGAGAGACAAGGGGGGGGACGGGAGAGACAAGGGGGGAGGCGAGAGAGACAAGGAGGGGCGAAGAGAGACAAGGGTGGAGAGAGACAGAGAGACGAGGGACGAGAGAGACGAGAGAGACGAGGGGGACGAGAGAGACGAGCGAGGGGGACGAGAGAGACAGGGGGACGAGAGAGACGAGGGGGGAGACGAGAAAGAGACGAGACGGGGGGGACGAGAAGAGACAAGACAAGGGACGAGAGAGGACATAGAGGGGGGCGAGAGAGATTAGTGGGACGGTTTCGCAGAACTCTCGGGACGAGGGAGAGACAAGACAAGGGGGGACGAGAGAGACAAGGGGGGACGAGTAGTAAATGTCGAAGTGGGGAATCAAACTCACGACACTGCGGCCGGCTGCACCAGGAGCCTTGCATACGTGTGCGGCCCCTGAACATATCACTTTTCACATGGAAACAACTGTCCCTTAAAGGAGCCCCTCACACACCAAACTTTACAAACTTGTACGAAACAAGGTTCCGACAGAACGTACAGAAGGATTTGTTGAGATCTAATTCCAAGCCTGATTTATTAAAGTTTTAAATCTATTTCATTATATACAACATTTATACAACATTTTTCATTTTAACTAAATATGTTGCTTATTTTCCCCCAGTTTGTAGTGATGGGCAGATCGATCCCAAATAATGATATATCGATACAGACAGAGGTATCGATACTCGTGCAGACATATCGATACTTACAATTTCTTCCAAAAACTTTTTAAAAAAACATTTAGTTTATATTTTTGTCATACATTATAATAATGGCCAAAGTAAAACTGTTCAATGTATTTTAGTGCAAAACTCATTGGTGTCGATATCGGATCGATATCGCAATATTTGCCATAGTATTACTTTTGTAATCGAGGTAATCCACAACCGTTACCTAGCAACCATACTGTAAACAAGGGCTATAATCCATGTAAATTGCACAACAGTTATGATTTGACAAATATTAATACCTGAAGTTTTGGTTGAAACTCAGAAAAATGTGTCTTTTGTGTGAAAAAAGTCCACATTTTTGATGGAATGTGGCTTATAAAAGACATCGTAGATCGAGCTTTTCTGGTTTAGAAATCAGCTCTACTTCCTCTCATTTTCAACTTTATTGTTCATTTTATCCACACAAACTGCCACTTGAGACTCTCTTACCAAACAAAGCTAAAATGAGAAAATCTGTCACATGCACTTTAACCTTAACCTTTAAAAACTATCAAGCCTATTTGATGAGGAATAACTCCTCCTCTTGTGATGTTAGGGTGAACAAATGTTAATATTTTGCGCATAAAGAAAATAGATTACAATATATTTGCTTCACGTCAAAATGACCTATAATTGCAACACTTTCCCAGTGACCCCGGCCAGGACATTTCAATTCAGTGCATTTGTGTGTGGCCCAGTACAACAACAGCACACACAATCCACACCGCAGTTTTCTTCACACTACAGCGTGCAACCAACAGCCGCATGGAGCAAGCGGCGAGCACGTGCATGTTGTTGAAGCTGCGGTGTCCTCAGGTACTCGGTGAAGGTGGTGAAGGCGGCGGCGCAGGTTCTCAACACGCTGTGGCAGTACAGAGAGCTGAGGGGCCTCTACAAACAGGTGAGGCTCCGTCCCCAGCACCGCACTTCATCACGCGCTGTACAATAACCCCGCTCCCGTGTGTGCGCAGGACGGATGGAACTACACACACTTCGTCACCCCAATCTCCACCCTGGAGCGGGACCGATACCGCTCGCAGCCCACCCTGCCCACCAGCCCGCTGCACATCCCCCCTGTGGTCCAGTCAGGTCAACAGCTCATCCATGTTTACTAGCATTTACTCTTGGACACACAGTACCTCAGAGCGGGAAATGTTTCTGTACACAATGTCAGCAGAGGGCGCAAGAACCGAATCTGCCCGCTTCTCGTAAATAAGCTTCAGTGTTTGAAAAAGCTCCCAGTTCTGTAAAAGTACATATATCAAAATACGTTTCAAATGTGTTCAAATGAGTCTAAAGTATCTAAATTTGAAGTGCTATTTAAAAATGTAGAGTAAAAGTAAAAGTTGCTCCCTCAAATTTTGAGAAATACTAAAGCGTTATCTTCACAAAAAGTATTATTTGTGGTAAAGCCCATACAAAATCTACAGTCTAAAGCACATGTGTCAAACTCAAGGCCCGCGGGCCAGATGTGGCCCACCAGACGTTTTAATCCGGCAAGGGGTTACTAAGCGTTACTAAGCGTTACTAAGCGTTACTAAGCGTTACTAAGCGTTACTAAGCGTCCCACACGTGAGGCTTAGTGCGTAAGGGAAAACTCTCAAGCTGCTTGAGATGCTGCACATGAAAACAAAGCTGTAACCCTCGTATTTCCAGTCAAAGCATCTGTTTGTTCTCCAAACCCACAAATCAAAAATTACCCTAAAATAAAATGAAAATTGAGTTGGACCTTTCATACGGATTCCGCCTGGACATTTTTGCTTTATGACAAGTCCCTAAAACTCATTTCTAGTGAATTTACCTTCAGCTTTATTTACTTGTCAAAACCCAAGTCATAAATCCATGTTCCTGTTCCTGCTGCTGCATGAATACGGACTCAGTCTTATAAAGCTATTTATTTCTTAGAGTTTTTATAGTTTTATTTTTTACGTTCAACCCGCGACCCCAAATGAGTTTGGCACCCGTGGTCTAAAGTATCTAAAGTTTTGAAGTGCCCGTTTTTAAAATGTAGAGTAAAAGTACAAATTTCTCGCTCAGATTTTGAGAACTACTGAATCGTTAAATGCTTCACAAAAAGTATAAGTATGAAATATATCAGTAGATAAATTAGTATTTGTCCAGTGAAACCTAAAAATCCTCAAAAATGGTTTCAGATTCAACAGATAATATGAAATAGAATAGTAAATGTCTTTAAACATGGCTCATTTGCATAGTCTGAGGTTAATCCCAGTTTCTCCAGTGAAATCACATCAAAACTTTGTTTCCAAACGTTCAAAGGTCTGCTGAAACAAACCTGAACTCCTGATACGTTTTTTGTTAAGGATGCAACACAACATTTTTACAAAACTGCTGTTCGAGTGTAATAAGAAGCTGCATGGCTCTTTATGTGCACCAGGGGGCAGTGCCACATCGTCTCCAGCGATGCTCGGGATCAGACGACACAGTTCCAACTACCAGAGGGCACAATCTATGCAACTGGACTCCTACTACACAGACAACAGCCTCCACAAGCACCAGTACACAGGTAAGTGCGAATGTCAGGCCCAACTCGCAGCCCCCTTTGACCTGGGAGGGGCCGTGTACTTCTGATTGGCTCGGGCCGTCTTTAACTGCTCGTATTATTGCGTCTCGAGCGGCCGATCTCTGCAGCAAATCAGTTCGAAACAAACGGCGTTTTCAAGCTTCCCAGAGAAACGGTGCAGTGTTGACATGTCGGCGCGCGTGAACATGGAACGTGTTACGCAAATCAACCGACCATATGTGGGCGAAAGGATAAAAAGTGATAAAAAAAGTACACACAGTACTTTTGATAAAGACAAACAGAACGGTCACATTTCAAATAAAACACAGACAAGAGAAAAAGAAACTATTTGTGTTTGATTGACGTTAAGAGTTTAGGTACTGTTTTAAAGCAGAACTCGGTAACTTTAGCAATAGAGCTCCCCCTACAGCTCCCTTGTGAGAATACACTGTCAGTGAACGGACCCAAAGGTGTTCTTTTTTATCTGTTTTTGTCTTTTAATGAAATAAGACCGTAGAATCACATTCTAAAACAGTTAAATGCTAAATATAAAAAAAGAGCCAGGATTTCTCAGGAGAGTTTGCTTCAGGTCGATGTGTGCAAATGTTGCATGGCCGGTTTTCTGCCCAGAGACAGCAGGGGGCGACATTTAACCATCACAGGGACTTACAACGACGTCTAGTTCTCCTTTAAACAATTTCTTTTTTTTAATGTATTTGTACTTAAGTATATTTTACGGTGGATACTTTTTACTTTTACAGGATCTGTACTTCCTACTCTACTACATTTTCGAACTGGACTGAAACGTCAAAAGCACTTTTCATGTGGCCTGAGGGCTTAGTTTGAGCACATTCTGGTGACATTCTGCCGAAAGGTTTCATGTTCGAACCCCAGCTCTGAGCAAACTAAAATATATACAAAATAAAAGTTAGGAACTTGATTGGATTTGCTTCACATGACCAAAGACAGAGCACAATTCTTGATCAATATCGCTCAACTTAACGCTTTATCAGTTCTCAAGAGTTTAACAGCAGTTCACACGGATTTTAAGTACATACTTAAGTATCAGGGTTTGAAGCAGCCATTTAAGTAAGTGCTACTTTTACTCTGCTCCTGTATCTGTACTTAGGGTCCGAGCAGAAAACCCCTTACTTCATTGGAACGTACTCGTCTCAGTCCGGAGAGGACCTGCGGCGCTCCCAGGTAACAGCCTGCTCTGTGGGACCCTGCTGTGGGTGGTCCTGGCTTAGGTCTGGCTTTGTCATGATTATTTTCCCTTTGTTGGCGCAGAACCCGGAGCTGTTCTACGACGAGCCGGGCCGGAAGAACTACAACAACTACAGAATGTACCTGTCGTCTCCTCAGGGCTTCCCCGAGGACTTTGAGGACGAGCCCGTGCCCCTGAGCCCCACCTCGCCCGACTACCGGACCCTCCCGTTCAAAGCCAACACCAACTACGTGGACTTCTACTCCACCACGCGGAGGCCTTCCAACCGGGCCAACAAGTTCACCGGCTCCCCCGACTCCTGGGTGTGAGCCAAGGAGCCAGCCTCTCCACGGCTCCTGTGTGGGGCCTCAGGAACTAGACTAGACCGACTCCTGTAGGTGGGCCTCTAGGGTTGTTCCAGTAGACCTTTGAAAGGCTGCGAACAAAGACATTCTAAATTCCAGACTGAAGGCAAAAGTGAAGTGGAACATAATGTGATTTCAAAAAAGAAACTGAAATGAACCTCAGAATCTCACAAAATATGAAAAATCAATCTGGTTTTGGCAGATGAAAACCACTCGGACACATGTGAGTGACATGCGAGCCTGGTTTAAAGGCATTTTCAAAGGTCTTTTACATCATTTGTTCATTTAATTAGAGATTATGACCGACACAATCCAGATGTATAGGTTTTACTGGACAAATACTCACAGAAATGTTGAGCCCACAATAGTTTTTCACCTTCAGTACTTTACAACAAATTAGACTTTATGTGCTCAAATACAATTTTGAGCCTAGAAAACATATTTTTCTAATATCCGTTTTAATGGAGAAGTAAAAAAACCGGACATTTCTATTTTAGAAGTTCAAAATGTATGTTTTTTTTAAGAAGAAGACCATTAGTATTTGGATCTGACGTCAGTAAATCTTGTTGTGGTCTGCTTCGTTTTGCCTCCAGTCGCCTCCATTTTGGGTGAGTTTTCTCATGCATTTTTCACGGGCTCCACACTTGGTGACTTACTTCTGTTCAGAGTAAAGCTGGTCAAAGGAGACACCACTGACAACTGTTGAAGGAGACATCTGCTCTTCTGAATGTAATATGAAACTAAAAACAGAAGCACGTTTATCACCGTTTTACATTTAGTTCCTCGTAAAATGCACTATTGATCGAAAACGGTTTAACAATACAAACGGGCCCATCGACTTCCTGTGTAAAACTGCAGAACTCATAAGCCTCGCCTCTTCATAGTGATAAGCCCCGCCTCTTCCTACTCACATTTCACTGTAACAAGCAGCAGATTGTCATTCACGTGTTCTTATTTTTGAAAAGTGGCGACGTGACATTTTAGAGCTCTACATGTGTCACTCTGAGTCTTCATTTTTCTAATAATCACAACATACAGCGCTGTGGGCGGGGACAGGGGGTAGGTGAAAACAGGACTTTTCTGAGCACTGGGGCCGCAGTTGCAGGACGTTACAGGATTATTCAGACATGCAGGAATCCTCCAAATTCAACTTTGATGAAACTATTGATGTTGTAACAGGGTTAAAAGGGTAAATCTCATAAAAGTTGATGTTGCATACTATGTCCCCTTTAAATCGTGCCAACTAAAGACAGAGTGAAGGCAGACATGATCCCTTATTCTTCAGTGCCTAAAGAGCATTAGTATTAGCATTAGCCACAGCACAACAAACACTTGATGGAACAACCCAAGGGACTAGGACTGGCCCCTGTGGGACTCAGGGCCCGGAGAGGACGGGCTTAGCGGGCCCCGGGCTTGTGTGGGTGTGTGCATGTGAACATACGTCAGTGCATTTGTGTCCATGCCGTGTTTGAGTGAGCGGAGGGCAGCTTTCCGAGGGCAGCTCCAGACTGAAGGCCAACAATAACTCTTTGGTGCTCTGTTTTCATAAGTAACTGTCCGACTCGTGGAACCATGTTGAAAGTTTATTTTTCTGCTCAGACAGTTTACACACCACAAATAACGCATTCATAATATAGTGTCCTGTAATGTCTGTGGGGAAGAGAATTGATTGTGCAACGTTTCTGGTTTCTTCTTCCCTTTTCTGGCGGAGAACTGAACTTGGTCAAACGGTGCTGCCCTTCTCGTTGGTGTTTGATGTGGACTTGAATCATTACTCGACAGTAAAATGTGCAGTGACTGTATTCGATCGTTTTCATCCCAAACGAACCATGGAAACCCCTTTACACAGCGGTTGTATGTAAAAGCTGTGTCGGCCAGTGCAGTATCTGAACACGGACGTGCAGAAGTGTGCAGACTGTGTCCCGTTGCATTCCACGTGTACAAATGTGTAACTGTGTGAACAAGAAGAATCTATTTATTATTTATGAATCTTTTTTTATGCATTACTGTGAGCTGACCAAATACACATTTGTCTGTCAAAACTGAATGATCATGAGCAATGTTCCACAGGGATTAAAGATGATATCATGATGGCATCTTGGGCTCCTCCTTGTGTTCCTCCTTGTGCTCCTCCTTGGGCTCCTCCTTGGGCTCCTCCTTGGGCTCCTCCTTGGGCTCCTCCTTGGGCTCCTCCTTGGGCTCCTCCCATGAGCTCCTCCCATGAGCTCCTCCATGAGCTCCTCCATGAGCTCCTCCATGAGCTCCTCCTTGTGGTCCTCGGGGTCTCAGTTCAGTGTTCATTCATTTTGATTAGACATGGACCTGTCACCATCACAAACTTTGAAGCGTGATGTATTGCAACAGAAAAGAATCAAGATAAACGATAATATTGAACGTGTTTGTCTGCTTTTCTGAATGTAATATAAAACTAAAAACAGAAGTACGTTTATCACCATTTTACATTTAGTTCCTTGTAAAATGCACAATTGATCTAAAACGGCTTAACAATACAAACAGGCCCATTGACTTCCTGTTTAACACTGCAGAACTCCTAAGTCCCGCCTCTTCATAGTGATAAGCCCCGCCTCTTGTTTTTATTTTGAAAAGTGGCTGCGTAACATTTTAGAGCTCGACATGTGTCTTCATTTGTCTGACAATCACAACTAAGGAGACAGCGCTGTGGGCGGGGACAGGGGGTTTGTTACGGACTTCAAACGTTAAAGCAGGAGAATCCCTCATATTAACATTAAGGTTAAAAACATGAGCTGCAATAAACAAAAAGGCCAAACGAACACTTCAGTAACAGCATGGACACCAACTAACTACTAAAATAACTTATTTTGCTTTCTATAGCTCAAATTTGAAGGTGCTACATGATACGTATTGAGAGGGTGCGCGGCGGCAGGTTTAGGGCGCGGCGCCCAGGACCCATCAGGAGGTCCCGGGCCAGACCCACATGATCCTGTGTTACCAAGAGATCCTCCCACCGTCCAAACACATGCATGTGTGAGGGCAGATGGCAACTCTAAATTCTAGAGTAAACCCTGCCTAAAGCCCAAAGTCACTGGGAGAGGGGCGGGAACGGGAACGGGAACAAGAGCGAGAACGAAGGAATATTGAGCCCAAAAATATTGTTCTTTTGTATTATATATTGAACAATATGTTGATGTAGTAATAATTGTGACGATTAGACAATATTATTGAACATTTGTGTTTTAGGCCCGCTTTAGAGCTGGTTTACACACAGCCGCGTCTCCAGAGTCGAACAGGACTCGCTTCAGACTTGGTTTAGGCCTTAGTTTAAATGAAGAGGATTCATCTGGATTTGAACAAATGACAGTAAAAAGGTGCACTGTCACTTTTCTGGCGGAGGCTCCTGCTCTGCCTGGAATGTTCCACAGTTTCAAACATGATCCATCTACATGTAGACAAGCAGGCCACGTTACAGGTCAGATCTGTGGACAGGCGACTGAGCTCACTCCAAGAATACATGTCTTTGATCCAGGTAAACATTACAAGCAATTACATCTCCATGGACACAACCAGGTGGCGGACGCTCCACCAAGTTATTTTTCACTTGAAATGAGAGGGGGGAAAATCTACTGTCCATCCATCCTGTCCGAAAAAGTGTCCACCTGGATTGAACTAAACAGACCGCCCGCTGGAGAACTGCTGCAGGTGATGATCTTCAGTATTTAAACCCGACTGATGCAGTGAGTGGCTTCTCATTTCTTAAACATCCATGTGGAAAGACAAATCCTGAGGTCATGGAGAAGATGTCAGAAGTTTTCCTCTGCTTGATGCCAATGATTTGACCCTTCTCAAACACACTAAGGAGAAGCAGAAACTAACCTACTACAGATCTGAACCCCAGTGAGTGTGTTTGGGACGAGCTGGAGAAGGCTTTGTGCAGTGGTCACTCTCCCCATCATCAATACAAGATCTGTGTGAGGAACAATGACACGCTGAAGATCTGTGTGAGGAACAATGACACGCTGAAGATCTGTGTGAGGAACAATGACACGCTGAAGATCTGTGTGAGGAACAACACCCTGAAGATCTGTGTGAGGAACAATGACACGCTGAAGATCTGTGTGAGGAACAATGACACGCTGAAGATCTGTGTGAGGAACAATGACACGCTGAAGATCTGTGTGATGAACGACACCCTGAACATCTGTGTGAGGAACAACGACACGCTGAAGATCTGTGTGAGGAACAATGCCACGCTGAAGATCTGTGTGAGGAACAATGCCACGCTGAAGATCTGTGTGAGGAACAATGCCACGCTGAAGATCTGTGTGGAGGAACAATGACACGCTGAAGATCTGTGTGAGGAACAGTGACACGCTGAAGATCTTGTGTGAGGAACAGAACGACACGCTGAAGATCTGTGTGAGGAAAAATGACGCTGGAGGGAAATACATGTTAATATTGCAGAAACGTATTGACACTATGCCACAGTGTGCTGTGATCAAAGATAAAAGGTCCCAACAAATATTAGCGCTTGAAAAAAATAAAAAAAGCGCCTCTTTTTCTGTGGCGATGTCTGTCAGATAGCTTATTCAAGATCTGCATTTGCAGTTAAATTTAAACTAAGAGTAAAGACTTTTACGCAGAAGACATTTATTATTTGACAGGTTTATTGACCACATGGCTAAAGATTGAAGTCTTTGTGAAGATGACATTAGAACATGTCCCTTTAACACAGATCACGGCCCACTCTCATCCACACGACGAGACACGGCCCATCTCTACCACACGCAGACACGGCCCACTCTCATCCACACGCAGACACGGCCCACTCTCATCCACACGCAGACACGGCCCACTCTCATCCACACGGGCGATGAGCTACACGCAGACACGGCCCACTCTCATCCACACGCAGACACGGCCCACTCTCATCCAAACGCAGACACGGCCCACTCTCATCCACACGCAGACACGGCCCACTCTCATCCAAACGCAGACATGGCCCACTGCTTGACGTCGGTGGGGCACTGCGGGTACTTCTGCAGCGCCTCCATGATCTGACTGGTGTCCAGCAGGAGCCTCATGAGCTGGAACTCCCTCTGAGTCCGGGCCCCGGAGCTGTCCAGGGGCCAGATGAGCTCCAGCTGCTGCAGATGCTCAAACGCCTGGGGAACACAGACACGCTTCAGTCCCTGCTGATGGTGCGAGGGCGTTATGGACACGAGCGCTCACCTTCAGGACCACAGGCTGCTCAAAGTGATACATGGTGCTGGACTTCCTCTGGAGAAACTTCTTAAACTCTGAAAAAGAATATACAGCGGCTAAATCAAGAACATAAGTGACATTTTGTGCATTAGGGCCACTGGTCAGTGACTGCACATTGAGGTTACAATTATTAAGTTTTTCTAGTGGCCTAGTCATAATTAGTTACCTAATTGTTTCAGCCCTAATGTGCATTCATATTACATTTTTATTCTAAATAACATTTGATCCTTTTAAAGTCATATTTAGTTCCAGTTTTTTTTTAGTTTCTGCTGCAGAATTGGCCCTTCTTTTGGCTAAAAGAGTGAGAAGCCGCAGATGAGGAAAACGTGCGGGGGTCCTCGTACGCCTCAGGAGACGCGGTACACGGACGCCCTTACCTGGAATTTTCCTCTCTAACGTTCACTCACTCTCCAACAAACTGGATGAACTGGTGCTGCTGATAAGACGAAACAGAGACTTTTCTTCATCTCCTGTTTTGTGCTTCACGGAGACGTGGCTGAGTGAGTCGGTCCCGGACTGTGCCGTACTGCTGGAGGGCTTCAAGCTTCTTCGTGCGGACCACCAGAGGGATCTCTCCGGAGGAAAAACACACGGCGGAGGAGTCTGTCTTTACATCAACAACGCCTGGTCTTCAGATGTGACTGTGATCTCCAAGCACTGCTCTCCTGATCTGGAATATCTCTTCATTAACTGCAAACCATTCTACTCTCCACGTGAGTTCGCCTCATTCATTCTGGCTGTTGTTTACATCCCAACGAGCGCACATGTGCACGTGGCACACGTGCGTGCGCTCACGGACCAGATTCTGAGTGTGGAGCGGACCTTCCCGGGACCCCTTGTGTATTATCCTGGGTGATTTTAACAAGGGGAATCTCAGCCACGAACTACCAAAAGTACAGACAGTTTTATTAAAGTTCCCGACGAAGAGAGCAGAACACGCTGGATCATTGTTACACAACAGTCAGTAACGCCTTCTGCGCCGTGGCTCGCGCTGCTCTCGGCTTTTCAGATCTCGCCATGGTTCACCTGATCCCCACGTACAGACAGAGGCTGAAGCTGTCAAACCCTGCAGTGAGGAAATCTAAGAGGTGGACCAATGAGGCAGTGGAGGAGCTACGTGTGTTTGGACATCACAGACTGGGAGGTCTTCAGAGCTGCCACAGAGAGTTTGGATGAGGACACGGACACTGTGACATCAATACATTCGATTCTGTGAGGACAGCATCAAACCAACACAAACCAAAGTCACTTTCAACAATGACAAACCCTGGTTCCACACCTAAACCGAGGCAGTTAAGGCAGCAGAAGGAGGCAGCGCACAGATCGTGGACTTCAGGAAAGCCACAGCCCCCAGCCCCCTCATCATGACAGACTCCCCCATCACACACGTGGACTCCTTCCGCTTCCTCGGCACCACCATCACCCAGGACTCAAGTGGGAGCCCTCCCATCAGCTCCCTCATCAAGAAGGCCCAGCAGAGGATGTACTTCCTGTGGCAGCTGAGGAAAGCCAAGCTGCCAGTGCAGATGATGGTGCAGTTCTACAACGGCCATCATTGAGTCCATCCTCACCTCCTCCATCACCGTGTGGTACGCTGGAAGCCACAGCCAGGGACAAACAGAGACTACAGCGCATTGTGCGTTCTGCTGAGGTGGTGATCCGCTGCAGACAACCATCTCTGTAGGACCTGTACGTCTCCAGGGCTCTGGGACGAGCAGGTCGGATCACAGCTGACCCTTCTCACCCTGGACATGGGCTATTTGAACCACTCCCCTCAGGCAGGAGGCCACTCCCCTCAGGCAGGAGGCTACGGTCCATCCGGACCAGAACCTCCCGCCACAAGAACAGTTTCTTTCCCTCTGTCGTTGGTCTCATGAACACTTCTAAACACCTGCCACTTTAACTGCAACTATTCATCACTCACTGCACTTTCTGCACTACAACTGTAAATTTAACTGTAATCTTGTGTACATAGTAATGTCTATTTTTATTTTATACTATAGTAATTTTAAATTGTTTCCTAATGCATGCCCTTTGGATTGAATATATGTTGTTTTATTATTGCTCAGTGTTTTATGTTGCACCTTAAGGCCGAGACAAGTTCCTATGTTTGTGAATTTTGTTCATCGACAATGGCAATAAAGCTTTTCTGATTCTGATATTTGAAATTATACATTTTTGAGGCTGTGCTTGTTCTTTAAAGCGACACTATGTAACTTCTGCTGAGAGTATGCCACATACATGCCTGTCTCCACGGAGATGTTAAGGCTTTGTCTATAAAATTCTGCATTACGGCATTACAAATGTGTGTTTAGCATTTCTTAAATCACAGGTGTTTTTATTGCTCAAAAATATCTTGAAAAACAAGAGTTCTTGCTGTGTCGTCTCTTCACAGATCTGACCTGTAACTTGACTGTTGGCACTACCTGCTTTTCTACATGGAGATAGATCATACTGTGGAACATTCTAGGGCAAAGAAATAACATCTCCTTGGAGACAGGCAGGTGGATGCTCCACCAGAAAAGTTCCATAGTGCACCTTTAACTCCAGACACTCGTCTGGAGAGCATGGAGCTGAGTCACAGCAGCACGTCTGTTATCAACATGATGCCAACATGATGCCAACATGATGCCAAACTTAATGCCAACATGATGCCAACAGACTTTCTCTCTGGCATGGTGGCTGTGCTCGCTAATGCTAGGTTCAGAGTAGCAGCTACTAACTGGTAATAGGGGTAAGGTTTGGGTTTGGACAGGTTTAGGAACTGTGTCTTGAGAATAAAAAGATACATATAGACTTTAAAAACACGGAGGAGCACTTCCTGGTTTCAATTGGAACTGTATGTAGCCTGCACTTTTACTGTTTTAAAAAAGGAACTACAATTCCAGGGGTCAGAGCTTTAACCTGCAGACGGGGTCATGTTTGTGAAATGTAAAACCAAAATGATACATACAGTTGGTTTATGCATGAATGAAATAAAAACGACTCGAGCTTTGTTTAGGATTAGGACACGACATTACACACATGTGGTTTAGACTGAAACAGTTCATTGATAAACCGGTTGGCAGCTGTACCGTTGTGCACCATCTGCAGGTTGAAGGGCTCCCCGTCGTACAGATCATTCAGGTGCTTCATGGCGATGATCAGGCACAGCTCCAGGATGGACAGGCCTGTGTGAGAACCACAGATGTCACGGTGACGGCGGCGCAATGTTACTCTACTTTAGAACAGCATGGATTTCAAAAGACTGGTAAACTGTCCCAAGTATGTACACCGTAGAATAGACATGTGAGAGACTTACCGTGCAGCATGTTAGCTTTAGAGTCAGAAAAGTAGACACGGCTGGCCTCCAGGACGTCTGCAGGTTTAATGGAGGGTTTGGCCACAGAGACACGGCTCAGGCAGAACATCTGGAGGAGAACATCAGAACACGTCCACAGTAAGGAGAGCAAACAAACGCCCAGCCCTAAACCTTTAGTAACGCGGATGTTCTCACCAGCAGCATGTGTAAGGAACGGAAGTCTTTGCTGGAGTTGAAGTGTCTCTGAAGAATGTCTTCCACTGATTTGTCTTCACACAGAGCCTGAGGAAACAAGTCACATGGGATCGATTGTGGATGGAAAAGTGCAATCAAATGTATTCGGCAAGTGTGTCTACTCACTAAAGTGACTTTATTTAGTTAGGAAACAGTTATAAATAAATAGATATAGTGATCAAAACATAAGATAATCACTTCTGAACTAAGAAGATCATGTTCTGTTCATGTTCTTAAATGCTGGAGAATAAACACTACTCTTAACACAACTTTGAGAGAGTAAATTAGAAAGGAAAACAATTAAAATGCAGTTAAAATCTCTTATCATTTGTTATTCTCCTTTAAACATGCTTTTGTACCTCTGCTTTGGCATCTCAAGTTTAAGCTTAAACTTAAAATAATGAGTACAAAAAGCGCCGTAACTTCATATCAGTCAGGCGTTTCTCACGTCAAGAACTGAGTTAGCAGCAGAGGGAATTACACAGGGGAGATAAAGAAAACTAGCTTGCCCCGACATGCTAATGCTAATGCAGACACGCAGCTCAGGACGAGTCTGGTGAAGATTTATGGACTCTGATGATCTCGGAGCTCTGACTATGACGTCACAAAACTGGAATATTTGGAACGCAGCGTTTTTGGAGGTTCAGAGCGAGTCCTTCACGCGACCTCAGAGGAAACAGGACTCGAGTGAATGAAGCTAAATACAACTGCAGGTTTGTTTTTGATGAGGGAACAATGTTAGAACAGGGTTAAAAGCTCAAACACGTAAATTTAGCATAATATGTCCTTTAAAATCAATGTTGCGTAATATGTGTTAATAAAAAATAAGATAAATAAAACTGTCTTGTACTTTAATCTAACTGAGCATACATTAGCCGTGTCCTTAGCTACTCCAGGCCTAGAGACCAACTGAGGCCCACCTTAACACTGCTGTTCCACTCTTGTGCAAACCTTTGGTCAGGAAAGGTCTCTGGGAGCCATAACTGCCTCTGCACGCGCTGCACATAGTCAGGGAAGGTGGCGCCACTGAACAGGTGAATCTGACGATGAGAGAACCGCGACTTGACACGCTTCTCCAGCAACTCCAGAACATCCTTCAACACAAGGAAGATTCTTAACAAGGCCATATTTATGCTGAGGTGGAGTTTAAGCAAGAACACAATGTGGATGTTTTGTCCTGGTTTATGGTTGAGTTTAACATCTTAGATCTTTTCTGTCAGTACAAACACACATTTTTTGTATTAAAAGAGTATTTAAAAGGTAGAAGTAATATACACATGCAGAGGTGTAAAAGTCCCCTTCACCCCCTTGTGCGCATGCCGGCCCGTGTTTGTTGCCGACGGCGGTGAGGGAGGAGGAGCGCCCGAGCGAGGAGACGGCGGTGAGAGAGGAGGAGCGCCCGAGCGAGGAGACGGCGGTGAGAGAGGAGGAGCGCCCGAGCGAGGCAACGGCGCGCCGGTAGAAACAGAAACACTGACCGAAGCGTATGTGTGGTGCTTGATAGCGTGTTTCTGTGTGAGATCAGCCCTGGGTAGAAGAAGGAACTCCTCCTCCTGACGAAAGCTTTGGGCTCCTCCTCCCGACGAAAGCTTTGGGCTCCTCCTCCCGACGAAAGCTTTGGGCTCCTCCTCCCGACGAAAGCTTTGGGCTCCTCCTTCCCGACGAAAGCTTTGGGCTCTCCTCCTCCTCCCGACGAAAGCTTTACCTTCACCAGCATTTGTGGTTAGTTTGTTTGGGTTTCTCTTTCAAAAATACCTAAAGAAGATACAGACTACAGACCGCTCTAATGATAATAATAATAATAATAATTCATTGGAGATTATATGATCAAATTGGAGAATGCGGTGAACACAATCTTAAGAAGAACTGTTGTTTAGAAGCACGACGGAGGAGTGAGGAGACTGACCAGGCGGCAGGTGAGGCCCACCACAGCGATGGGCGCCTGAGCCGACTGCGACACGTCAAACAGGTTGTACAGCAGAGTCTGGTTCTTATGGTGCACAAAGAGATCAAACTCATCCAGGAGGAAGAGCACCGGCCGGGAGCTGCTGCGGTCACCTGGGCAGAGCAAATGGGAATGCAAAATTCAGCTTTAGAACTGAGCTAATCTGGTGCTGTCTGGCTTTGATTTAAACAATTAATAACATCCATGACATCATTGACCAAATATGCAGAAAAAAATGCTCTTGAGAAATGTGAAAAGTAGAAATTGTATGAATGAATGTTTGTTTCAAAGAACTGGGGGCTAAACAGACCTTTCTTCAGGGCCTCTAAAAGGAAGGCAAGGTTCTCTGCAAAGCTCCCCTGAAGAACAGAAACATGGTGAGACGAGCATATGTAACCACTGCAAATCCTAACATTTGGTGGAATCAGCTCTTTACAGACTTACAAAGACTTTGTCGCCCACTACATTCTCCAGGTGCAGCTGTCTTGTGATTTCTTTGAGAGCGATTTTATCATCAGTCTGCAGAAGACCTACGAACACAAAACGAGAGATGAAAAAGTCGCGCTGAAGTCAATTGTTTTGCTCTCATCATTTTCATAAAAATCAACAATCCAAAGAGATTTGTCAGTTTGAATTTGTATTCACTTGAAATAGTTTTTGTGACTTTTCTCTGTCCTTAAAGGAAACATTATATGCTTAATATTGAACTACAACAGAAGTAGATTATCGTTTGACATTTTGTTCAACTGCAATATTGATCGAAAACAGCTTCGTAACAGAAACAGGTCTGTTGACTTCCTGTTCACAACTCCTACAGAACTAGTTCCCGTATTTTTAACTTCTGCTGCAGAATTGGCCCTTCTTTTGGCTAAAAGAGTGAGAAGCGGCAGATGAGGAAAACGTGCGGGGGTCCTCGTACGCCTCAGGAGACGCGGTACACGGACGCCCTTACCTGGGATTTTCCTCTCTAACGTTCGCTCACTCTCCAACAAAATGGATGAACTGGCGCTGCTGATGAGACGAAACAGACACTTCTCTTCATCTCCTCTTTTGTGCTTCCCAGAGAGGTGGCTCAGCGAGTCGGTCCCGGACTGTGCCGTACAGCTCAAGAGCTTTGAGCTTCTTCGTGCGGACAGACAAAGAGATTTCTCCAGGGGAAAAACACGCGGCGGAGGAGTCTGTTTTTACATCAACGCCTGGTCTTCAGATGTGACTGTGATCTCCAAGCACTGCTCTCCTGATCTGGAATATCTCTTCATTAACTGCAAACCATTCTACTCGCCACGTAAGTTTGCTTCATTCATTCATTCTGGCTGTTGTTTACATCCCACCGAGCGCAAACGTGCACGTGGCACAGCGCGCGCTCGCGGACCAGATTCTGAGTGTGGAGCGGACCTTCCCGGACTCCTTGTGTATATATCCTGGTGATTTTAACAAGGGGAATCTCAGCCACGAACTACCAAAGTACAGACAGTTTATTAAAGTTCGACCAGAGACAGAACACGCTGGATCACTGTTACACAACTCTCAGTTAACGCCTTCGCGCGTGGCTCGTGGCTCGCGCTGCTCTCTGCTTTTCAGATCACGCCATGGTCCACCTGATCCCACGTAAGGCAGAGGCTGAATCTCTCCAAACCTGTAGTGAGGACCTAAGACCTAAGACCTCTAAGAAGTGGACCAATGAGGCAGTGCAGGAGCTACGTGCATGTGTTGGACATCACAGACTGGGAGTTTTCAGAGCTGCCACAGATATTTTGGATGAGGACACGGACACTGTGACGTCATACATTTGATTCTGTGAGGACAGCATTATACCAACACAAACCAAAGTCACTTTCAACAATGACAAACCCTGGTTCACACCTAAACCGAGGCAGTTAAGGCAGCAGAAGGAGGCAGCGCACAGGGCTGGAGACAGAGGGAACTACAAAGATGCAAAGTATGGATTTAAGCAAAGAGGTGTCGAGAGCTAGATCACAGTACAATACGCTTCTGAAGCAGCAGTTCTCTGACAACAACCCCGCCTCCGTGTGGAGGGGGCTCCGGCTTCTCACCAATCATAAGCCCCGAGCCCCCCCTGCTGCAGACAATCGAAAACTGGCTGAGCAACTTAACACCTTCTACTCCAGGTTTGACGTGACCAAAACTGCAGAACTGATAAACCCCGCTTCTTCCTAGTCACATCTGACTAACAAGCAGCAGATTGTCAATTACACATTTTTTGTGCCTACCTGACATTTCAGAACTCTACACACTCTATTTTTCCCCCAAAATAATCCAAACTAAGATGTGAGTGGTGATAGGGGGTGGGTGAAAACAGGAATTTTCTTAACACTGGAGCCTCAGTTGCAGGACAATACAGGATTACTTAAAATATGCAGGAATCAAAATACAACTTTGAGTAAATTCTGATGCTAAACAGGCACTCAAGGTGAGGCAGCCAAATGCCAGGGAACAATAGAACAATAGGCCCATCCCAGTTAAGTTTCAATGGGCCCTGTGGGCAGGGCTTTCACAGAGTAGGATATAAACAGGAGTTCTCAGACTGAGAGTCGAAACGTTCGAGTCCAGATGACTACAACTGAATATTTTTCTACAATGGAACACTCCTGAACGAATGAGGGATTACACCGACAACTTTGAGTAAACTAATGATAATGAGGAAACACTGCTGTAACAGGGATTAAAGATCATTCAAGTTTATGTTACGATATATTCCCCTTTAAAAGTGTTCATTTAAACCCTTTTTGAACATACCGTTGAGATGAACCTGCATCAGGGTCTTGTCTAAGTCCTTATCCTCCAGAAGCTCTCTCAGTACACTCTTGAACAGCTGGAGAGACAGACGCATGATCAGAACATCCCCACGACCCCCTCCCCCCACTACAGGGGTCTCGCTACGTACATACAGGGATGGTGGGGCCATCCCTAACATCCCTGATAAATCAAATGGCCCGCCATCCGATTTGACATGGGGGGGAAAATAAACCATCTCTAAAACTCAATTTCATCCCATATTTTAGGCAGCGCCATCATTAAAATGCTACTTCAAATAAACAAGTCTTAGTCTTAAGATTCAAAACTCTGTGTGTTTTATTACAATCAGACTCATATTCAAGGAGAAATTAGTTTGATGAGGGAGTGAATGTAGACGCAGCAGAATACAAAGACACACGGAGCGTACAGTTGTTATTGTGTCCGCTTTCTCAGCGAGTTTCAGAAAGAGCACACCGCAGCGTGAGCCAACAACACGTCTCAAGCCCCTCCTCCCAGCGTTACCATGGAGCTTGTAATAACTAATATTTTAGTGAAAAAGAGCTTGAAGTGAGGTGATTATAAGCTCAACCTTCTAATGTTTAGTCCAGTTATTATTTTCAAAATAGTCATCTGTATGAATGGGTCTAGTCAAGTTAATGAACAGATTTTCTCTTCCCTGCTTTATATTGCACGTCTATACATAATATAATATTGTTAGGCACTATATAATAGGCCTATATCGTGTTAATAGTATGTTTAGGGTGCATGTACCTTTGTAAATAATGAGGGTACATTAAACCATCCTTGGAGGAAAATCCAACCCCATATGAGGCATATTTATCATCCCTTTAAAAGAGGAGGGGGAGAGCACTGTTACCGTCTTGATGCCCTCTAGTGGCTGTACAGTGCAATACTCACCATGGTTTTGCCCGCTCCCCTGGGTCCCACGATCAGCACAGAGTTACTCTCCCCGTGGAGCGCAGTGCGGCGGAGAAGCTCCAGTAAGTGTCTGCACGTAAAACATCAGAACAGCGTCCTTTACTCTACTCAATATCGCAAATCTAATACTGAACCAGAATGAAACCAGGATCAGACAAGGACCAACCAGATCTGAACCAGGATTAAACCGGGTTTAAAGCAGATTTACACAAGGACCAAACCAAGACTAAACTACTACTAACCCAGAATTAAACCAGGACTAAACAAACAAACACAACAAAAAAATTGTTTAAAAAAAAATGGGGAAGATTGGCCATTTGGCCTGTGAGCTGCAATGTTGTATGATGATGTAATGATGTATAGGCCTTTTATAAAAGAATAAAACATGAGCAAAGTATCTTAAAATAAGAGAGGAATAAGAATCAAGAGGAGGTTGAACATTTAAGTTTTAAATAAATAAACAGATCCCAGACAGAGTTGCAGTAAGTGGCCTCACAGGAGAGGAAAGGGAGCCTCCAAACTGGGACAGCCCCGTCAGGTGGCACTAAAGTGGGTCAGAGCATGTCACAGAGGCCCCTCTGACAGCTCCGACACAACACACTCTGCTCCCAAGTGTAAAGCCAAAACCAGAGCTGGGAAGGCAAATTTTATTTCAAGATTTTGGTCAGAATAACCAGAGCCAGGGGAATTTGGTGTCTGCACACCCGAGGGTGTGTAAGCCATTGTGATGGTTCCTTGTTTTAAATCATATTTAGAAGATTTAGCCTGGTCTAGTCTTGACTTTGATCCAGGTTTAGCCCCAATTTTGATGCTCGCCTGATTAGAAGCAGAAAAGCAATAATTTTACTTTTCTCCACTGGTTTCTTACATTTATACAGCGACATCTTTGACCTCATGGATTCTTTCTTGAATACGAATGGTTTGTTTTTTAACATATGCAAAATAAATCTTAAATCTACAAACTTGTGTTGTGCGGCCAGCCCTTCTGTCATCTCCGGGAGCACCTCACGGCACAGACGCTCCCTCAACACCTTCTGCAGCTGTGGAGGAGAGAACCCTCAACTATAACAGCAAACAATACAAGTATGACCTCCATGACCAGACCGAGTACAGACCTGATCCACGCACGCTCCGACTGGGACGTGGGGCTCCTTGTTTTTCCGCTTACTCATGACAAAGCTCTAAACATCACAAAAGGTCATCAAACGTATTAGTATGATCGCTGTGCTACTGTGTGCCAGTGTTCCTTTCAGAGATGGGGACAGGATCTACCAGGAGATAGCGTTCCCGTGACAACACAAAACTAGAAAGCTGCAGGACAGGTCAGAATTAACCTGAAGTTTATAGTTTTGTCATGAGAAGAAGATATGGAATTTGTTCCATTACTGTTACCTAGAAACCTAGAGTCATAAATGATGAATGATTTGACAAATAATAATAATAAATAATAATAATAACAATAATAATAATTATTATTATTATTATTATTATAATAATAATAAACTCTCAAACAATTTTGATGGATTTTTAAAAACTGCAACTATTGAATAGACCACTGGTTCTATCCCATAAAACTGACACAAAGTCATAATTAGACAAACATGAGAACCTGTCATAAGCACATACAGAACATACAATGTAAGGAAGCCTACAAACTAATTATTTATGTAAAAGAATAAAGAAAAGAGGGAAAGTAAGTTCGCAGCCCTTGAGAACTGTCCATGTTTTTGACAGACACAAACGTGCGAACCGACGGGGGCCCGTACTCACCGGCTGATCACGGGAAACAAGGAACTCTGAGGCGGGTTGGAGGCAGGTGTACGACCCGGTGATGTCCAGACAGTAAGATCTGTTTCATAAAGAGAGAACCATTGCAAAGAGAGCGCCGCGTTCGCGCGAATTCCAACACTTCCGCACTGTCACTTCAGCCCTGTGCTCTGATTGGCTGGTGTACTCCTTTCGTGCTCTGATTGGTTGATCCCCATGACACAATCACAACATTCTATAATTCTAGTATTACATTGGCGCAGGCAGGATTACTGTTCACCTAAAGATCCATGATTAGTATTGATGCATTTGACAGTGTAATAGAATAGCCAATATAACGTTGTGACGTCATTTGAAAGCCCCAAAATGCTTTTTTAAAATGTATGTATGTACATATTTGCATGTGGTTGTTTTTAAATACATGTATTACAGACATTTCATTTCAATAACACAAGGAAAGCAGAAGGTAAAAAGAGTGAAGACAAGATTTCCGAGACAACATAATTAAATTGGATAATATAGTAAATATACATTAATTTAATCATTCTTGATGTATGTTCGCAAAATATTGAGACTTTTTGTTAGTTAGGTGTCTGGGGGAGTCCGTGTCATTTCCGATTTCTTTTAAGAATAAATTCAATATTGGTTTTTGACTATTTTAGCTATTTTAGAATATGTGCATATACAGTGAGGAAAGTAAGTATTTGAACACCCTGAGATTTTGCAATGGAAAAATGGAAAATATTTATTGTTCTGTGTAGTTTTTGAGATAGATAATTTCTTGCCATATATGTTGTTTTCCGGACACAAAAAGAATAAATGGACAATATTTTCTGAGCCAGTCTGGCAAAAAGTACTGTACATTGAGTATTTGTATCAGAGGATTTAGAGATAATTCCTAAAGCCGCAGAATTCTGGTTCACATTCTAGAATCTGTAACAACACTGCGTGGTTCTGGGTCCGCCTGTCTGTCCATGGGAGTAGGATCTCTCCTTCACTGTGGTTCTCCTCGAGGTTTCCACTTTCTCCCAAAGGGTTTTGTAGTTTTTTTCCTGCAGAAAGGTCTAAGGGCAGTGGATGATGTGACATTTGCCAATTCCCATTGTTTAATCTGTTTTTCATTGTCGCCCAACTACTGTTGTGATTTTGGCTGTTACAAAGATAAATGTTATTGAATAGAATTGTTTCAGTTGACATCACAACATTTCACAGTTAATATGGCCCTATTCATGAGTTTCAGACTTTATCCCCATTCAGAAGTTACAATAATTCGTTTTCATTTTGGTAATCACATGGCCACAGTCCTAATTTCTCATCATTCTGAAACCCATGGACAGTGAGAAGATGGGTTCAGTTTCATCATTTGTGATACATGATACCACAAAAGTACACAAGGACTACTTTCCCACATCTGTGGGTGCGACAACATGAAAAAAAAACCTTAGCCCACAACCACGACGACTTCTGTGTTTATTATATATCAAGTGCCTTGGTGTGTTCACCTGCATCCACCTCACAAGTGACCCCCCCGGGACGAGTGACCCTAAGGACGAGTGACCCCCCCAGGGACGAGTGACCCTTAGGACGAGTGACCCCCCCAGGGACGAGTGACCCTAAGGACGAGTGACCCCCCAGGGATGAGTGACATCAAGGACGGGTGACCCCAGGGACGAGTGACCCCCCTCAGGACGAGTGACCCTACAGGACGGTGACCCAGGACGAGTGACTGCCCAGGAACGAGTGACCCCCCAGGGACGAGTGACCTAAGGACGAGTGACCCCACGAACGAGTGACTGCCCCCAGGAAGAGTGACCCCCCAGGTGAAGTGACCAGGATGAGTGACCTAAGAGGGTGAACCTCAGGGACGAGTGACCCCCAGGAAGAGTGACCCTAAGGACTGAGTGACCCCAGGAACGAGTGACCCCCCAGGAACGAGTGACCCAAGGACGAGTGACCCCAGGGACGAGTGACCCCAGGACGAGTGACCCAAGGATGACTGACTCAGGGAGGAGTGACCCCCCTGGGACGAGTGACCTCAGGATGAGTGACACCCAGGGAGTGAACCCAAGGACGACTGACCCAGGGAGGAGTGCACGTCAAGGAAGAGTGACCCCAGGGAGGAGTGACCTCAGGGATGAGTGACCGGAGTGAGTGCCCGCAGGGATGAGTGACCCACGGAGGAGTGATCCCAAGGACGACTGACCCAGGGAGGAGTGATCTCAAGGAAGAGTGACCCAGGAGGAGTGACCTAGGGATGTCACCCAGGAATGAGTGACCCACGGAGGAGTGATCCAAGGACGACTGACCCAGGAGGAGTGACTCAGGGACGAGTGACCCACGGGACGAGTGACCCCCCAGGGAACAAGTGACCCCCAGGGAGAGTGACCCCCCAGGGACGAGCGACCCAGGGGAGTGACCCCTGGGACAAGTGAACCTCAGGGATGAGTGAACCCAGGGACGAGTGACCTCAGGGATGAGTGAACCCCCAAGGGACAAGTGATCCCAAGGACGACTGACCCAGGGAGGAGTGACCTCAAGGAGGATGACCTCAGGGATGAGTGACCCCAGGGAGGAGTGACCCCAGGGATGAGTGACCCCACGGAGGAGTGATCCCAAGGACGACTGACCCAGGGAGGAGTGACCCTCAAGGAAGAGTGACCCCAGGGAGGAGTGACCTCAGGGATGAGTGACCCCAGGGATGAGTGACCCCACGGAGGAGTGATCCAGGACGACTGACCCAGGGAGAGTGATCTCAAGGAAGAGTGACCCAGGGAGGAGTGACCTCAGGGACGAGTGACCCAGGGACCAGTGACCCCCAGGGACAAGTGACCCCCCAGGGACGAGTGACCCCCAGGGACGAGCGACCCCAGGGAGGAGTGACCCCCTGGGACAATGACCTCAGGGATGAGTGAACCCAGGGACGAGTGACCTCAGGGATGAGTGAACCCAAGGGACAAGTGATCCAAGGACGACTGACCCCAGGGAGGAGTGACCTCAAGGAAGAGTGACCCCAGGGAGGAGTGACCTCAGGGATGAGTGACCCAGGGAGGAGTGACCCAGGGATGAGTGACCCCACGGAAGAAGTGATTCCAAGGACGACTGACCCAGGGAGGAGTGACCTCAAGGAAGAGTGACCCCAGGGAAAGTAATCCCAAGGACGACTGACCCCAGGGACGAGTGATCCCAAGGACGACTGACCCCAGGGGGGAGGAGGAGGAGTGACCCCAGGGAGGAGTGACCCAGGGAGGAGTGACCCAGATGACCCAGGGGACGAGTGATCCCAAGGACGACTGACCCCAGGGGGGAGTGACCCCAGGGAGGAGTGACCCCAGGGAGGAGTGACCCCAGGGAGGAGTGACCCCAGGGACGAGTGACCCCAGGGGGGAGTGACCTCAGGGACGAGTGACCCCAAGGATGAGTGACTCCGCTAGGGACAATTGGCCCCCAGGGACAAGTGACCCTAGGGAATAGTGCACTTGTGTAGACAGTACTAAGAAGTACTCCTAAGTGCTTCTGAAAGGCTCTTCAGTAATATTGAATGAATAAAATTGACTTTGTTTGAGCATATTATGTAGAGAAGTTTCTTTTTGCTTAACGCTATGCTGCAAATAAGCCATTTAAACATGGTCCACTTCCCATTATTGTCAGCAGAGGGCGGTAGACACTCAACCAAAGCCTTATCTGCCCATGCTCTTAAGTCCATACATTTTGGGAAGCCTAAATAAAATAGAGCTATTTATATCCTTCAAAGGGCACGGATAGGACCTTGAACCTAGTGTTTCATGTTTTACTGTGGATAAATAATCACGCTGCAGACTACAATGTGAAAAAGTTGCATTGCACCGAATCACCAAAGCAAGTTCCCAGCCTGTGAATGTTGTTTTCTGATTCTGCATTTTAGGCACTGTTACATTTGGAGTTACATAGGCCTAATACTGGGCCTACAGCCCAGCTTTCTCAAACATGTAAATTCATGTTTTATTATGTTCCTAATCATAACCTGTTGCTCTTGAAGCATACATGAATAGAGTTGGCTCTGTTGTGCATCTTGTATGTGCATCTTGTATGTGCACCTTGTATGTGCTCGTGAACACAGTGAACGTGCATCACCTCTCCCATCTGCTTACTCCGGCGCATGCGCATAGCGGCTCTCCATCATTTTCAATATCCCACTGTAGAAGAACCAGCAGAGGCAGTCAACTAATGGGTAACGCTTCTTTTTCCTATTTTTATTCCGATTTCTTTGTTATTACGCGCTTATATCGCTCGTGAAGCACTGATGTGTCATTTATTGAATGTCTGCATTTTATTGGGTTATTCACGGCAGAATTTGATGCAGACAGAGACGTTAGAGGCTGAAGAGCGTCTCCCTTCGCTCTCCCTGCGAACGAAATGGGCTTGCACTGCTGCTAGCTCCATGCTAAGCTATCCTTTGCAACTCGGCCTGGCCCTGGCCTCGCCTGCCCCCTTCACTCAAATTTAATGCGGCTCGAGTAGCATTAGAGTTCCACCTCAAAGGCTGTAATTCGTGTCCATGACTCGAGAGAGTGTTTGGACAAAGCTTACATGTTGCGCACAAATATCGACGCTTTTTAACGCATCTGAACTTGTCTGATAATCCGGTTTCATTACAACAAGCTAGCAGGCTAGCTAAGCAGCTAACTAACGGGAGCTAGACAGCTGACGCTGGACATGCTAACACCAGCTAGTTTGATGCTGTGACTATAGCATGTAAGAACAGACAGACGCTGTTGTGGTCCTAGATGCGGTGTCTGTTGGCTGTGGGCCGCTGGTGAGGGACATGGAAGTGTCTCCTCTTTATCTGGACAGAGTATTGTACCAGAGCAGTCTCCTAGTCTGTCGCTAAAACGGCTTTAAAGCAGCACTGGCCACAGTTGATGAGTGTGGCTAATGTTCATTGCTAATTGGCCTTTATCTAGCGCTTGTTTTGGGAGCATACATGTAAAATATGTGTGGACAATACCATTTGTCATCTGCACAGCGCTGCACATACATTCAGCTGTCAACCTCAAAGGTTCTTTTGGGAAATGGCTAATATACAGATAAAGTTGACTTACTCATTTGTCCATCAAGTGTCTGAGTGAGGATAGAATGTCAACCTCCTGTTTGTTCTTTAGTGCTTGTCTATTTTCTATTAAGACTAAGCTGCAGTTACTAACTGTTTAACTATGTAGAAGTCCAATCAGCTGTAGTGTTGGAAGCTGGAATGTTCTCTCACATTGCACTATTAAATGGTGCTCTGTCAGTTGTACTGTAGTAAAGTGAAATTAGCTGCATGCTTGTTGCTTAGACCTTTTCACAACATCCATCATGTATGTGTAGCTGACATTCCCAACCCAAAACATCTAAAATAGGAAAAAGTCCTCCATCTTCTGTAGTCCTGACCAAGCTTAGCACAAAGATCTAGATCTGGTCTCCTGGTGCTGCGCTGCAGTGACCACTGCTCCCCAGGAGATGCTCCAGCGGTACTGAAGGGTGGGTCAAATGCAGAAGACAAATTTTCCTACAGGGACAATATCTTACCCTTTATACCCTATATAAAATTATAATGGATTTTTAATATATATATTCGGATAATATAATGACAGTTGTTCAGAGAACTTAGCTGAAACTTGCCTCTGAAACATGCCTGGTTTGTAGTAATTGGGAATTACACACACACCACCTCTAAAATCAGTACAGTGACAGGAATGATCATTTTTGGCGCAGTGATCTCAATGTGTGGCAGCTTCATGGTGAAAATGAAAAGGGCTGGAAATATGTACAATATGGCTGAAGTACTGTGATATCAGTATTATTTTGATATTTGAATATACCTTTTGACATAGTTTTATTAAGTTTAGATGCTCAGTTGCTCAGATCAGTTGTAAACCTTTCCTGTAGTTTATGCACATAAATGTAAGAAAAATTTTAGATTTTCATCATGTCAGGTTTTCATATAGAAATGAGACGTTTTATTTGTAAAAACAGAAAAAATGGCACCTGTTTTGGAATTTAAATTTATAAAGGGAAAGAGCCAGGTTTACATTTCTTTGTTGAACAAAACAATTGGATACAAAAACATTTACAGATGGTATTTTTTTAATTTCTTATTCAGTTTTTGAATAACCTTGATTTGACTCAAAACTCAAATAAATGCGGTTTATAATTAGATATCAACATTTTTTTCTGTACGTTCCGTCAAAATCTTAAGAACAGGTTTGTAAAGTTTGGTGTTTGGTGAGCTACTATGAGGGCTGATCAATATGTCCCTTTGGGAGAAAAATACATTGAAGAAAACGGCCTTTGAAGTTACAATGTCCCAGAGAAATATAATGATGAAGTGGATTCAATGAAAGAATAAACAAAATTTAGGAGCAGATTGGACAATTGTGTTGTCTCCATGTGAAAACCTACAGTGAGGAAAGTAAGTATTTGAACACCCTGCGATTTAACAAATTCTCCCACGTAGAAATTATGGAAGAGCTGACATTTTCATTGTAGGTGCATTTCCATTGGTGCATTTCCACAGAATCTAAAAATAAATCTGGAAATCACATTGTATGATTTTTAAATAATGTATTTGTATGTTATTGCTGCAAATAAGTATTTGAACACCTGAGAAAATGAATCGTAATATTTGGTACAGAAGCCTTTGTTTACAATTAGAGGTCAAACGTTTCCTGTAGTAGCAGGGGTTTTGGCCCACTCCTCCATGCAGATCTTCTCTAGATCTGTCAGGTTTCAGGGCTGTCGCTGAGCAACACCAGAGTTTCAGCTCCCTTCAAAGATGTTCTACTGGATTTAGGTCTAGAGACTCCAGAACCTTGATATGCTTCTTACGGGAGGCACTCCTTGGTTCTCCTGTCTGTGTGCCTCTTCGGGTCATTGTCATGTTGGAAGACTCAGCCACGACCCATCTTCACTGCTGTGACTGAGGGAAGGAAGTTCACAAAATCTCACAATACATGGCCTCATTCATTCTCTCCTTATTACAGAGCAGTTGTCCTGTCCCATGTGCAGAAAAGACCCCCAAAGCATGATGTTTCCACCCCCATGGTTCACAGTAGGGATGATGTTCTTGGGATGGTCCTCATCCTTCTTCTCCCTCCAAACACGGCGAGTGGAGTTTATACCAAAAAGTTCTATATTGGTCTCATCTGACCACATGACTTTCTCCCATGACTCCTCTGGATCATCCAGATGGTCATTGGATAACTTCAGACGGGCTTGGACAGGTGCTGATTTCAGCAGGGGAACCTTCTGTGCGATGCGTGATTTTAAACCATGACGGCGTAGTGTGTTACCATAGTGACCTTTGAAACTGTGGTCCCAGCTCTCTTCAGGTCATTGACCAGCTCCTCCCGTAGTTCTGGGCGGATTCCTCACCTTTCTTATCATCATTGATCCCCATGAGGTGAGATGCATGGAGCCCCAGTCGGAGGGAGAGTTAAAGTCATCTTTAGCTTCTTCCATGTTTTAACTATTGCTCCAACAGTTGATCTTTTTTCATCAAGCTGCTTGCCAATTGCCCATAGCCCTTTCCAGCCTTGTGGAGGTCTACAGTTTAGTCTCTGGTGTCTTTTGACATCTCTTTGGCCTTGCCCATAGTAGAAGTTGGAGTCTGACAGATTGTAGGGTGGACAGGGGTCTTTATGCAGCTAACAAGCTCAAACAGGTGTTACTCAAGTAGAGTAGAGGTGGACTTTTTATTTTTTTTAAATATTTTTTGGGCCCGACGGCTTTTTTGGACAGGAAAGTTAAGCGTGAAATGGGGGGTGAGAGAGAAGGGAGGACATGCAGCACATTATCAGAGCCAGAATTCTTGCTGATTGGCTGATTTTTAGATTCCGTCCGTCACGTCATGAACATTTCAGACCCCTCCATAATTTCTAAGTGGAAGAACTTGCTTTACTTTCCTCATTGTAGACGTTGAGAGGGAAAACGGCCCAAACATTTTTAAATTCAATTAAAACAAATATGTTCTTGCCTTAATGTATTAGTCAAACTCTATTCAAGTTCAAACCGCGACTTTAACAAGGTTCATTTAGACAAAACAAAGACAATGTTTTTGTCTTTGACAAAGACAATTTTTGAAGTTGAAAGTGGCATATATGTTAAAAAAAAAAAAAAAACAGTACATTTCTGTCAGATGAAGGCCCTTGGTTAGGGCTGCAGCTATCGATTATTTTAGTGATCAAGTAAGCTATAAATTCGAGTAATCGGTTAATTTTTTTTGTACATTCCGTAAACCATTTAAAAGTATGTTGCATCATTTTTAAAATAAACTATAGTTCATAGTAATAAACAAATAACAAAAAGTTTCTGCTTAAAATAACATTTTATTCTTAATTTCACATAAATTTGTCCCCAAAACAACAACATTTCACTTCAGTCCAAACTGTTCTGTTTGTATATATAAAGGAGTAATTAATTTCTCACCAGACTGTGTTACAGTAGCTAGGAATTAATTTGCGTTTATGTCCCATAGCTTAAAATAAGAAACTTGATGCCTGGTGTTTGAGCTGTAACTCTGCCGTCATGTGGCAGCATTGGCTCCATGTGCCAGTCACTTTAGCCTCCGTGTCTTTGCCCCGTCATCGCAGACTTTCTGTTTCATAATCATGGTCCTCCGTGCTCTTTCACACAACTAAACTCTGTTTCCCAGTCACACTCGTACGCTTAAAATACGCCACTCTCTCCTCTGTTGTGCTGTATTGGCCACAGCTCCGCGTGCCACAGAATCTCACGGTTTTAATTATATAAATTAAACTAATCATCGAGGCAATAAAATAATAATCTTTTGTAATCGAATTACTTGATTAATCGTTGCAGCCCTACCCTCGGTGTTTGTGATGTGTTGTGCAACCAACCAACTGTAAAAATGACCCCCTCTATTTACAGATGGGAAATGTCAAAAATGGATTGTTTTGCAATTGTTGTTTCGGAGAAGCAAAATTAGAATATTGAGTTTAACCTCTGTAAAAAGGCTGTACCAGATGTTTTCTTTGTTGTTGCGCAAAATTAGTTTTGCTCCAGTACAGTTGTAAAAGCAGCTCTAGGGGGCAAAATTAGACCGCTGAGTGCTGTCTGCAACTAATTGTAAAAGTATTTTGTTCTCAAAAAAACAAGATGTTGGATGTTAGCATTCTAGCTTTTGTTAGCTTGAGCCTAGATTTACCGTGATGGTAAAAACTTGCTCGCTCTAAGGCTGGAACGATGCCGATACAATTTTTTTTTAAACGCAGCACTTTTATTTTTACCCCCCTTTTTCACTTTTTCTATGAAAACAAAAGACCCATTACGCTCATATATTCACAAATTGTTTTGCACACGTCTGCTTTAGGCTGGCCACAAGAAAAGGACACTCTGAAATGTTCAGTTTTGCTTTATTGGGGAGTCTGGGGGGATCAGACCACCATTTGCTTCACACAGTGTAACACATCTCCTTTGCATAGAGTTGACCAGGTTGTTTTGTTGGTTTGTTGACTGTTAGTCCTCTCCTCTTCGATGGCTGTGTGAAGTTGCTTGATTTTGGCATGAACACGCTGTCGTACACGCCGATCCAGAGCAAACGAGCTCAATGGGTGACGTGTCCGGTGAGTATACTGGCCATGCAAGAACTGGGATTTTTTTCAGCCTCCAGGAATTGTGTAGAGATCCTTGCAGCACGGGGCCGTGCATTATCATTCTGCAACGTGGGGTGATGGTTGTGGTTGCCGACGATGAACTGTAGTCCGGTCGAGCCCCCCGATGAGGACGACGAGCAGATGAGCTTCCCTGAGACGGTTCCTTACAGTTTGAGCAGAAATTCTTTGGTTATGCACATTGATTATTGATGGCTGGTCTCAGATGATCTTGGAGATGAACATGCTGGATGTGGAGGTCCTGCTGTGGTTACACGTGGTCTGCGGTTGTGAGACTGGCTGGATGTACTGCCACATTCTCTAAAAGGCCTTTGGACACGGCTTATGTTAGAGGAATGAACATTCAATGCAGGGGCACCAGCTCTGGTGGACATTCCAGCCAATTGCACGCTCCCTCAAAACTTGACATCTGTGGCATTGTGATGTGAGATAAAACGGAACATTTCAGAGTAGGGCTGCAACTAATGATCATTTTGCAAATCGATTAGTCTAGCGATTATTCTTTCGACTAGGGCTGCAATGACTACTTGAGTAAATCGAGTAATTTGATCACAAAAAAGCTTCGATTATGATTTTATTGCCTCGATCATTTGTTTAATTTACATATTTAACTAAAAACACCTGAATCTGCGGCGCGGAGCGCATGGAACGACTTGTGGCGCTTTTGTTACACGCAGAGCTTGTTCCGGACTTAATTCCGGAATTAATTCATAGCTACTGTAACTGTTTACAAACAGTCTGATGACAAGTTAATTAGTCCTTTTTATATGTATTCTTTATATACAAACAGAGCAGTCTGGACTGAAGTGAAATGTTTTGGGGACAAACTTATGTGAAATTAAGAATAAAATGTGTTATTTTAAGCAGAAACTCCGCATTTAGTATTTGTATATTACTATGAACTATAAAGTTTATTAAAAAAATGATTTAATACGCTTTTAAATGGTTTACGGCATGTACAAAAAAATGAACCAATTAATCGAAGAAAAGAATCAATAGATTACTCGATTACTAAAATAATCGATAGCTGCAGCCCAACAACTAATAGTTTTCGATTAAACTATTCATTGTTTAGAACGCAAAAGTCACGTGATGAAAAGATTTTGCCCCAGATGAAGCTGAAGTGAAGCCATTCCAGGATCTGGTGGAGCACATTTATGGATGAAAGGGTGTTTTCATCAAATACGCACATTTTCTACGTCATGGAATATTCATGGAATAACGGCTCAATTTCAGTCTTAAAACTTTTCTCAGCTTACTGAAGAACATTTGTATAGCGATTAACGATGATTCAATTGCTACATTAATTCACTGTTGTTTCAATAATCAATTAGTTGCGATGAATCAATTAAGTTGTTGCAGCCCTATTTAGTGTCCTTTTATTGTAGCCAGCCTAAGGCACACCTGTGCAATATTCATGCTGTCTGATCAGCATCTTAATATGCCACACTTGTGAAGTGGGGGTGAGTGCTCATTAACACATTTAGACAGATTTGTGAACAGTATTTGAGAGAAATGGGTCTTTTGTGTTTAAAAATAAAAAGTTTAATATCTTTGAGTTCAGCTCATGAAAAATTGTTATTTTCAAAATGTTGAGTGTATTGAGTGCGATTTCAATATATTGCGACATATGATATATGGCGATTTCAATATTAGAGCTCCCATATTTTGTTATATTTCCCTTCTCATAGTCTACCCTAAGGACATTTGTGATCATATTTCGTGCTGTGCAATGGGGGTGTAACGATATTGGTGATATCGCGGTAGCCAAATAGCCACGATATCGTCACTTCAGCAAAAAAGCGAAGATGGCTACATATCCCATGATCCTTTGTGTTGCGTCACCGTCAGAGCCGCTGTTTGCGCCAGTAAGGTCGTGTGCTATGCGTTTGCTCTCTGAAAAGTTCCAGGGATTCATCAGAAATAAAGTCCAGTCCGAGCTCTAAACTTCAGAGCATCAATTCCAAGGCCCAGAGCTGCAGTATCCACCGTCAGGGATCCACGTGTTTTCTACTGTTGACAGAAACATCTATATAAACTTTACTGCCCAGTTCTGATTGGACTTCCACATTTTTATTTACTAAACGTCTTTTTAAGTGCACAATACAAAGTAAACCCTTAGTTAAAGGGCTTCACAGAAATAGAAATTGGTAAAACTATAATTCTGCAATACAATCAATAAGAATTGCAGGATAATATGGCTATTGTCATATTGTGGGCCCTTGATAAAACCGTGAGCCTTCACACAATATTGCTATAAATATCGTACATCGAGGTTCATATTGCGATAGTGTCGTACTATGAGATTTGCATATCGTTACATCCCTAGTGCAAGATGCGTTACACAATAAAAATATTTGCTGTATGAAGTGGTCGGCAGTAGGGCTGCAGCTATCGATTATTTTAGTAATCGAGTAATCTATCGATTCTTTTCTTCGATTAATCGAGTAATCTTTTTTTTTTTTTTTTTACATTCAGTAAACCATTTAAACACACATTAAATAATTTTTTAGATAAGCGTTACAGTTCATCGTAATAAACAATTCAAAAATAAGGAATTTCTGCTTAAAATAACACATTTTATTCTTAATTTCATATGAATTTGTCCCCAAAACAGCAACATTTCACTTCAGTCCAAACTGTTGTTTGTATAGAAAGATATATATAAAGGACTTAATTAACTTGTCATAGATTGTAAACAGTTACAGTCGCTCTGTCACGACTATCAAATAAGACATTTGTAAAACGTTATGTTGGGTGGGACCAGTGGTCCTGGCGTTTTGAGCATTTTGCGCATTTTGCGTTTGACGTTTTTGGCTCGTGTGCCGGTCACTTTGGCCTCCGCGTCTTGGACTTTCTGTTCACAACAGATTATTCTAATTTAACCGGCCCTCGTGCTGTTTCCATGTGCATTGGCTGTTTAAAAGTACGACTGTGACTGGGAAGCAGAGTTGTTGAGCGGGGGAGCGGGGGGTCCGCGGTGGCGTGTTGAAGGCGCGGGGGCTGGGGTGGGCGGAGCGGAGCTAGATGCGGTGTTTAGAGTCGCAGCTCGGGATTATTATAATAGATCCATGGCTCTTTCATTCATCAAAACTCTTCCCAGTCGCACTCGTGAGTTTAAAACGCGCCACTCTCTTCCTTGTTGCGCCTTCGTCAGAGCGGAACAAGCTCCGTGTGAAACAAAAGCGCCACAAGTCGTTCCGTGCGCTCCGCGCGCCACAGATTCACACGTGTTTTTGATTAAATATGTAAATTAAACGAATCATCGAAGCAATAAAATAATAATCGAAGCTTTTTTGTAATCGAATTATTCGATTTACTCGAGTAATCGTTGCAGCTCTAGTCGGCAGGTTAATTGTTATTTGAAAAAAAAAATCCTCACAGGAATATTTGCAAGTTTAAACGTAATACACAATATAAACGTTTCCTGTGTTTTTGCTGATAATCATGATTAATTGTAAAATCGCAATATATAATTTCACGATAATCGATACAATTTGATATCCTGACATCCCTATATTGTAGTTACAGTGACAGCCCTACTGTCACTATATTGATATTTTGAGTGCAGTCTTTGCGTTAACCTGGACGGAGGAGGATGATGAAGCTGTTCACCTTTTTTAAGAAGCCCCTCTGTGCGCCTCCATTCCACGGAATCCTTGTTCCGGTTGTATTAGTGAACACAGAGCTGCCGACCTCGAGAGAAAATAAGTTCTACACAGACTAAAAAGCCGTTTTGGGGAATCGGTGCATTGTTGACTTGTAGGTCACATGAACACTACACATTTCACACAACTCAATCTACTTAAGAGCATGTTTTAGCAGCCAGACTTTTCCCTCGTTCTCCATTTAAACCAACGGTGTCCCGCTGGGCCGGAAGTGTAATTACAACGAAAGTGCCGATCTGTGGGAAATATAGGAAAAAGTGGGCGGGGCGAAATAAGGTCAATAGCGTAGATTGGTCATATTTTCATTTTGGCTGTATCTTTATGCAGATACACTCTTTGCTGGGGATTACGCCTATACCTGGACTGAGGCGCAGGATGATTATGGCAAAATTTGGATCAGATTATCTGCTCGGCTTTAGCTTCAACACAACACACAGACTTACACACACAAGGTCCCGCACTGGCAACTTGATGTGTTTTGAGTTGATAGAAGTGCAACTATGGACGCTTTTCATCAGTTTACTGGTAAGATGATACTCTGCACTTTACAGGGAACATGTAAGCCTGTGTGGTAGCACAGCGGCGCTTCACAGCAAGAAGGTCCTGGCATGGGTTCCCAATCCTGCATGGGGCCTTTTTGTGGGGAGTTTGAATGTTCTCCCTGTGTCGGCGTAGGTTTCCTCTACCACTAAAAACATGTACAATAGGCTCCTCCCCAGGGATCCCCTGCAAAAGAGATTCTTGATCTCAGTGGAACTGTCGTGGTTAAATAAATGTCAGTAAAATAATACAAATGCTAAACATGAGTCCACCTGTGCTGTTTGATCGGGGCTGTGTATTAATTGCTTTGTTGACACAGACATTTCAAACCAAGGAACTGAAAGTTGGCACCTAACGAACATTATTTTTTCTGGAACCAACTGAAAATGTCCGGGAAGTACTGGTACAAATATGAACCGCATACTCATGATTTTGTACCGCAAAGCACCAGTGACGCTCACTGTGCAGTGTGCAGGTCTACAGTGCACATGGGTCGTCTGCTCTACCTTTTTCATTACACTGCGTTAGTATTTGTGACTGTACAGCCTTGTGTATAGCGTAGAGAATAATATAATGTCATACTGGCTGACAGTCTGAAGATCTAAGCACAGTGCACCATACTTTCCACCAATATATGTCCAGTACAGCCTTGTCCACGTGGAGGTTTGTCTGCATGACACAGCACATCCAGCAGTGGCTTTTCTGTGAGAGGACGGACTTTGACATGAGAGTAGGGCTGGATACTGTTAAAGGGACCAGTACAATACTGAAAAAAAAAGCTATGGTACTACTGGTATAGAGAAAATTGGTACAGAGAAAAAAATTCTGTTTGATTGTTTTTATATAATACAAAATGAAAAGAAAACAAGCAAAACGAGCAAGTCTGGCATATGCCTTGTTTGTACCTGTTCCAATGTCTGGAACATGTGTCCATTTTCAAATTCACTTGATTACAAAAATGTGTATTTTTTATAAATATCAGATGTGATCCAGTCCAGTTGCTGTCATCCATCTCTGTGTTATTGCCTTTTTGAACTCAAATCAGAATAATACACTTATCAATCTGACATGGGCCATTTTAACCGGTGACTGCTGCTCTCTAAAACATAACTCATAGCATTGAGTCATTTAAGCTATACAAGTGTTTCTATTTAACATCTAATTTTATATGTGAATTTCCTGTTTTATTGATATTATTTATCAGACTAAAGTGTCCGTGTGTCATCCTTGTGTAGCTCTGCCTCCTCTGTTCAGACTCAAGTCACACAAAAGTTAATGATTTTCAAGACAAAATTTACAAAGAAAACTTAAATTGTACATATACGGGCCGTGCCTGTCAATAAGCTGCAGGTTCCCATGTTGTAACATGAGATATTTACACATAAACATGGTCCACGGTAGTGAATCCTCATTTCCGTGCGGGGCAGGTTATTAAATACAGACCGCTGTATCATATGTCCGCGTCCAAAGCCAGTTCCTCTTCAGACTAATTTCTCAGTGAATATGAGTTGGATTGTAATAAAATGCACCGCATTTGATGTAGGGCTGCAACAATTACTTGAGTAAATCGAGTCATTTGATTACAAAAAAGCTTTTATTATTTTATTGCCTCGATGATTTGTTTAATTGACATGTTTAACTAAAAACGCCTGAATCTGTGGCAAAGACACGGAGCCTAAAGTGAACGGCTCACGGAGCTAATGCTGCAAAATGACAAAATGCAGAGCCGCAGCTCAAAACGCCAGGATCACTGGTCTCACTAACAAAGTTTTACCAACAAGTTTCATATTTTAAGTGACATAAACGCTAATTAATTCATAGCCACTTTAACTGTTTACAAACAGTCTGATGACAAGTTAATTAGTCCTTTTATGTATATTCTTTATATACAAACAGAATAGTCTGGACTGAAGTGAAATGTTTTGGGGACAAACTTAGGTGAAAATAATAATAAAATGTGTTATTTTAAGCAGAAACTCTGTATTTGTTTATTACTATGAACTATATCGGTGTAATCCCTCATTCGTCCAGGAGTGTTCCATTGTAGAAAAAGATTCAGTTGTATCATCTGGACTCTGTTTTGGAAAAACAAAACGTTTCGACACTCATCCAAGAGTCATTTTCAGTCTGTGAATCAGACAAGACAGGAGGCACAGCACAGAAAGAGCAAGGAACACCAAATCGAGAAGTTTAACATCCTCTTGATCAAAAAGGACCCAGGTAAGGGCCATCTTGACAGAAGAACAGGGACAGATCAGGCCGCGTCCTGTCTCAGGCAGAGACATTTTTCAATTACTTCTGAGCACATCCCTACAGAAGACTACATCACAGCTACAGAAACAGCCATTAGGAACAACAAGATGACAGAAACGGAGGCTGCAGACCTGAGGTTGCGCGTTACAGCTGCTCTGAAGAGTGCCAAACCTCCGCCTTCAAATATCACATCTGAGGAGAGGAAGACTCTCTCAGCACTACAAAAAGATGACAGCATTAACATTCTTCCAGCAGACAAGGGGCGCTGCACTGTGATTCTTAATGCAGCTGATTATGAAGCCAAAGTCCACAGCTTCCTCGAGGACACGACCACATACGAACGCTTGAAAAGAGACCCGGCCAGATAAACTGTTTACAAAAGCTTGAAAAAGAGGAGGTGATAGACAGGCTTCTGTATTACAGACTGTATCCTGGGGAAGCTATTCCATGGATTTATGGCCACCTTAAAATTCACAAAGCGAATGTTCCACTCAGACCCATTGTGTGCAGCACCGATTCCATCACATACAATGTGGCCAAGCATTTAACAACCATCTTGGCACCATTGGTGGGGAACTCGGAACATCATGTGGAAAAACACACACTTTTGTGGACAAAGTGAAACATCTCCAATTTGACCCAGATAAACCTGATGGGTTTATATGATGTTGTGTCCCTCTTCACCTGCATCCCGACCTCTGAGGCAGTGCAGCGGTTCGGACGAGACTGCAGGAAGACGCACCATTACAGGAAAGCAACAAACTGACACCTGAACACATCTGCAAACTACTAGACATCTGTCTTAACACCATATACTTTCATTCCAGGACATTTTTATGGACAGATTCACGGCTGTGCCATGGGCCTGCCCGTCTCTCCCATAGTGGCCAACTTGTACATGGAGCACTTGTACATGGAGCCTTTTCAGGCATTGCCTCCAAGATTTTGGTACGCGTTACGTGGACGACACTTTATTGTGACAATTAAGAAACAAGAGCTGGAAGCCTTCTCAGAGCACATAAATGCAGTGGACCCGCACATCAGGTTTACAAGAGAAGATGCTAGGAGACCCGCTTGGCCTTTCTTGATTGTTCCATCAAGAGGAGAGACGGGAAGCTCCAGACAGAAGTATATAGGAAACCTACACACACGGATCAGTACCTGCTCTTTGGCTCTAACCACCCTCTACAAGCATAAGCTGGGAGTGATCAGAACACTACAACACAGAGCACAAGAGGTGCCCACCAGCTCAGAGGGCAAGAGGAAAGAGGAAACACACGTCCGGAATGCTCTCTCAGCCTGTGGATACCCGGCCTGGGGTTTTAACAAAGTGAAGAGAACCAAAAAGCAGGACAAAAGGGACAAAAGGGAAACAGAACCAAGAAGAAAGGGTGTCTCTATCCCTTATGTCTCAGGACTGTCTGAAAAAGATGGTTTGAAAGAGGAGTTAAGGAGGCAATCTTTGTCAATAAAGCGAATCCTTCCTTAAACCGAATGGAGGTTTAAGATTCAACCGTCCGTTATTTATAATGGTCAGTATAAACCCTGGAGACACTCGGGGCATTCTGATGCTAATCAGGTACACAGTGCGGAGGGAGTGAAAGTCAGTGTACAATAGGATGTAGATAGCCCATCTCAGGGCCGTTAGTAAAACAAAGAGATTAGTCTCAAGTGAAACCAAAAACTTCCTTTATCAGGAAGTCCCGCCCTGTGGGTAGAGCTTACACAGAGGAGGATATAAAACCGGAGTTCCCAGACTTGATTCACAGATTGAGAATGACTCTTGGATGAGAGTCGAAAAGTTTTGAGTCCAGATGACTACAACTGAATCCTTTTCAACAACTACTATGAACTATAACATTTATTTGAAAACATTTGAATATTCTTTTAAAAATGATTTAGGAATGTAAAAAAAATTAACCGATTAATCAAAGAAAATAATCAATAGATTACTCGATTATTAAAATAATCGATAGTTGCCGCCCTAATTTGACATGATGTTAGAAAATAGTGATACATTTTTCCAACAGAATTCTTTTCAAACAAGAGATTTTGTGCATCTGCATTGGGATGTGCTATGGGTTCCCATTCTTCATCAGTTCTGACACATTGTCCTCATTTTCCCATTTAGTTTTGATCTACCTTGTACCTTCTCACAACAACCCCCTAGCCTAGTTTTCACTATATTTACACCAAAAGAGATGTCCGTGTCTCTACTTTCATTGGAAAAAATATTTGTTATTGTACAGTCTTCTGTTTCTTTTTTTATAGGCATTTTAAAAAAACATAGTTTTCATCAGAATCAAGTTTTTTGAATGTTAATTTTTATCATACAAAGTATAAAAGCTAAAAGCATACCATGGGAGAAATCTATCTCCATTTATGAATGAGCTAAAACAAACTAATCAAAAGTGTTGGAGCTGCATTTCCAGTAACACACAGATAGACTGGGGGTAAACTGGTGTGCAGGAAAATATGTGATTTGCACTTCAAAGCCGTCAGTGCTGGTCCTGTGCTCCTTGTCTTTTCCCTTTCTCCGTGCAGCACAAACACACGCAAAGGAGAAGCGTCACTTGTAAAATATTGGTCCCTTTGACTTTACTGGACATCGGGCAGTCTTACTTGCTTTTTCAGTGAGTTATCCCGTAGTCTTGTCCCAGGGCAGCTCGCGTTGCACACGAGAGACTGTTTGTTTCTGTGTTAGCTGTGTTGTTAACTCTTTAGCATTCCTCTCCCGATTCTACTCGACAGCCTGTTTGAGACGCTGATAAAAAATTATCAAAGGGCTTGTGTTGCGTTTTTATTTTGTAGCTGCAATAACTCCTTGTTTGTAAGTACTAAAAGTCCTGTTTCTCTAAATCAAGAGATTATTTTAAATGATTTCTTTAACAATGTGGTACAAAAAATATAATTTTTATACCTTTTGTTATGCAAACCTTAAATTTGTTTGATATGCATGTTTTGATTTGTTCTTTCCAGATAGTAAGCACAGATGTTACCCATGGATTCTCTACATGACCCAACCGTTTGTCATCTGCCACTGCCAGTAAGGGCTGTACAGGGACCTCTGGCACCACATTGCATTCAACATTTTTCCATTGAACTTCATATTCACTCTCATTTGAGCTGTTAAAGTCATTTTCAAGACGATGCAAACCCCACCCACCTTTTTTTTGTGATTAGTTGTAGAGTTTTACAAGGTCACAAGGCCTTGCCATACACTTATAATAACCGATCTGGGATGGAACTTGAAAGAGTCTGTAATAGATATAGATAAATTTAGGCGGAACGTTTATTTTAATAGTGTTCGCCAGTAAGAGAGAATGAAAGAGAAATAAGAAGTTTTTTTGTATATTCGGTTTTTATTTATCTGGACATTGGACCTTATGAGGGAAATACATAACATTAGGTACCATATGGAAGTTTCTGGTTTGGTCAGAAATATATATATTTTTTATATTCCATCCCATCAACACCGTTGATTGTTTTTTCATCGTCTAGTAATATATTGGGCAAATTGTACTAATCACAGTGACCAAAAGGGGAGACCAGGCACAACCCACCTTAATTTTCTTTCCAGAGTCAATTGGCCCATCTTGTTTTTAAAAATGTTCTCTCTTGGTTGAGTTTCCAAGCTAATAATTTATTTATTTATTTCGATCCACTTTCATAATACCTTTGTTTGGTAAAAAGCATTTTAAAATTATATCTTGCAAGGTCAGATCTTAATTTCACCCTGTTAGATATTTTTTTTCATGTAACATTTGAGAATGATTATTCTTGACGTTTAAAGCCTGCAACAGTTTTACAATGTCCTGCAGATCATTTAGTTTCTTTTTTAGTTTCATTTAGTTTGGCGATGGCAATAATTTTTGCTCTTAGTTCTGCTTTAGCTGCACCCCAGGTGATTGGTGAAGTTTCATCATAGTCGTTTTCCTCATATGTCACAATGTTTTGTTTGTGTTTTTTAAGCAGACTGGCATTACACTTCGAGAGAGTCGTTGCTTTTTCTTCCTAATCTACAGTTATGTAAATAGAGGTCTTCAAATCAGCCATTACTCAATGCATAAATGTGTGTATAAAAATGTGGGGCCGCCATCCCTAACATGATAAATCAAATGGCCCGCCATCCGATTTGACATGGGGGGGAAGACAAACCATCTCTAAAACTGAATTTCATCCCATATTTTAGGCAGCGCCATCATTAAAATGCTACTTCAAATAAACAAGTCTTAGTCTTAAGCTTCAAAACGCTGTGTGTTTTATTACAATCAGACTCATATTCAAGGAGAAATTAGTTTAATGAGGGAGTGAATGTAGACGCGGCAGAATACAAAGACACACGGAGCGCGCACGTGCAACATACGGCGATCTGCCCCATCGTAATGAAACTTTCTTGGCCAGACCTGACTCACGGGTCAAACACAACATGTGTATCACTACACAGATACACAGAGTCTACAGTTGTGTTACCATGGAGCCTGTAATAACTAATATTATAGTGAAAAAGAGCTTGAAGTGAGGTGATTATAAGCTCAACCTTCTAATATTTAGTCTAGTTATTATTTTATTTTCAAAATAGTCATCTGTATGAATGGGTATAGTCAAGTTGATGAACAGATTTTCTCTTCCCTGCTTTATATTGCACGTCTATACATAACAAAATATTATTAGGCACTATGTGTTAATAGTATGTTTAGGGTGCATGTACCTAAGTAATGACAGTACATTAAACCATCCTTGGAGGAAAATGCAACCCCATATGAGGCATATTTACCATCCCTTTAAAAGATTCTGGGGAGAGCGCTGACATGCGATATATGGCGGTCTGCAGTTTAGAACCTGCCGCATTGAAATGAGACTTTCTTGGCCAGACCTGTTCCACAAGTCAAATGACAACCTGTGCAAGCTTCAATATGCTGTGTGTTTTATTACAATTCAACTCAACACTTTTATTCAGGAGCGCTGTATAGCCCGAAAAGTACGGTGTGTGTAATCAAAAGAAACACAATCATGAAAAAGATGAATTGGAATAAAAGTTCCATCGGGTCCACAGTGAGTCAAATTTGCCTATTTGCCTAAGTCCTTCTTATGTTTGCCTTTGTAAGAGGAATAGTAAAGTCTGTTATAACCAAATTTAGTAAATTGTTGATTTTTTAAGTCGTTTAAATGGGTTTCTTGTAGGTATATTATATACATTTTCTCTTTTCTCATCTTTCAATATATTTGATGGTTTAATTGGACCCAATATTCCGTTAACATTAAAGTATGCTTTTCTTAATTTTTCAGATGCCATTGTATTAACCATATTAAAATCATTCTTGTAATTCTACTTTAGTTACACAGCTCTCTGGTCGAACACAACACACAAACATAGGAACACCAACAACCAAACACAATAGAACAAACTAAATGCAAAAAACAAAGCGCTCATGCCAAAAATATGCAAAGAGCCTGCTGACTGATCCAAAAAGGGATCAGAGGGTGGAGGGAAAACTATTTTCAAAAGTAAAAAAGGCCCTCCGGTACGGCCAATATAAAATTTTCACCTGGGTATTTACAGACCAAAGTTGGAACACACTGGTCCACATTGGTTAAATACTCATATGTCTAAAGTACAATCCAGGTCCCTTTCATTGAAATAAAGAAAATAGAAGGGAGAAAATGTCAGACCAGGTCCTGTATTGAATTGGCAAATGCCAGCGCCTCTTCTGCTGTAGTGAATCTTTTTATTTTCCAATTCATGTTGATACTTAGCGTTGCAGGATAAAGCAGAGCGTATTCCACATTCTTCTCTCTCAATCGGGATTTCACCGTATCAAAAGATTTGCGTTTTTTGACCTCTTGCGCTGAGTAGTCGTTTAAGAAAGAGACTTGGGGCTTGGTTGATCTGGGTTGGCTCACAGCGAGACGTTAAGACGGATGCAGCCATGACACACTGTTTATTACTGAAGATGTGGAACTTCAGTGTGCACGGCCAATCTTAATTTGCCCAGTTTTTGTTGAAAGTTTAAGATATTCTGGGATCAGCTCTCCATATACTTGACCACATCTTTCCCTTCAGTGTCCTCTGGAATGCTCACAATCTGCACTCTTTGTAATCTTGTCAGTAATCTCACGTAAAACTGCCATAATCACCGGGTCTGTTTGGTCCGAGTCGCCTCCACCGCCATTTCTGTCCCGGAGTTGGAACTGGAGCGGGCCAGAGCAAAGCCGGAGCCTGTACCTGTGCTTGTGCCTGGGCTCGCGGGGGCTGGCACCGGCACCGGTGCCATGCTAGCTAGCCAAATGTAGCATTGCCAACCTGGTTCCCGATGTTGTTTTTCTTCTTGTATTTCGAAATAAGTGTCCAGGCTCTTCATATGCCTGCTCCCATGTTGAAATATAATGTCTCCCCAAGTGAACTCATAATAAAGATGGATTATTTCCACGAGTATGACCGCAGCCAGACAGACATGTCCGAACTAAACAGCCATCATCCCAAAACGGGATTAGCAAAGTCTCCTTCTTGATAAGTTTTTATACCAGGTGGGTGCTGGGAGAGCATTATACAAAGTTACTGGGCCGTGAATGAATAATGAAAACTGCACTTTATCCTCAAAGACATTGTATTCAATGGCTTTTATGAATATTATAATACTGATTTGTTATTCTAGAACAGATTTTGATTAATACAGGAAAATGTGCTAACAAAAGTACCGCTATGTACCGAAAACCAGGTGTCATTGTTCTCACATCATGCTAGACTTAACGTTAACTTGGTTAACTATGGCTTTTGAATTATCCTTATTTTGTATGACTCTCTTGCACTTAATCAATCACAGCCACACACACAGTGACCCTCTCCTTGTTGTTTTAGTTCTATTCAGTTTCAATAAAGAAGCTTTTCAAATATTCAACTTTTCACCTTGGAGATACAATGTATTTGTCCAAATATTCACCCTTGTGTGACTCAAGCTTCATGTCTCTACTCAACCCATGTCTGCTTTTCTAAAAAGTGTAATGTTCATGAGCTTCAGTCTGACTTGGCGGTGTGCTCTCTGGTTGTGTTTTGTGGACAGGAACCATGGGAAAACGGTGGCCCTGCAGTCATTTTGAAGCAGGATGTTGAAGAAGGTGAGGATCTCCATGTAAGGCTGAGTGTTCTCTGATACATCGGATGGTGAAAGACGTTAGCTGAGGAGCACTCCCCCTCCAGAGGACCTCCACAGCGCCTCCAGACACCTCATGGCTCTGGACTACAGTAATGGAAGCCCATCCACCTTTTTGCACTGTAGCCACGATGCAGCTTAAACGGTAGGCTGTGCCAGTTACTCTGTGGACCTCCCCTTTCTCTCTCCCCGGGTACACCTTGTCCCCCCACCGCGTCCTCACCTTACACACCAATATGACGTCTGATCCTGTGTGTTTCAGGTGGTGTGCGTAAAAGCAGAGGAGAAATGAATGGAGGAAAGGAGTGTGAGACCGGAGGGGATGAGTGGCCAGCCCCTGTCCAAGTACCTATTGGTTGGCAGCGCAAGGTGGACCCTGCTGGACCGGTTGCCTACATAAGGTAACAATCATGTACCCTTAAGTTCATTTTCTGAAATGATCATTTCCACTAGCCAAGAGCTGTCCTCCGTGACCCGCAGAAATATCTATCCGGGCTTTACCTGAGCTTATTTTGCACCTCAAACGCAGGGCAGTGCAGGGTTATTCCAACATGCATGAATCAGTCATAATATACTGCAAGTCTGAGCTAGGTGAATGTAAGAAGAAAGTTTAATGTACACAAATGAAGGTTTCTAATTGGCTTTGCTCGGAACAGTTGTAAAAGGTTTGGTGCTTGATGAGTCTCTGATGTGTGCAGTCCCAGTGGCTCAGTGCTGACCAGCCTGGAGCAGGTGAAGACCTACCTGCTGACGGATGGAACCTGCAAATGTGGGCTGGAGTGTCCACTCATCCTCCATAAGGTACGTAAAGACTGTGGAGCCAGAAACACTCAGGAGGAGAGAAGGTAGCTCATCTAGTATAGAGCAATTTCATCCATGCAGATGAGGAGCAATTTATCTAGTAGGGCCTGAATGATATATCGGGTGGACAATAATATCGGCCGATATGGGCACTTGGAGAACTATCGGCCATATTGGCCAGAGTTTGGCCAATTGCCAATAGTTCTTCAAGTGCCTGGGTATTTGTTACATCATTAAAGCTTAGACTCTCTAGAATTCAACCATATCATCTAATTTAATGAAAGATTACTGCCCCAATATTTAGCACAGCTCCATGTCATGTGCAGTAGTTGGGTTGTGTGTCTGCGATGGCGTAGTGCAGCTGAATGCTGTTCCAGAGTGACGCTCTTTTTTTTGTGTGCGCTCTGAACATTCATGGCTCTGACTGAGACGACCAACAGTTACAAAGTCAAGAATAAAAGTGAACTTCAGCACAGATCACACCAGTGAAAACATAGGACTTAAGTGTCAGTGTGGAATAGGGAGAAGCTTCTCGTTCAGTTACGTTAGCACACAAGCTGCAGCTACTGCTGTTGACAACGACAACATGGTGGATTATATTCACAATTGTTTGAAGAAATCTTATTTGTAAAAAGTTGGGATCTGATGTTGCCTGTCTGAGCGTTTTAGTTAGTTTAAATGTCTATTTTGATGCGTTGTTTCTTTTGTTCGCTTTAGTTAGCGCTTAGCTTGTGAAATCCTACCACAAGATTGTAAACATTGCCACTATTCTCTCGTTGGCTCCTGTAAAGTGATTATGGCTGTATCCGTGTTTACTGAACTGACACTGACATGTAAATGAGCAAAAGTGCAAACAAACGTTCAGCCTTTAAAATTCACTGTGAAGAGGCAGAATAATAATAAATGTCGCCTTAACAAAAAACCCAATTTAGAATGAATAGAGCCTGAACCACTTTTTATAATCAGCTGCCCCTAAACTATTTATTTTACATTACTTAAATATATCAGCAATTATATCAGCTATTGGCACCTCCACCGTCCTTTTATATCGGTATCGTTTCGGAACGCCAAAATCCATATCGGTCAGGTCCTATTATTTAGTGTAGAGAGTAGAGCTGCAACGATTACTCGAGTAAATTGAATAATTTGATTACAAAGAAGCTTCAGTTATTATTTTATTGCCTCGATGATTCGTTTAATTTACATATTTAATCAAAAACACGTGACTCTGTGGCGCGCGGAGCGGATGGAACGACTTGTGGCGCTTTTGTTTCACACGGAGCTTGTTCCGCTCTGACGAAGGCGCAACAGGAAGAGAGCGGCGCGTTTTAAACTCACGAGTGCGACTCATGGTGCAACAGGGAAGAGTTTTGATTCGTGAAAGAGCCATGGATCTATTATAATAATCCCGAGCTGCAACTCTAAACACCGCATCTAGCTCCGCCCACCCCAGCCCCTGCGCCTTCGACACGCCACCGCGGACCCCTGCGCTCCCCCACTCAACAACTCTGCTTACCAGTCTCAGTCGTACTTTTAAACAGCCAATGCACATGGAAACAACACGGAGAACCGCGGGTATGTTATAATAATCTGTTGTGAAACCGAAAGTCCGAGACGCGGAGTCCAAAGTGACCGGCACACGAGCCAAAACACCAGGACCACTGGTCCCACCCAACATAGCGTTTTACAAATGTCTTATTTTAAGTGCTGTGACAGAGCTACTGTAACTGTTTACAGTCTATGACAAGTTAATCAAGTCCTTTATATATTCTTTATATACAAACTGAACAGTTTGGACTGAAGTGAAATGTTGCTGTTTTGGGGAAATTTTTTTATGAAATTAAGAATAAAATGTGTTATTTTAAGCAGAAATTCCTTATTTTGTATTTGTTTATTACTATGAACTATAACGTTTATCTAAAAAATTATTTAATATGCGTTTACATGGTTTACTGAATGTACAAAAAAATTTACTGATTAATCGACGAAAAGAATCGATAGATTACTCGATTACTAAAATAATCGATAGCTGCAGCCCTAGTAGAGAGAGTTCACCTATGCAGATGAAGAGCATCTATGTCAACCGGATCTATTGCCTTTTTAAATGTTTAATCAACACTGCTCATTAGATTGAATAAACCAAAACTCAACCAAAGCAGGAAAATTACAGAAAATGAGGAAAAGGGAATAGCTCTAATTAGGGCTGTTCATGGTTATAACGATTAATCGTCACTAAGGGCTTAACCGAGTGAGGACATTTTGCCTGGTTAACTGGCGTGTTCGCGGACACTGCAGACATCTTACTAAGTCTGCAGTGTCCGCATGAATTTGAAGCCAAATGCATAATATGATCCAATCGTTGCCATAATCACCCTGCTCCTTATTCAAGTTTAAAGTGCAATCCCAAAGTAAACGTGAAGCAGATCAAACATGAAACAGGCGCGGGTTTGTACATGTGAGCAGAAAATCAGCTGTGCGGCTCTGGTTTACTGGAATTTGTTTGCACATTTGTTTGATCATCATCATCAGATTTATTACAAAAGATACACAAGTAAAAACCATTACTCAACATAATTAAGACGTATTTCTTAATTATGCTTATAAGTGGGACCCATGGTATTAGTCATAATATTAATAAAACCATTTTTTACATTACCGTTACCTACACATAGACACACACAGGGCTTACACATTAAAATATCATTTAGTTCCTTTGAAAGGAAATCAGAATGTTGCATGGAAGTAGTTGTACACATTAAGATATACACAAGGGCTTAACAAACATAACGAAAAGTTTGTATCATATAGAAGCCATCAGCTTTACAGGTTTTTGGGGTTCACTATATTTTCTTGGTAGCTCCTATTTCAGTTTCTTTTTAAATGTGAACTAAGATTAGGAGACTTGAATGTTCCTGTCCAGCTCCAAATTCCAAACCTGTGGGCCTTAACATGGTATTACTAAAAACTAGTGCAATTCAATGTATAGTTATAACTGAACAGACATCATACAAGTACTTTAGGTTCTAAGATTGGATTTAACATATTTATATCGTAATTAAATGCGTGAAAATATTTTTTTCATAGTATTTGCTATTCATTTACACTTAAATACAGGCTCCAAAAAATAACAGCAGTTCTGGAACCGGTATTGAAAAGCAGGTATTGTTAAGTTGCTGGTATCTTAAAAAAAAAAAACAAAAAAAACGATACCCAGCCCTATGTGTGTGTCTCGGAGGAATGAGAGTCAACGCACCACTAAAATGAAAGGCTGTAGAAGAGATGCATCCACCCTAATACCAAACTAAGTCGCTAGTGTAGGACCATTTTAGGAATCTTAGGCAACCCCAAGGTGTGGTAAAGGCTTATGGATTATCAATATGCAAAACTTGCATAAAGTTGCTGTTAAAGTCAGGCGCTAACACTAATGTGAGTCAACATTTTCAGATCCATTACAGTCTGTCCGAGTAAAGGTAAAAAAAAGTGTCCAATCCCCAAAATAAAGTGGTAAAGACAGCGTCACGAGGCTCACAGCACTAAGAAAATGTGCATTAGGTGTGCTACACAAAAAGTGAAGTATGAGACAGTGTGAGGATCAGATGGAAAAACTTAGCTCAAGTCCTCAGTGCTTATATCGTCACGGTTGCTCGAAAGACTGAGCTCCCCAAAACTGTCCCATTTTATACTTTTTAAGGATACACTTTATATTAAGTACTGCCTATAACAGTGTTTTATTACGTTTTTATCTGGATGAACTACTTTTAACCACTGGATGTCTGGATTTTAACATTTTAAACTACTTGGACACTGACCTGGCGACATCAAGCCAGGATGCTGTCACTCGCCTCCTCATCCGGCTGTGAGAGTTGCGCGGGCCTGAGCCAGCGGGTGGCCGAGCTGGAGCAAAGACTATCTGCGCAGTATGGAGTCCGGGATGACCGTGATCCGGCGGTTGTCCTGGGTGGGACCCACGCTGCGCCACCAGTTCCCAGCTTGCGAACACAGCAAGGTAAACCACCGCCTCGGAGACCCCGGCGGCCTTCCTCATCGGCTCCTGGCGGGAACTCGGAGGCGCGCCGCTGGTTCCAGCAGGGAACTCGGCCCAAGGCTCCGGTGAGCCCCATGCCCATCAAGAACTCATGGACTTTGGTCGGGGCATGCAATAGTGACAGGGCACCGCGCTCATTCGTGGACCTAAAGAACCGGTTTGGTCCCATGGAGTCTCCCCCATCTTCTGCCTCGGGCAGCTACATTTTACACCGGCCCCTAAACCTCTAGGGCAGAGGAGTAGGAACAGCAGATCACCATCACCTCTGGGTCCACTGCACGAGAGTGAGTTTCCGCTGCTGCGCCCACCTCCACCTGCCGCTTCAGCCCCATCCGGAGCATCCGTGACTGCCCCCCCCCCCCCCCCCCCCCCCCCCGGCACATGCCGGGCCAGCAGTTTTGTCATAACTATGTCAATACTTTCACGGAATCTCAGTTCTAGATTATGGTGACATTATATATATATGCATTCTACAGCAACAGTGTTTAAAACCTCTGAACTCGGTTTTTCATTCAGCTCTAAGGTTCATTACAGGAGAAGGACACAGAACTCACCACTGTGAATTATACTCTAAAGTAGAATGGCAATCATTGGATGCACGAAGAGAACAGCACTGCCTTTTGTTTGTGTATAAAGCTCTAGTTGGCATTTTGCCTCATTATTTATCAAGTTTATTGCACATCAGATCAGGTATTCACAGTTTGAGGTCTCAGGACATTTTTATCTTACAATCCCATCGTTTTAACACAGAAACAGGAAAAAGGCTTTCCCTCCTGTAGAACAAAACCCAGAGACTTTTTAAATTAAATCATTTTATGCCTTTTAATGATTTTAAAGCACTGGTCAAGGACCACCCGCAGTGCCGATGCACTTGTTTTATATAATTTTATCTCATATTGTATGTATAAATGTGTTTTTATGTATTGGTTAATTTTATTGAATGTTTTATTTGTGTTTTAGTATCCTGTGTTTGTTGTTTATTTTGTGGACCCATGAAAAAGAGAACTTTTCTCATTGGGTTTTCCCTGTATAAATAAAATAAAATGAATGAATCTGATGTGCACGCAGGACTGAGAGGCTGGTAAACAATGATAAAAGTTTTCTCATCATCATAAGGACTATTACACTCATTGTGATTAGTACGTTTTTAACACACTAATTAGCCAATTTTCAATAATGAACCTCCATTGTTTTAAATCATTTGACTAAACAAAATTGTTAATTAAAATCAACTATTACTTTGATGTTCAATATAAAAATATTATTACAACTGTTACTGTCTAAATTCTTGTTTTAAGTATAGTCTTGTGGCCTTAGATTATAAAATACAGTGAATATTTGCAAGTTGAAGCATGAAAAAACAACAATGTCAATGTTTCTTTTCCTTTTGTCGATAATTGTATATGAAATTGCAATATTTCCCTCACAATAATTGGAACTCATTATATTTTATGGCGTAACATCTCTGACTTCATTCTGTAATAAACATGTAGTAACCCTTCTCTGACCGCAGAACGAACAGTGAACCAGGTGAGCTGTCCTTCCTCTCACTCAAAAATGAACTGAAAACTTCTGTGTAACAAATAAACTATTATCACTGCGCCCTCTGGCTCCTCTTTCGGTAAATCTGATCATAAAAATACATTCCGACTGATGCACATTTTCAGCTCATTCTCAGTGATTTTGTTGCTCCATTGAGCTAGTCTTTCTAAAGTCACTAAGCGCAATTTAAACCTCAGGCCTAAATTAGTGTTGGTTAGACCGCGCTGATTTCTCATGGAATGGTTTCACCTGGAGATGGCGCTAGTTTCAGCCTTGGATTTCGGCATAAGCCTGGACTTTTCTCTTTGATGGAATACCCCCTATTTCCACTTACTACAAAATATATTTTTTCTTCCAGGTGTTTAACTTTCATGCGGCAGCTGCCGTAAAACAGAGGACAGCAGATGATGTGAAGGCTGATGAAGATGTCACCAAACTGTGCATCCACAAGAGGAAGCTACTGGCTGTGGCCACGCTGCACAAAAGTATGGAGACGCACTCCCCCCTGAGCATTACCAGTCCTGGAGGTATGAGCTGTATTTCCTGTTCTTATTCTCCAACATTGACAACAAGTACTCTGATAAACTGTCTCAAAAGCTTTCAATGGCGATGTATGCGCATTCTTCTCCATCTGTCCTATCATGCTCAGTTTACATCAGAGAATTAGACTACTTTTATTAACAACACTCCAAACCAGATGCTACTTCACACTGTCATAATGTGCATTAAAATTATGCCATGGGCTATTACCAGCAGTCCTGGGACCATATTGACCCACATAAAGAGTCCTATAATGTGTACTGAGCCGATTGTTTCCCGATGGGACACTGTCAAGCGCAGCCGTCATGCAGCGGTAGTGCTTCACTCTGGCCACATGAGTCCTCAACGTGTTGGATTTAAATTGTGAATATAGTTATAGAGACTGCCTTCTAACGGTTATATGACCATGGAATTAAATGTTGTATTTTTCTGTTTGTCCTGTTTTTGATTAACCTTTTTTGTTTGTTTGTTTGTTTGTTTATTTATTTATTTAATGAATGAATGCTTGAATTAATAAATGTATTAATTACAGGAATTAACCTAGCACTATTTTCTTTGAAGGTACATCTGTGGGAGCTCCGCATGCTCTGAGTCAGCGAGCAGTCAGGACTAAAGTCCATGAAGGCCAGTCAAATGGCCCAGATGGCAAGAATCCTTTCAAGATAATGATTGCAGCAGGGCAGAGGTATCCACCGCCGGAGGTGAGCACAAGCCAGCAGCCGGAGATGTATTCTGGATATCAGAGACAGAGGCTGGCCAGTGGAGACCCAGGTCCCAAGTCCCCTTATCGCTCTGGATATGGAGGCATGTTGAGCCCCCCGCCGACAACTTCAAAAATGTATGGTGATGGTTCTCAGTCTCCTTGTGCAGATACTCTGGGGAGCCCAGATGGCTTTGCAAGGACCAGTCTGTGTGGGTTTCCTGGAGGTGGGAGTCCCAGCTCCGGCCCCCACCTTGGGAATAGTCGTACACCTCTTTCTCCTCCCAGTGTCATGCTCCATGGCTCCCCCCCTGGACAGCCATCCTGTTCCATGACAGGAAGGACTAGTACTCCACTCTCCCCAGCGGCCACGGCCAAAAGTCCTCTCATGAACCTACCACGGGGCACGTTTCCCCCAGGTATGGATACACCTCGTCCTCAATTCCACCACAAAACACAACCTCCGGTACATCCTGGCCCCCCACACCCATCCTGTTCCCTACAGAAAAGACAGTTAACTTCTGAACAAGACCCTCTGGGCATCCTTGATCCCATCCCAAGCAAATCTATTGGCCAAGTATCCAATGTTCCTAATCCCAGTTTTCAGCCCACCATTCACTCTCAGGTACCAGTGATGAATGTAAACATCCCACCCCCGGCCATTGTCCCTTTGCCAAGCAACTTACCTTTACCCACAGTGAAGCCGGGCCCTGCTGGGCATGGGGGCCATGTTCAGAGGACTCAGGCTGGAGCCAGCACCTCTGTGTCCCCATCCCCAGTCACATCCCCTGTGCACATGGCAGGGCCTGCACATGGCAGGATGGAAGCCTCACCTCATCGTTCACGTTCCTCCTCCACCTCCTCTGACCACGGCAGCTTTGCCATGCCCTCTGGACATCAACCCCCATGTGCGACCATGAAGGTCCCGCCTCGTTCTCCCAGATCTGCCATGGGTTCACCCAGACCTATGCCCTCCAGCCCCTCCACAAACAAAAATGACCACCTCCATCAGTACAAAGATTCCCAAATAATGCCCGCCCTGGCAAATTCTGTGTGTGCCCAGCAGCACAGTAATCCCATGTACTCCCCCACCGCTTCCTCCCCCTCGTCGTCTACTTTAGCCAACCCCAGCGCTTCCCAGAAGGGCCAACCAGGTCTCCTGGGCATGCCCCTCAACCAGATCCTTAATCAACAGAACTCTGCTTCCTTCCCCGCCAGCAGTCTCCTCTCGGCTGCAGCCAAAGCACAGCTAGCAAATCAAAAACACAGTACGCCCAGTAGCACCTCCGCTGTGGCCAGTGGTGGGGTGTGCGTGGTGGGCATGGGTGCTGGTGGGCACCCCGGTCCTGGGAGTGACCCTCGTAGTGTAGAAGGACACAGCACTTTAAATCCTATGCTCCCTCCTAACTCCTCCATGCTGCTCAACAGCCCAGAGGGCCAGAGTGGCAGGGCGGCTCTGAGGGACAAGCTCATGGCTCAGCAGAGAGACCCAATGCGCAAGCGGAAGGCCTCCTCTGGAAACATGCCTGTAAACCACGATACAAGCAACAGCACGATGTACAACATGTTGAACAAACCGGCCATGGGTGGACCTCACATGTCTGGGCCCAGTGCTACTGAGCAGTTGCGAAAAGTGGGGCGCTTGGGTCCTCTTCCTCCAAACACCTCCATGGCTCAGCTACTCCAGACCATGAGTTGTCAGAGCTCCCACAGCTTGCGGCCCGGCCTCAGCCCTAGTCCAGGGGGTGGACCTCACCACTACAGTCCTGGGGGTCCTACACAGAACCTCTTAGCACAGCAAAGACTCCGTGCTTCTGGAGACCCCATGCAGCACTGCCAGAACATGGAGACCTCTGGGGGCCTCCTGGGGCATCATCAGGGCCAGTTTCCCGAAATAATGTCCCAGAGGCATACCCCATCCATGACCAATTGTGGACCAGTCGTCTCTGGAAATGGACAAATGGGCTCAGACTGTATGCCCATGGGACGTGCCAGCTCTAACCCACCACCTCTGTCCCACCCGGGTCCCCACACTCGCTCTCACCCTGGCCCTCACCCTGGCCCTCACCCTGGCCCTCACCCTGGCCCTCACCATGGCCCTCACCTTGGTCCTCGTGCTGGACCTCACACTAGCCCTCGAGCTGGACCTCACGCTGGCCCTCATCCAGGCCCTCGTGCTGGGCCTCGTGCTGGCCCTCACCCAGGCGCCTTGTCCCATCCTTCACAGCAAACCCTTCTTCACAGTATGGGCAGGACTAACATGATGATGCCACATGGAGGCGCTGACGGCAGCTGTTTACAGCCCCTCACAGACCAAGGTGAGACAAACTTGACAGAATTAAACATAGTTCTGTGCTCAGTGTGACCCATCCCCAACTCCTCATGCAGTCAGAGGGGGAGCACAGCTGGTCTACTACAAATGTCACGATATCACTCTGTGAGTAGGGTCATTTCCATTGGTCTGTGTAGTGTGTGTACTCTGGGACATTTTAAATTCAACCTTAAACATTAAACCTTAAATGGCTTAAAGAAAAGCAGGTGTGTATTCATTAGTGATCTAGAGAAAATGTAAAGTAATGCAAATATTTAAATTTGTACAGTTTTTGGATTGCTAATGAGGTGCTTACTGGAGATTGGTTGTTTGTTGGTTTGTCTGTTTTTTTAGCTGTATTTTAAATATTTTATGGTTTACCTCCACACTGTGAACCTGCTGTCACTTTGCCTCTGCCCAGGGACCGCCGGTAAAAATTAGGTTACAACTATCTCTGGTCTGTGCACTACATTTATTGCACCATGTCCATGAAATATATGAATAATAACATTTAATAAAAAAAGAACAAACTATTTCTGATTTTTATCAATAAGAACCCTAATTTATAAATACCTATGCACTACACACTTGACAAAAGTGTACATTTTTGGATCATGCATGAAGTGTGTGAGTGCACAAGGGCGCATAAACGGGAGAATTGGGACAGGCTGCACTTCAGAGTGTTGTGAATGCACTGGCACACCGGTGGCTACGCCAGTGCCGACAAAACGGGGAGCTGGCACACACAAAAATATGAGTACTGTTTTAATAGGTTTGTAGGCCTACTTCAGGCGCAAGTTTTCTCTCATGCTCTCTCTCCTCTTTCCCCTCGTACACCCTCGGCTCTTCCTCTCCTGTCTGACCTGATGCACGATCTTCTCGGTGTGCGAATCATTTAAAGCACTTTTCTCTTTTTATCTCGTCGTCTGTTCATTTAGTGTCCCAAAAGGCTGTCCATCTCGCGGTTTGGTGATCAAGTCAACATCATCAACTCACGTTATGTTTCAGATGTTCTTCTTTTGTTTTTTGCACATACGTGTAGTCTATTAAACCATTTCATAACGCAGCATCTCAACAACCTGCTCTCAAAACATGCACCAAGGTAGTCCTGACCAAGCCTAGCACAAAGATCTGGAGATGGGTCCCAGGTGCTACATGCAGCGACCACGGTTCCTGAGTAGATGCCCCATTGGCATTGAAGGATGGGTCGAAGGCAGAGGACAAATATCCTCACGAGGACAATAAAGTGTACCTTAACCTTAACCTTGCCACATTAGTGTCTGAGATGAGTAACAGGTCAGCACTTGGCTGAGAGAGAGAGGAGACATATTGAATGCAGTTAAAGCTGTTTTCATGGCACCAACAGGACTGGTGTCTTGGGCGACACAGGGACAATGGGGTGCTCTGCGCTTCAAAAGTTTCCTCTTTGCACACGCACATTTCATTTGAGTGGAACAAACCTGTTCCTTTATGAACCAGCTGTGCCCAAGTGAAAAGTGCCAAGAGCGCAGAATGACATGAGGTATCGCTCTGCCCCTTTCTGGAGCTCACACACTGTGAGAAATCAATGACAGCAGGAACAATTTAGAGTCCATCGAGATGATACAAAGCCTAAACCGTTAGTCACTTTAAGCATTTTTTTTATTATAATCCGCCTCATATTATAGCAGAGGTAAGAGGCAAGTACTGAAGTTCACCACTCCAGTAAGAGTACAATTACTTGTCTAAAAAAAAAATACTGGTACAACTGAAACTCTTTTACCTGAGTAAATGTACATAAGTAAAAAAGTAAAAACATACAGTTGATGGAACAATGTTAAAATGTAATCTATTGAATTATGGGTTTTAAATAAATAGATAATGATTAATTAGACTTGAATCAAGAGTTAAAAAGTAGGAAAGTGAGGAAAGTAAGTAATTAAACACCCTGCGATTCTCCCACTTTGAAATGATGGACGACTCCTCCACGCAGTTTTTCTCTTGATCTGTCAGGTTTCAGGGCTGTTGCTGAGCAACACGGAATTTCAGCTCCCTCCAAAGATGTTTTATTGGATTTAGGTCTGGAGACTGGCTAGGCTTCTCCAGAACCTTGATATGCTTCTTATGGAGTCACTCCTTGGTATACCTGGCTGTGTGCTTCGGGTCGTTATCATGTTGGAAGACCTAGCCACGACCCATCTTCAACTGAGGGAAGGAGGTTGTTACCCAAAATCTCATAATACATGGCTCCATTCATTCTCTCCTTAATACAGTGCAGTCGTCCTGTCCCCTGTGCAGAAAAGACCCCCAAAGCATGATGTTTCCACCCCCATGTTTCACAGTAGGGATGGTGTCAGGTCATTGACCAGCTCCTCACGTAGTTCTGGGCTGATTCCTCACCTTTCATATCATTGATCCCCATGAGGTGAGATGCATGGAGCCCCAGTCTGAGGGAGAGTTACAGTCATCTTTAGCCTCTTCCATGTTTTAACTATTGCTCCAACAGTTGATCTTTTTTCACCAAACTGCTTGCCAATTGCCCATAGCCCTTTCCAGCCTTGTGGAGGTCTACAGTTTAGTCTCTGGTGTCTTTTGACGGCTCTTTGGCCTTGCCCATGGTAGAAGTTGGAGTCTGACGGATTGTAGGGTGGACAGGGGTCTTTATGCAGCTAATGAGCTACAACGAGTGCTACTAATTTAGACTGAAAAGTGGAGTAGAGGTGGACTTTTTAAAGGCAGACTAACAGGTCTTTGAGACCTTCTTCTTGAAGGTGAACAGCAATGAACAGATTATAAGTGAAATGATATATTAAATATTGTTTGATCGTAAAAGTAGTATTTTAGCAGAGGATGGTGCTCAAGCTGCCATACTTCCCCCAGAGTTGCTCCTAGGGCAGCGGAGCTGGGAAACTAGGTTTTTATTTCTTTTCCTAACTGGCCTGACCATTTAAAAAAGGAACGTTTTAAGCCTGGTCTTAAATTAAGAGACTGTGTCGGCCTCTTTAACATTGACAGGAGCTGATTCCACAACACAGGAGGTGTTGGAAGCTAAACGCTCTACCTCCTACTGTGCTTTTAGAGACTCTTGGAACCACCAGAAGTCCAGCATTTTGAGAGCGGAGTATCTGTTATGGTACTATAGCATCTTTGAGGTAGGATGGGGTGTAAGTCAGGAGGAGAATTAAAAAATGTATTCTAAACTTAACACTAGCCAGTGAAGACACTCGAGCACTGGCGTGATGTGCTCTCTTCTTTTAACTGCGTTTTGAACCAGTTGAAAGCAGTGTCTGTGTCACTTTTAGGCAAGATTTTTCAGATTTTATGTGTATTACGCAGATGGAAATAGGCTGTTTTACAGGCTTGATTTATATGCGCTTTGAACGAGAGCTCTTGTTCAAATAAGTATGAGGTTCATTCCATAGTAAATATAAGACGGGCACAGGTCACTAGCAGTGTAACAATTCACAAATCGATGCACTTAACATCAACATTTTGATGCTAATCTCTCTTTGGTGACAAAAAAAATGGACATTTATTTTGTCGTTTAATTATGATAATGATTGTAAACATGTACAATTTGACAGCTGTAGCCTATTGTAGTTAGTTGCTTAGTACAGGCTAGCGCTTATATTTTGATTAAAATGAGTCTAAATCATCTTTTATAGGGTACGTGCTTAATGAATAGAGCCTATGCATATCATATTCCACATGTGAGCTTTCTGTTTTCTTTACAGCACTTTGTTGAAGTGTGTAGCAGATTTACTTGTTGGGAACACTTTGTTTGTGCACGGCACCCGGCGGCGATTCCCGCCCCTCTCACTTTCTCCCTCTTTCTCTCTCTCGTACTCTCTCTTTCGCTCTTCTTTTTCACGGTATAGCGTAAAACACATACTTTGAAGACGTACAACTACAGTAGGTGGCGGTAAATGCACCTTTTCAGTTGGCTACCAACCGCCATTAAAAGTAACACAACAACAACTCGGTAACTCCGCCCTGTAATTCCGCCCTCTCTCTCACAGCTTGTCCTTCAGGTTCTCTCACACTCACAGAAGCTTGTAGCTTCTCTGAGAAATAGTTTCTTACTCCACATGTCATCAAAGCGGTATCGAGCGGCCGTATGTACATAAGCGTGTATGAGAGCGCTGACCATCAGGTTGTGGTTGTGATGTCGTTTTAAGATTGTTACGATGCAGATTATCCCATTTAAGCAGCGTTATACCCCTACATGTTACAATCCAGTACTTCTACCTCTAAAAATAGGTTTTCTCCAATATTTCCCATGTCCTCCAGCAGACAGCATATTCACCTGGACAGGTCACATGATAACCAGCCCTTCATGAAGTCCAACTTGTCCCTCCATGCAGTGTTGGGTAGCGTTACTTTTTGAAAGTAACTCATTACATTACATTGTTACTGCCCTGGAAAACGCGTTAGAGTACTCCTGCGTTACCAATGATTAAAATTATTGTATTCAAGCGATCACGGCGATCCGGCTGAGGCAGCCCGCGATAGGCAGAAAACACAACGCCGCGAACGGAGCAATGCTACCTAGTGGAGCTGATAAACAGTCAAATGATCAGATTTGAGGTCACTATTTTAATACTCAAATTCACTCCAGTTTCAGTGTAATAAGCCACAGCCTCACATCAGCCTCTCTCTATCGGACTGTACAAAATCAGAAATCAGAATCAGAATCAGAAAGAGTTTATTGCCATTGTCAATGAACAAAATTCAAAACGTAGGAACTTGTCTCGGCCTTAAGGGCAACATAAAACACTGAGTAATAATAAACAACATATATTCAATCAAAAAAGCCCTAAAACGGAACTATTAAAACATATGAAGCACTTTCAAACATAACAGCGTTATACAGAGGAAATCAGGTGTAACAAAAGTTTGAAACTCACTGAAGCTGCGTCTCGTCTAATGGCGGTGGCAGCAGTCTCTGCTCCACTTCACATAAAACTAGCAGGTTATGGCCGAGTCTGACTGTTTTAGACAGAACATGTCCTCACTGTTCCACGGTCACCACATGTCCTTGCAGTTCCAACGGTCACATGTCCTTGCTGTTTCACGGTCGTCACATGTCCTTGCAGTTCCACAGTCACATGTCCTCACAGTTCCACAGTCACATGTCTTCACAGTTCCGTCCTCACAGTTCCACGGTCAACAATGTCCTCAAACAGTTCCACACATCCATCCTCAATGCTCACATCGTCACCACAGTCCCCCACAGGCACTGTTCAAGGCAGAACCAGCATGTTCCATTCACAGTTAATCTTCCGGATGACGAAGTGGCGTCACTGGAATGGTATCACAATGTCCTCACAGTTAGTTCCACGGTCACATGTCCTCGCAGTTCCACGGTCACATGTCCTCGCAGTTCCACGGTCACATGTCCTCGCAGTTCCACGGTCACATGTCCTCGCAGTTCCACGGTCACATGTCCTCACAGCTCCCCGGTCACATGTTAAATAATTGCCGTGGCTCTGGCGCTAGATGCGGCTCAAGTGTAGGTGACATTCTCCATTATATAAAACAAAATCAACAGACATTTCGGGCCATAAAGGTAAAGATAACACCCAAAATAGACTCCGTTCTCACCTGCTGCACTCACTGTCTGCCACCAGGGGCATGAGCCAAAAATCTCAGAAGAAACCAATATCAGCGCTTACTCATACAACCTGTATCGTTTGCACACAATCCCTTTGCTGAACACAGAAACAATCATCAAAATATCAAATAAACACACAAAGTCAATGTGTTTGAGCTTTATTTCTCTTTTCTGTTGACAGATGACACAACACAATGCCACACAGTGAGCATTTCTACTCAGCCTAATATTGTATGTAGATGTAAATTAAAGAGCACATCAGTGTTAAAGAGCCTTTTAAAAATGTAGTTTTGGGGCATAAAACATGTGCACCGGTCACATTTAACATTAGATTAGTTTTTATTGACTTTATTAGGAGACGTTTCTGAAAGGATTGTTAAAGAGATGCATGTCTTTCACAGAAATGTGTCCTGTCAGTTGGCATGTGCTAAAAACCAACAACATTAGATATATTTTTCTGTTAAGAATTACGATAACTTGGTGAATTATTACTAGTACTAGTCCAGACAGACGCTGCTCTCTCAACTGTAGCAGGCGCTGTGCAGGAACAAGCTCTGGGAAGAAACATGTGTTCCTCAGTTTCAAGCTCAAGAGGACATGTGACCGTGGAAAGAGTTGCAGCAGTGGGTTCTAGTATTGGGGAAATGTTAAGAACACCAGTGTGATTTGACTGCAATGTGGCTGACTTGAGCTTGTTGTTTGTGCAGTGAACCCGTCTTCTCGCTGTGGGATGGGGCCCATTCAGCCTCATGTTCCTCCAGGTGTGAACCCCAACATGAGCAGCAGTGGAGGCAACGCTGGAGTAAACCTGTACCAGCAGTCTGCCCACCCACACATGCAGCACCCGGCCTATAGGGGGCAGCAGCACTTTTCTGAGACTCCCTCCTACCCAGAGAACAGTGCCAATGCTGACGCCATGACCTGCCTCTACCAGAACTATCAGGTATGTCCAGCTCACACGCCACTCAAACTGTCAAGTTAAAGTTTATTCATCCAGCTTTGTGTTGACAGCAGGGGATGATGCAGCAGGGCCAGTTTGTGGAGGGCCAGAGACCTCAGAGCGAGGGCCCTCCTGCAGGCACCCTATGTGCAGATCGGGGTCCTGGTGGAGGGCCGGAGGCGGTGGATGCCATCTACAGAGCTGTGGTGGATGCTGCCAGCAAAGGCATGCACGTTACTATCACGGCCACTGTGAGCGGGACCACCCAAGCCAGCCCTGTCCCTGTCCTCAGTGCAATGAGTGCCTTTACTGCTTCCATTGGGGACCCGGTCAACCTGCCCCAGGCTGTGAGTGCAGTCCTGCATGGGCAGGAGGGGGATACCCGCTCCAGGATGCTGCGCAGGGCTCCTAAAAACGAGCTGTGCAAGAAGCTCCCTGGAGGCGTCCGAAGGTGGGGAGTACTTCCGTTCCCCTGGCCGTGGGACACCCAGGAACCATTGGGACAGGGAGCAGCACTTACCTGGTCTCGACTCACAGAATAATAGCAGCTGGGGAGGCGAAGAGTTTCTGGAGTGTTCCACTCAGGTTAGGAGCAGTCCCTGTGTGGAGCGTCCTGCTAGCCTGGCCCCTGCCCCACCCTGCCCCTCTGAGGGCCACAGCGACCATGGCATTGTCCCCACTCACAACAAGGCTTTCCTGGAGGACGCCTACCGCTTCAACAACTGCAGCCGTGGCCCTGCCAACTACAAGGAGCGTCTAGAGCACACACCCCTGAACGGCACTGCCAACCATTTCAACAGCAGACCTTATGGGGACGTCTTAACCGGGGATGACCAATCGCCTGGTTCCTCCACGAGCCTGGAGGGGCCTCTGGCCAAAGACTACAACCACTACAATGGCCACCTCAACGGTATGGCCCCTAGCCCCTCGGACACCAAAAGCCTGAGCAGTGAGGAGGACTTGCGGCCACCAGACTCGCCCTCTTCAGAGCCACTCTACCGCTCCAGGACCTTTAACATGGGAGAGTTGGTCTGGGGGCTCAAGGGCTTCCCTCCATGGGCCTCCAAACTGACCGGAGACGAACAAGCAGCGCTGCAGCTCCGGGAACAGGCCAAGGTCAGTGTTGTCCTGCTTTACACCGCCCTGCATCCAGGAAATACAGAATCGGATTCGAGCTGCCACAAGACAAAAAACTGAAATCTCTTCCATCTCATTTTAGGTCGAGCCAGAGAAGCTTAAAACACTAACACATGACCTGGAGGCTCTTGAACGGGCGGCCAAACTAGGACTCAAGTAAGTACCGCCCACAGTTGGACGTGGATATGGCAGCTCCGTCTCTCATGGGTTCAGTTGTTCTTGAGAGTATTTGCCAGTAAAACACAAATCACACCTTACCATTACAACATACACTTCATCAGCTCAGAAGACAGTCTGTGTGTAGATATGTTGTAAATGAAATGTGTGAGGAATGTAATGTTGATTAGTGTATGTTGATCCTCAGGCCGGGAAAACTCAATAATCATTTAGAAGCTGCTATCCACGAGGCCATGAGCGAGCTGGACAAGATGTCTGCTACAGTGAGTATTGTGGATGTCAGTGTGTGCTTGTCCACTTTGTCTGTCTGTAGTCCTTTTGTCTGTAGTGATCCTGTGTGTCTGTCTGTACTCCTCCCGTCTGTAGTCTGTCTGTAGTTTGTCTGTCTGCAGTCCTGCCGTCTGTAGTCTGTCTGTAGTTTTCCTGTCTGCAGTCCTGCCGTCTGTAGTCTGTCTGTAGTTTTCCTGTCTGCAGTCCTCCCGTCTGTAGTTCTTTGTCGCTCACGGTGTTTGTGGTCCTGCAGAGAGAGCGTCAGTTGAAGCTCCCTAAATCCAAGAGGAGGAAGATCTCCAGATAACAGCGACTGTGGCCCAGTTCCACGGTGCTAACACGGACATACGGGCAGACGCAGACGCAGACGGGACAGTCTGGCCCGGAGACAACACCCAAACTGTTGCAATTTGTCTACAGCTCACTGAATGAACTATTTTTTTCTAGTAAGATAGTAAAACATGGAAAGCTATGAGCATTACCTTGCATATTTAAGAAAATAGACAGTCCAAATATTTCTGATACATTTTCAATATGTATATAGATAATCCTGAAATTTCATGCTATTAAGAATTGTATGTAAATATTGTACAATGTCATGTACAAGCGTACCTAATGCACATTTGATCTTTTATTGTACAAACAGAAGTGTACCAATGTGTTAGTTTCTATTGAGAGTGCGGTTGTGTCCGGCCGCATGTACAGGACAAATACGACTACAGCATCATGTCATCCTCACAGTGCCCTGTAGAGGTCGCCCTCTCCCGTGCTTTTAACATTTTCACTCAGAATGAACTTTACCAGAAAAGTGTCCCTTCAGCTCAGCGCATCACGTCTTCTGTTCCTGGGTTTCTGCAAAGCCCACCCAAAGACCACTGCTTTTTCTAGCTGCATTTCAAGCGTCACCATGGCGATGTAGGGTTGTCATATCATGCTTAGTATTACTGAGTACTCGAGTACCTGCTGCAGCAGTCTTTGGGTGGCTGACCTCTCGTGTGCTCCACAAACACTACACTAACTGGGCCTGGACGCAGACGTTCGTAGGGTCTTTGTTTGGATTTGTTTACGCGTATAAGTTATTTGTGTACAGTACTCCATATTTATTTTGAGCTTTACAAATATGATGGCAATAATACTACAAAGAGTTGAGAACTCAAGCCTTATATGTGTGTGTCTTTTTGTGTATGTTTAATGGTCTATCATGAGTACTGTACTGGTGTTTTGGGGTGGGGGGTGGTGGGGGTACAAGAGGACACTAAAACACTGAAGAGACCCCTGCACCCACGTCCTGGTCAGATGTCCTACTCTCTGTGCAAACGCTCCATGGTGCCGTCATTGATTGTAATGGAATCTTCTGACGTTCAGTAGGTACTGTATTTTGTATTTGAAGCTTCGGCCTCGTGCCCGGGCGGGGCGGGCGGGCAGGGCGGGGCGGGGCACATGAACAGTTCTTTGGGTAAAGTTCATTCTGCTTCATACCACTTTCTCTTTCGTGTGTGAGCTGTGAGTGCTCTTCAAATCTCATGTCATTGTCAGTATTTTTATTTTGAACTGTACCGAAGTATATATGCTCTAATATATACTGTGTGAAGAATGATGTGCACTTGATTGCTGGTGTTTTGGTTCGTGGGCTAGAGATAGTCTGTCCATTCTTCTCAGCTTGTTTGGAATTTTTGAATGGTTTGATGTAAGGCGATTTTTGTAAATATTGTGAAACATTACAGGTCATGCAGTGATGTAACATTTGAACAATGTTGCACAGATGTTTAAGATATTAAAACATGCTCACTTTTACTTGAACAACAGAACGTGTTGCCCCCGTTTGTATGAGCTTCACCCAAAGCTCTAGAACTTGTACTTGAAGAAAGAGGCCACAACTACGTCACAATCTAAAAACATTTATTTACATCACATGGATGACTTGAGCAGATACAAACCATTACCAGCTCCTGTAGCAGAGCGGCAGCTCTGACCAGGGGCCCGACGAGACCAGGGGCCCGACGAGACCAGGGGCCTGACCAGTCCTGGGGCTCGGGTATTAAAACCCTTCAAAGGAGAAAGGAGCTGAGAGTAGCAGGTCAGAGCTGCAGCTCTGCAGAGACTTAAACATCAGAAAGTAGTGTTTTCTATTTTTGTTCTTTTATATATATATTTATATATATTTGCTGGCCTGGCAGCCACTCCATTATACAATCATGACAGTCCAATGTTTCCTCTAAATCACTTTTAAAAGGTGGATTTGACTTTTCAGAGTCAGTGGGTGCAGTCAATGATTGTGTCCTCTGCAGTGTCTCTTTCAGAGTTCTACACGTGCGGCCCTCGGGGTTCAGCACATGATCCTGCAGACCACCAGTGAGGGCCATCCCAGTGAGCCTGTAGCTTCAAGCTCAAACACAGGTCCACTGCCTCACAGAGTGGAGCTGTCAGAAGTGATTACAGTCTGAAGATAGAGGAAACACTGAAGAACACGTCAGCTCAGCGTAAATAGTGATGAAGGGCATTCTGTACAGGCCGCTGCAGAGTGGGACACACGGAGCTTTGAGAGGGCTCCACACGGGCCCAGGAAGTTCAGACTCCTGTACATTCACACACACCATCCAGAACAACGAGGCTGAAACCTGAGAGGGACCAGGACGACCCGAGCACCGTGAGCACCCTGAGGTCCTCGGTGTGTTCCAGAGGAAGAACCGCCCCAGAGATCCTGCATGGACATGGAACTGTCCTCAGAACCCCAGTGTCCTGCCACTGCGGATAAATGAACCTCAGAGTATGCCACTCTAACCACTGGCAGGGAAAGAGCGCCCCCTGTAGGTCACTCTGCGCGACATCCCTCACAGAAAGAAGCACATACAGTTCATATTTAGTATTTCCTGAATGAAAGCCGCCCCTGATGATCGCTGCTCCTGAGCGCTGAACCCAAACCTCAGTTTAGAGAAAATAAATACGCCACAACAAAATGCAACGAGTCAAACAAATGCTACGAGTTAAACGTGTTGAAAGTGGCCCCCGCAGTGGCCCCCGCAGCGTCCTACACAAGAGGAGGGGAGTTGGCGGCACTGGTTGCATATAACTCGTAAAAGCATAGTACGAATCCCTGAATGGTGCTGGGCTGGGCTGGTCTCTCAGGACACGACTGACACCTCCAGTACCGGCACCACGGACACTGGTACTCGAGGGGTATTATTTTGATTTATTAAGTGACTTCACTCTGACTTAAGTAGAAGTACAACGGCGTGGCCCTAAACATTACCAAAATACGAGTAATTTGTAAGGGTAACTACGGACAGAACATCGGACTCATCACAAAAAAATGAGGAGAAAACTACATCATAATTCATCTTATTCAACAGTCGACATAAAGCTTCTGCACTCTCAGAGGGAAGTAAAAGTACTGTTACAGTACTCCCCACCTCTGCGTTTAAATACTCAGTTCATATATTTAGATGCGCTATAAAAACTACATTTTGAATTTTACAGATTGCTGTTCTAAAGTATTAAAAAGTGTGACCTAAAAGACCATCCCAGGTATCAGTCTGCACCAGAGCTTCGCAGTCCCTCAGAGGAGACCCCTGGGGCCCCTCAGAGGAGACCCTTGGGCCCTCAGAGGAGACCTGGTCCTGGATCTATGTGCGTGGAGCAGATACATCCGTTGGCCTGACATCTCCAGAACCAGCAGCACGATGGCACCAAGATGAAGAAGATGAGAGCCTCTGTGAACTTTGACCTGTGTGACGTTGATTGCATAAATGTGGTCCACCTGATGATGCGAGCGAGAGTTCCTCATGATCTGCATTTTGACACCTGATGCCGGTAAGAACAATTACAGTTACAAAAACGGCTGTAAAACCAAACTTCAAAAGATGGAGAAACTTGGGACTGGACGCGAGGAGCGCCGGCTTCAAACACTGATTCTCGTCCAACTTCAACACCAGCCGTCGTTCTTTCTCCGGTTTTGCTCGGAACAGAAGTACAAAAACCGGCGTGGATCCAGACCAGACCGAGCTGCCCTGGTGGAAATGCGCCCTTGAGAGACACGGAAATACTAATGTTTCAAAATTTCGCGGGTCAGTGATGGTTAGGAGTGGGGGTGGGGCCTACAGTACCCAAAAGGGTTGGGGCTTGCAGGTGGTTGGTGTGAGGAGGCGGGCTTTTTGGGTGGTGGTGCTGAAGGGCGAGTCTACTGTCCGTCAGATCTGAGGTAACCTGGTTGAAGGAGGTTTATGGTTTTTCGTATATTGTCGTAATGCTTGTGAATGGGCCCCTCCCACCCCCGCTGACCCCGCCCCCCCGCCTGTGTCTGTTACACTATAGTACAGCAGCATTACACTAGAGACATTCAAAAGCTGTTATTGGCAGAACAATAGTCTCAGGGAGGAAAACACACAGGAGAAAAACAGCAAATGTGACGGGAGCAGGGCGCCCCCTTCTGGTGATCTGTACACATCCAGTTGCCCGGCGTCAGTCTACAGTAGTCCAGTCCCGGGCGCACAAAGCCTGCCGAGATGGGCCGAGCGCGGGGTTTCCTGAAGTAGCGGCCTGCACTCAGAAGACTTTATTAAAAAGGGAATCCTTCAGTCAAAACCAGCGCCAACCAGGGCGGGTACGGGGGCCGTTTGGGAGGGGGTCCGTTTGAGAGAGGGCCGTAGCTCCATCATAAGCTGGACTCCTTGGGGGGCAGGTCCACGTTGGTGACCATGGTGACCACGGTGATCTCCTCCGGGCCGATGAGGGGGGCCTGCCGCTGCATCTGTCCGATCCGCTCCTCCACGCAGCCGGCCGACAGACGCGCCTGCGGCCCTCGTGGTCCCAGCAGTCCTCCACGGTCTCAACATCAGCATGGCGCAGACCCTGGACCAGAGAAACCGCTTTAAACACCAGTCAGCCGACGGCGTCTTTGCGACCCGCCGCAGGCGGTCTCGACGCGCGCCGATACTGGCTTGGGACGCAACGCAGTCGTAGCGCGCCAGCGCACGCCGGTAACCAGCCATCAGCGCTCGGGAGGCAAATACAGCAAATGCCAATTATGACCTAAAACATAAGAGACAGGAACCATTAGCCTCATAAGCCGCCCTCTTCAGAGATAAGTCCTCGCTTATTCGCCTCTGAATAAGCAGAGATCATTTACAATGTTTTTTAATTTACGTCGTGTGCGTACCACGTGTTGCGTGTCATATGTGTGGTATCGTCGTGTGGTGCGCGTCGTGTGTGTGCTGCGTGTGTGGTGTGTACCTCCGGTGTTGTGCGCGATTGTGCCTGTGTGTGTTGTGTCCGTATGCGTGGTGGTCGACGACTGTTGGTGTGTCGTACTCAGCGTGGTGTCGCTACCGTTGATGTGTGTGTGTTTCGCTGATTCTGTACCAGTGGGTGGTGGCGTAGTGTGTGTCGTATCGTACGTGTGTGTGTGCGTTGTAGTCTTCTAGTGTGGCTGTGTTGGTCGTCCGTGTGTGTGTGTCACCGTTGTGTGACCGTGTGTGTCGTCGTCCGTGTGATATGTGTGCGTGGACCGTGTGTGTGTGTGTGCGTACCCGTGTGACGTTGTGCGTGCTGTGGATCGTCGTACCCGTGTGTGTGTGTGCGCTCGTACCGTGTGTGTGTTGTGTCATACGTTGTGACCGTTGCGCCGCTAACGTCGTCGGTGCGTGTCCGTGTGGTGTGTGTGTCGTGACCCCCGTGGTGTGTTGTTGTCTGCATGTCGTCTTCGCGCGTGTCTTGGCGTTGTACCCGGTGTGTGGTGTGTGTGTGTGCTACGTGTGTGACCGCTTCGTTTTGTTACCCGTCGTGTGTCCAATTTCGTGAGTTCGGACGGTGTCGCATACGCCAAAGACAGGGCCTCTAGTTTCTTGTGGACCGACACCACCTCCTGAATGTCTCCCAGCCAGAGAAAGGGTGCTGTCCACTCTTCCTCTACTCGAACGGGAGCACTGTACTGTCCACTGGCCTGGAGCCACCACACACACAAAACAACACAAACACACAGCACACACATTAAATAAGATGATACACTTCTTTATAAAGAATGAAAAGATCTGAAATATTGGGTTTCTTTTCTATTTACACTTTTAATCGAGTCAATCGCAACTGTGGTCGGAGGTTCAATATGGGTTTTAAATGGCTCATGATTGTATTATAAATGTGTGGTCTGGAATTATATTGTTGATAACTTCTGAACTAGCAGCACAATACTATTGTTGTAACCTTCAAATTTTGCTCTCCCTTACTTTTACTCTGCAAAACCTGTTCACAACATAAAGCTCACCATTCTCAATAAGTTCCTGCATTGGCTGGAGATCGTGCACTCTCCGACAAATCTACAGCTCGACTCCCGACTTTCTTAGCTCTCTCTGCTGTTACATAAAACATGTCAACTACAGTGGTCCCGTTCTAAGTGTGCCCGCCGTCTGCGTCTCAGGTGCAGGTCTACACATTATTTTAGCTTAACGAAGTTCTCGAACCAGAGGAAATGAAATAACCTACGACACAGGTGTGAATCGTAAATAGGGTTTGATGCTCATCACCCCCCCGTAGGATCACAGCTCGTGCAGCCGGTACGCACCAGCTCCATTTCGCCACAGGCACGAAGGAGGTACATTGTCGATTCCTACCAGGATCGAGTCACGGACTGGATAGTTTATACTGGTGCTCCCTCACGCATACCGAGCCATGTACACCTTGCCGCGGTCCCCGCTTAGGATAAACAGAGGCACGTTTACCATAACACTCTTCCCCTACCCCTTCCCCGTCTCGCCCCGCTCTTCCGCCCCGCTCTCCCTCCGTCTCAGCCCCCGTCTCGCCCGTTCGCCGTCCTCGCCCTGTACACTGTCCGTCCTACACGGTGATCTCCAGCTGACCCGACTCAAACGTTGGAGTTGCGAGGCCGAAGTCCGCATGCAACGCCGTCAGGTTGTTCTTTCAAGCTAGCGACGTTTTAATAACTCTTGATGTCCCTGAGAACAGAGCTCTGTCAGCAGGGGCGGATCCAACGTCGGACAAACGCTCCATTCGGTGCGACGCTCAAAGCGCGCTTAAGAAAGACGTTTTGTGGAAATTTTAGGAGTTATCAGTTTGAGAGCCCGATGAACATGATCACTAAGTTACAATACTACTGTCACCGTATGAGCTTTTCATTGTACAAAGCACTGTTTTCTCAGCGTTATTCTTTATCTTAGTTCTGTTACGATTGATTCCTGTTGGAGTTTCTGTCCTGCTTAACTCGAAGGCTACAGTGCAGAAAACGCTTACCCCTCTAAGCCCCGTCCGCACCACCATAAGTCAGCTCCGGGTCTCACTCACAGAGTTCAACATATGTTTCCTACCAAGCTCTTTTTCAGCCAATAAAGATGTGGAACGAGATCGCTCATGTTACATAAACTGTCACTATGTCAGGCCGTTTCCTTAAAGCTGGGTATAACCTCACTATCGAGAGGCGGGGTCTTATTTTTACTAAAGAAGAGGCGTGGCTTGCATAGTCGCTCAGTCTGATGGCAGGGAGTCCTAGTGCCCTTTTCGCATTAGGAAGTGGCTGTTAGTCCGATTTGGCCAGTCTGAGCACAGAAAGTCAAGTGGTGCCTCTTTATGGACCGTTAGAAGTTCACTGAGATATATACGCTGTCTGCCAAATATTTTACATGACACATATAATTTCTTAGGATTCAGTTCTACGAACACGAGAGCAGTTAAGCTCGTCCTACAGTACGATCAAGTCGGGAAGGTCCGGCTTCACTCTGTGGGCGATTCGGAGGGCTTGTGTCCGTCGCGGTGTCCTGGGACTCACTCCGGACCCATAAGTGAGATTAGGCACAGTCCTTCGCGCCCGCCGTCTGGCGCAATGAGGCACCAGCTGCCGCCGACATCAACTTGAACAAGCAGTTTGGCTTCATGCTTGAGTCCGTTCATGAAGACGCCCTGCACCCCGTCAGAAGCAGTCTGGTGTGATAGAGACAAGTCGCCGCGTGTCGCACCAGAGGTGCCTGCCAACCCACGCTCGTCAACTTCTCATAGGTTCAAGAAATCTGCTTCTTCATACGAAAACGGAGCCAGACGTTATCAGCAGTATCCTGAGCGTGTTGCATCTACAACTCAGCCTGGTCCCGCTCTTACATAAAGCGTGAACTATAACTGAAAGCCAACGGTCATATCAGATTATACAGTAAGTTAGGCAAGTCACCGTGGAGAGCCGGCGGGCCGGGATCCGGCTAGAGGTTGCAGCACACTCCTAATTCGCCGCTGGCTTCACAGCGTCTTTTCTTTAGAGCATAGAATGGACTTCAAACGAACTCTTTGCACCAACGATCGCGTCGAGTGTTTACTAATAGAGACATTTTCACACCTCGAAATATATAATACTTTTGTTCTCAAGGTCAATTTCGAACGACATTCAGCTAATAACAATCTTAACATATTCCAGGGACAATTATAACATCTCTACTGAAAGAGAACACTTAATACATTAAATGTACATTGTAAAAACATCTATACTCACACATCTAAAACTGCTCTCGCGCCGTTTCCGTATTTACCCTCGAGCAAAATGCAAAGCTCTCTCTCGGCTTTAAAAGCCGCAGTGCAAAAAGTGTGTTTTAAGTAGACGACACAGAAGCAAGTCGAACCAACGACCTCAAGAACTGAAGACCAGGGACAGTCCAGACAAACCGGAGATGGCTGACATTAACACTCCGCAAGGCCGACAATTGTGCGTCTGATTCCTCTGGTCACTTTTTGCTCTATCAGATTCATGGCTCTTGACTTTTTTTCTGTTACCTTTGTGTATATCATCCCAGACTGTCACTTCGACTGAATTATAAAAACGTTAAAACGCAGTTCGGCAGTCATTCTACCTCGAAACTCCCTCACTGCGATGTGACGGCTCCATTAAATGACATTGATAATTTTCTGAAGTCAAATGTAAAGCGGCTTTTATTCGCTAAAGCAAACGAGACCCTCACTCTTTCCACATCTCTTCCTACCTCTTCCTCCTCTTCCCAACTTCAGGCAACGGCTGAAAGAATAATGATAATATTCATTAAAGAAGGCTAATAGACCAATTTTTAGCGTCTGTTTAGAAGCAATCATCTCTTTTGATTACGTTCATCGCCAGAGCGCAACCGTCAGATTGACGGCTTGGGAGTTGGAGTAGTTCTAAAATCCTGGTGGTCCTAGTGTTAAAGCGTTTAAAAACACTCCAGCCAATGAAAAGACAGCAGCCCTTTAGCCAGTCAGGAGCGGCCCAGCAGTGTCCTGTAGCAGCGGCACCATCGAGAGCATCGAGACACAAGGAGACGGTCCAGTCGAGGTAATGAACATATGGAAGACTCTCCTGCTGATTTAAGGTCAGGTGACACTTTACTTTGGCCTGGAGTCTAAAGACTGAAGCTCATTTCCCACGGCTGATTTGATAATCCAACTTTAAAGAGCTGTCAATTGTAATGTAGTCTATTAGCACGTGGACGGCCAAGAAAGTGACTGACCGAGTGACACCAAGAGTTCAGGCTCAATTCAATAAAAGGCATTTTTGTAAAGCCTAAAATAATAAGATCTGCTGCTACAGAGGGCGTCGCAACATTGTACAGAAATTTGGACGTCTTCAGCAAAACAGTGAAAGGAAAAGAGCAGCATATGCACAACGAGAACAAAAGTGAACCTAAGACTGAGCCCTGTGGGCCTCCAGGGAAGGGAGCTTTATCCAATAATCTGTTCCATTCCTTTAACTACCGATATTCCCATGTGGTCCCACTCGTGCAAGTTATGAGTGAGAACGTTCCAAAATGTAGAATTAAAGACAGCTCCTTTGTCCTTCATGGGATTTTTCCATGTCATAACTGTTCAGCTGAATATTTGCTTTCAAAACTTGTTTAGTATCCGTCGGTTTCCTGTGTATGATTTTTACCTTGTCGTGGTAGGCGGTGATGAGCCACAGCTCCAGGTCCAGGTTGTGGTTCCTCTTCTCCACACCGATGAAGTGCAGGAGGTTCTCGTGCTTCATGCCGCTCAGGCTGTAGATCTCGTACTCGTTCTGCCATGAAAGCTTGTCCTGTAACGAAGACAACGACCTCAGTAAGAATCTGAAGGCCGTCGCTCCAGTAGAACACATCTGAAATGATATAGACTACACGAATGCTGCAATATTGTCATCCACTGAAAGGTTCTGTTTCCAAGTGTTTGTTCTTCTGAGGCCCAACCAACTGGAAACTGCATCAAACGGTCCAAGATAAAGAGGTTCTGGACCCAGTGGACCTGGCACACCTGGATGGGGAAGATCTTGACGGCCACGTGGTCATTGAGCAGCTGGGCCTTCCACACGCAGCCAAAGCGCCCCCTAGCTTTGACCTCGATGAGCTGCAGTGGCTTGTGTCCCAGCGTGGGGGAGGGCGGGGAGGGGCCGGGGTCCTGAGGAGACAGAGGAGAACGGGGAGTTATGAACAGTAGATTTGGAGGCGAGCTCTTTATTACTGTGGTCATGTGACGTTGGCCAGTTTCCCTCCAAAACACCAAACCTGGAACTCATCATTGACATTTATGGTTTTTGAGTTTGTGACACGCCCACCACATTCCTGCAGAGGTGGAACGAGTACTGAAAATGTATACTAGTAAAAGTACATGGCTAAACAATATAAATACAAGCACTGCTCCCAAATAAGCCTGAAGTAAAAGGAAAGTACTAGTTAAAATGTAATTCAAGAGTAGCATTTTTGATATATTTATTTCAAAAAAGAAATTTGTAACGGGTCGAATTATACCGACTCAAAAAAGGACAATCACCTCAAAACTCAGTTACAATAAGCAAGTGTCTATAATTAGTTACCATGGTAACTATGGCAAAAATATGTTGTTGTTGTTGTTGTTATTGTGTTACTTTTAATGGCGGTTGGCAGCCAAAAGGTGCATTTATCGCCACCTACTGGAGTTGTACGTCTTCAAAGTATGTGTTTTATGCTTTAACGTAAAAAGGAGAGAAAGAGCCTGAAAACTGGACCATAGAAGTTAGCGACCAGTGGAGCAACGTCGTCGTAGTAGTAGTAGTAGTAGTAGTAGTAGTAGCAGTAGATGTAGAAGTAGTAGTAGCAGTAGTAGTAGTAGTAGCAGTAGCAGTAGATGTAGAAGTAGTAGTAGCAGTAGATGTAGAAGTAGTAGTAACAGTAGTAGCAGTAGTAGCAGTAGTAGTAGCAGTAGATGTAGAAGTAGTAGTAGCAGTAGTAGCAGTAGTAGTAGTAGTAGATGTAGAAGTAGTAGTAGTAGTAGTAGTAGTAGTAGTAGTCGTCATGTGTGGTGGTGGGGAGGAGCTGCTGCCAATGGGACGTCCAAGTGAAGTAGGTTAAACCCAGCTGTGGAGGATTACACTGATCAGTTTTCACATGAAGAGGGAGAGAGGGAAGGAGAGAGGGGAGAGAGGAGGAGAGGGGGAGAGAGGGGGAAGAGAGAGGGAGAGAGGAGGGGAGGGGAAAGAGGGGAAAGAGAGGGAGAGAGGAGGAGAGGGAGAGAGGGAAGATGAAGGGGAGAGAGGGGAGAGAGGGGGAGAAGGGGGGAGAGAGGGGGAAGCGAGAGAGGGAGAGAGAGGGGGAAGAGGGGAGAGAGGGGTAGAGAGAGGGAGAGAGGAGGAGAGGGGGAGAGAGGGGAAGGAGAGAGGGAAGAGGAGGAGAGGGAGAGAGAGGGGAAGGAGAGAGGGGGAGAGGGAGGAGAGGGGAGAAGAAGGGAAGAGAGAGGGGGGAGAGGAGAGAGGGGAAGGAAGAGGGGGAGAAGAGGGGGAGAGAGGATGGGAAGAGAGAGGGAAGAGAGGGGAGATGATGGAGAGTGGAGAAGGAGGCGTCAAAAGACCGAGAGAAGAGCGATAAGAGCCAGAGCTGGAGGAAGCGAATGACAGAGTCCGGGCCTTTCATATCGAATCAAAGACAGTCTGCGGGGCTGTAATTGGAGGAGGAGGAGGAGGAGGAGGAGGAGGGGAGGAGGCAGGAGGAACTTTCCTCAACAAATATCCAAAACATTCCAGTCTCCGTCTCTGAAGCAGGAGTTTCAGCTCCACTTCGTACGTAACTGATCCTGCTTCCAAACTGCATTTATGGCCTATGACCATCTCTAATGTTGAATCTGTGTCCACAGAGGGCTTCAAAGTAGTTGGAAACAGACTAAGCAAGAAAAACAAAACATGGAGGCGCCCACTAGCAGTCTTCAGGTCAGTGATAAGGAGCCAAACGAGGTCAAGCAGCTTGTTCTGGTCAAGTTATTCTCTTTTGAGCCTTCTTATTCTGCCCCGCCCACTTCCGTTGTGCTGGCACTTCAAAGTGGAGGAACGAGGTTTGTATTCAACCAAATATCGGTAATCGCACAGCAACAAGCCAAATATCGGATAATCGGCTTTTACAAAACGGACCAGAAGCCTCCACGCTTGTCCCGGTGCGTCTACAAACCATGACTGAACACAGCAGAACATTTGTGTGACGATTTGCGACAACGCGCCCCTGAGTGCACACACGGGCGCCACACCCTCCATGTGCTGTTGGGCCACGCCCTCCTGTGCTGTGGGCCACGCCCTCCTGTGCTGTGGGCCACGCCCTCCTGTGCTGTGGGCCACGCCCTCCTGTGCTGTGGGCCACGCCCTCCTGTGCTGTGGGCCACACCCTCCTGTGCTGTGGGCCACACCCTCCTGTGCTGTGGGCCACACCCTCCTGTGCTGTGGGCCACACCCTCCTGTGCTGTGGGCCACGCGAAAAGCTCTCATTCAGCCATTTTCCATAAAAGCTTTCTACTTTTTTCAGGCATCATTTCTGGACATTTAGAACACGTGTCGTTTGAACATTCGGACGTCGAAGGAGGAACCAAAACGCGTGGGAACATTTGGAAACATTTGGAAACGAACCGAACCCTTTGTTCGCCGCACAGCTTTCGTCTCTACGCCGTTTGTCTGTCTTGAATCGTGACTCCAAAGTGCTGTTCTGTATCCTTCTGTAACTGAGGCCCGAGCGCTCAGAAAAGGTTATTGGATGTCCTTTGTAAACGCTGCCCTTACTGGGAGCGGGCTGTCATCTCCACAAACCTGACTCGTACCTCCTGCTCGTTTCCATGGACACGGGCTGTAATATTCCACAGTATGGCATAAAACCAAGCAGGATGCGTTTAACTCCCTATTTCCATGGAATTCTGCAGGTGACGTCCCACTTCCACAAAGTTCCGCACTGTGCCTTTAATAACGTGTAAAAATAGGGAAAACGTTAACACTTTTCCTCTTCACTCGCTCACGTCGCATTTTTATGTGTGTTATTCAACGCTGCTGGGTCTGTGTGGTGGGCCGTCCCAGGGGAGACACTGGATATTTGTCCCAAAGCGGCGCCCGCACATTACCCTGAGTCAGCAGGCCACAGGAAACAGGAGGCTGCAGGCTCACAGTGCTGCGTGGCCCCGGCCCCGGCCCCGGCCCCAGACCCAGAGTCTGGTTACACATCCACGCGTCGTCCTCTTCAAACCAAAGTCCTACACCAGGACCAGTCCAGGAACGCACTTAGTTTCAACACATTTTGAGTTTGAGTTTCTGGAGAATGTATTACTCTGGGTTTAACGCAGAAAAATTATGTTTGAATTTCGGATGTCACAATTATTCACGATTATTGACACAAAACAAAAGTGAACTCCTTCATTCTAACACATTAAGTGACTTTATGAACTCAAACTCTGAATGCAAAAGTAAAGACGCACACGCACACACACGCACACGCACGACACACGCGCACGCAGCACACACACACGCAGCAGACACACACACACACACACGCACGAACACACACATGCACACACACACACACGCAAGCACACACGCACGCGCACGGCACACACACACGCACAGAACTGCCGACCTCCAGAGAAAAGAAGTTCTACTCAGACTAAAGTGGTTTTCAGGTCCAGGGAATCGGTGCAGTGTTGACTTGTTGTTCACACACCACGATGTACTTTGCTTTAGAGTGTGACTTTAGAGCGTGTATATCGACTTTAGACTTTAGAGCTTTAGAGCGTGTATATCGACTTTAGAGCTTTAGAGCGTGTATATCGACTTTAGAGCGTGTATATCGACTTTAGAGCTTTAGAGCGTGTATATCGACTTTAGAGCGTGTATATCGATTTAGAGCTTTAGAGCGTGCTATATCACTTTAGAGCGTTTTGGACTTTCCCTCTTCTCCATTAAGCGAACGGAGTTCCTGCTCGACGGACGTGTCGATCCAGCAAAGTATCGATCCAGCAGAATATCAGTCCAGCAGCAAGTATCGATCCAGCAGAAGTATCGATCCAGCAGAAGTATCGATCTGCAGAATAAGGTGACGAGCGCCGATCCAACACAGCCCCAGATGTAAACGACACTATTTCCGACTTTCAACTCCGTGAGACTCGTGAGACGATCAGTATTTTACAATCTGTACCATTATATTTGATTGCAACGCAAAAATACACCAGAGAATGCTAGCATCGTTAGCACCATTAGCGACTACAATTTGGAAGCAGCCTGGGTCAAAGTTCAGAGGTTACGCCAACAGGTTTAACGCTTGTGATACAGAACTAAGGTTTGGTTTGCATGCACAAACGTGTGAGATCTCGTGAACACTGAGAAGACGGACTCAGTTCCCACTTGAGCTTTCTTTTCAGCTGCTCAGACGTGTGGGGCCTAAAAATATATTATCGTTGTATAAACTTTTTGAGAAAATGTTTGGAAAGTCACACGGTATCGGTTGATATCGGGTATTGGCAGATCAAAGGCCAAATATCGGTATCGGAACTGAAAAAGACAGCTCGGGCTCAGTGCAGGCGCCGCGTGGAAGTCCTCTTCAGTGCCTGACCTGAGGAGGAGCTTTATGAACAGCCCAGACCCCAGGTCAGACCCAGGCCCAGACCCAGCCAGAGCCCAGACAGGTCCCACAGCCCAGACAGGTCCAGACCCAGGTCCAGACCCAGGTCCAGACCCAGACACAGGTCCAGACACAGGCCAGACCCAGGCCAGACCCAGTCCAGACCCAGGTCCAGACCCAGTACCACAGGTCCAGACCCAGGTCCAGGGACACAGGCCCGAAGACCCACCAAGGCCCAGACCCAGGCCCAGACCCAGGTCCAGACCCAGGTCCAGACCCAGGTCCAGACCCAGGTCCAAAAGTGTTTTTTCATTTAAATTCTAAATGAAATTAAAGAAATGATCTTACATTTTGGACATGTCCTTCTTTCTTCTTCACTCAGAATAATGTAAAGGGATTGAAAACGAGTAGCAAAAGGCCACCAGAGGGCACAAAGACTGCTTATGCACTGAAGATTAAAGCAGTTTTAATCAGGCTAAAACGAGTAGATGCACAGCTAAAGGCAAAAAGGGTCTCGTTTGTGACATTAAAATCGAAAATGTCAAACTTGATTTTTTCGTGTCGTCACTGAACCAATCGCCATAACCAATAGTACGCCTGGGATTTTGACCGAGAACCAATCAGAGAGCAACAGCTGCGCACAGCTGACCTTCAACACAAAACCTTCTTCCTGGTCCCGTAGACTTTATTAGACAGGCCAGCTGAGCGTGAAATGGGGATGAGAGTGGGGGAGGACATGCAGTAACCAGTCAAGAGACGGGATTCAAACTCACGACACTGTGGCCGGCAGGGGCAGATGTGCTGCCGCCTTAACCACTCAGCCACCGGGCATCACTGCTGCGGACCACCATGAGAGTGTGAGATGCGTTCGTTTTGCAGACAGTCGTTATTTAATCTAGACATTATGTTACGTTTGTGTGACAGACGGTTGCCTAGCTGCGCATCAGGGTCACCAGGGCTTATTATGTTGACTTTTTAAGCTGTTATTTAGAGGGCTTTATCCTGGAATCACAGTATATGTTGTCATGGTTACAGAGCAAAGGTTCAAACTAAGGTGGGCGGGGTTTGTGCCGACGCCGCATTTCCAAATGTGCAGTGGGCAGAGGGTACGTCACACATGAGCTGTTGTCTCTGGTCATCTGGTCAGACCTGTGGGCCTGACCAATCACAGCATTGTAGTTTAGGCAGAAGTCAGAAGGAGGAGCCTAAACAAACACGTACAACAGATGTACTATGTCTTATTTTTTGCAGATTTACGACTATTTTGTTTTTAAAAACGTGCACTTAGAAGTTCTTTGTATTTCAGGACGAGAAGAAGTCTGTCTGGATTTGACAACAGTTTGATTCTGTTTGCTGTTGTGACGCTTTGACCAATCAGATTCAAATATTCCTCATGACGTTTTCCAGACGGCTTTTGGCGAGAGCCTGTCCAGATTGATAAATGTGTAGAACTCTATTCAGAATAACACACACATCAATCTGGCAGAGCCAAGTTCTAAAGAATATAACTAAGAATGACGACAAATGTATTTTGTAAATGAGGATCATGTCAGACAAAAACAGGATGTGTGTAACAGTGTAATACAGTGCCATTCTGGTGCGCCCCCCTAAGGGGATACAAGTTGTATACATGCAATTGTATCTGGATCTAATTTGGGGGGACGGGGTTACCTGTCTGCAGTGGGACACAAGAGAACTGGCATTTTATGAATAACTGCAGTGAACGAAGCATTTCACGAAGAAGACGCACTGGCGTTACTTCTGTGGATCACTTCTACCACCGCTGGTCTTCACAGCCAGACGCTGAGCCAAATGAGCTATTAGCTATAAACTAAAACTGAATAAGAGGGAGCAGAAGCACAGAGGTGAGGAAGAACGCTCACATGGTCCAGGCAGAGGCCAGAGCCTTGGCTTGTCCTAAACCCTAGGCAGACGTGTGTCCGGTCAGGGCACAGAGAGACGGGCTGTATGTAGAGATGAACCCCGTGTTAGTGCCGAAAACACCTCCTTCACTTTTTTCTACGCACACTTGCCCAAAGTTCCTGCGCCCCCCTTGGCACATCTCTGCGCCCCCCTAAACGGACGTGCCACCCACTTTGAGAAGCGCTAGTGTAATATCATTTTCAACAGTTTCTTTCATTTCACCATTCCGTTTTGATACTCAGTGTTTTTGACAGGAACTCGCTGCCAACCTGGAGAACACCAATGCCACGTCAAATACAAAGTTGTACCACTTTTTTTGTGGTGGGGGTGGGGTGGTCAGGCTTGGGATGGTGGTGGGGGGAGGGGGAGGTCAGGTGCTCCGTGACATTACACAGCACAGACACCGTCAAATGTTTGGGTGGAGGAGGGGTGCTGGGTGGGGGCATTGTTTGGTCATGCAGAGGACATAACAGATCCATCCATGCAAATACATAACCAAGCACCAAAAAACAGAAAAAAAAGCACTTGGACTGGAGTGGGCAAGCTCTGAACCAAAGAGGGGCTGTAGCGAAAGAACCTTACCTCCACCATTATGTGAAAGGCGTGCTTGAGAGGACACAGGAAGTACACATGTTACCCACCAAACGCACCGCACACCAACGTCCCTCAGGGCAGAATTCATGGTGATGTAGTAGTTTGTTGTGATGTTCTGAACACTGTCTGGCCCCCAAGAACTGTACAGTACTAACGCTTTTCCATCAGTGGGGACTTTCGGACCACTGGAACCATGCTCCGACAGAGACACTTTTCTAGGTTCATTCATTACACACCAGGACATTTAAAAATCTGTATTATTGCTTAAAAGTCCAGGTTGGAATAATGACTATTTAAATTAAATATAATGTTTTTTTTAAGAATTAAAGGACACATATTCTGCATTTTTTGTTCTGTTCTTGCCCTTTAAACATGCTCTTGAGTAACTTTGGAATCGCGTGTTTTAGAGCTGGAAAATGTGTCTACAAAAAGCACACGACTTCATGTCAGTCGGGCACAGCGGCGATTGAGTTAGAGCTCCTGCTACTGGCAGCAGAGGGAATTACAAGGGGCAGATAAACAAAGCTAGCTTGCCCGGACATGCTAATGCTAATGCAGTTGTAATGAACGTGATTTGAGGCAGAACGAGTCTGGTGACAATTTATAAGGACTTAAAAACAGGTCTCAGAGCTCTACTTGATGCTCTTACTATGATGTAAAAACAATGGGACTGTGAGTTTTTGGAGGCCATGTTAAGCCATGGTTAAAAACACAATTTATTTTTAATAATATGTGTCCTTTAATAATCGCTTGAAAGTCCAGGTTAGAATAATGACAGTTCATTTAAAGTCCAAGTACGTCACTTTTTAGCCAATAAACCAGACTCGTACTTAGTCCTGCTCGTTGCCTCAAAATGTTGTTCCTTCAGCTCTAATATTCCACAGTCTGGCATTAAATGTATCTCCATGGAGAATGTTTAGAAGTACGGTTTTAACTTTAACCGTTTCCATGGAACCATCTCCAGAAGGTTACTTTAACCAGATCCAAAAGTATGAGGCACGAAACACGTTGTTTTTGAGTAAGAATTAAATAATATTAACACCATTCATTCTGAAACTGGCGACAAAATCTGTTTGCAGCCTTCACGGCGCCCCCTTCTGTTCGACCAGTGTACTATCTGATCTGCACCAAAATACTACACCTGGTCAAGACTTTTCTAATAAACATCAGGACATTCACTAAACAACCTCAGTTCAAATGATCCAAAATAAGGAGAAACCTGAAGAAATCCTGGTCTTCTCAGACTAAGTTCCCCTGGTCTCGTCCGTGTAGTGATACTTACATGAGTGGGCACCAGGGCGGCGGGGTAGGCCAATTTGTGATGCCTCCACATCCAGAAGGAGAAGAGCACCACGGCCGCCAGCCCCACGATGGGCACCAGCGAGTACAGAAGGGTGCTGAAGATGGGGGGCTTCGGAGGGAACGGGTTGGACGTGGCTGAGGAGAGAACAAACGACTTTACTGTGCGTCCCAGAGAATCTCCATTTGCATTAGGACTTTACATGCTTTGGAAATGGAAAAATGTTTTGAAAGTATGCAAAGTTTAAATATCATGTTAGTAGTCTATATAAGGAGAAAATGGTTAAAACGATGAACAAAAATGAATAAAATAGAACAAGATTTGCAGAGTAATCTTCAGAGTAACAGAAGTTTAAGGTGCGTTTGATTTTACAATCCATTCACTTTGTTAAACCTAAACAGAGACAGTTTAGCTCGCATTCACCACACACTTTTGACTCTAATCATGGTCCGTTTGGGTAACTGAACGTGCAATCGAACTCTGATCCGGACCAAAGAAGTGAACTCCGGTCCGAAAGGTCGGTCTCGGTCCGATTGAATTGAACTCTGGCGCAGACGAACCAGAGAGCAGAACAATACCTGGAAGTGACCCTGACGTGACCCTGACGTGACCCTGACCTGACCCTGACCTGACCCTGACGTGACCCTGACGTGACCCTGACGTGACCCTGACTCTGACGTGACCCTGACCTGACCCTGACATGACCCTGACCTGACCACTGACCCTGACGTGACCCTGACGTGACCCTGACGTGACCCTGACGTGACCCTGATGTGACCCTGACTCTGACGTGACCTGACCTGACCCTGACTGACCCTGACGTGACCCTGACCTGACACCCTGATGACCCTGACTGACCCTGACGTGACCCTGACGTGACCCTGACGTGACCCTGACGTGAGACCCTGACCTGACGTGACCCTGACCCTGACGTGAGCTACAGACTGACGTGACCCACGCTGAGACCCACGTGAGGCTCAGGATCAACACAAACTCCCGTGTGAGCTCGACAATGGGACAAATGACACGCAGAAGGACCTGCAGCAGGAGCAGCTCTTTATACTTTCCCGTGATCATGGTTAATTAGATCACTGTTTCAAGCGTTTACTCACAAAAAATAACTGCGATAAAGCAAAATAGAACAAACAAATAAAAAACATCATGTTTGAGTTTACTTTACAGAGACAAAGTGGCTTGTGTTCCTCCAGGATTAAGATGAACAGATGCTGCAGAAGCCTCAAGCTCCCAGGCCTCTGGTAGAGGAGCCGGGCTTAGAAGAGGGGACGAGACCACCGCAGAGGGTGAGGAGCGGGGCAGGGTGTGCACATGCGGGGTAGGGTGTGGAGGAGGTTGTGCACATGCGGGGCAGGTTGTGCCCATGCGGGGTAGGTTGTGGAGCAGGTTGTGCACATGCGGGCAGGTTGTCAGGTTGTGTACATGCGTGGGGCAGGTTGTGGGGCAGGTTGTGTACACGTGGGGCAGGTCGTGGGGCAGGTTGTGGGGCAGGTTGTGCACATGCGGGGTAGGGTGTGGAGGAGGTTGTGCACATGCGGGGCAGGTTGTGGGGCAGGTTGTGTACACGTGGGGCAGGTCGTGGGGCAGGTTGTGTACACGTGGGGCAGGTTGTGGGGCAGGTTGTGCACATGCGGGGTAGGGTGTGGAGGAGGTTGTGCACATGCGGGGCAGGTTGTGCCCATGCGGGGTAGGTTGTGGAGCAGGTTGTGCACATGCGGGGCAGGTTGTGGGGCAGGTTGTGTACACGTGGGGCAGGTCGTGGGGCACAGGTTGTGTACACGTGGTGGCAGGCAGGTTGTGGGGCAGGTTGTGCACATGCGGGGCAGGTTGTGTACATGTGGGGCAGGTTTGTGTACATGTGGGGCAGGTTGTGCACATGTGGGGCAGGTAGACTGGGTCATTTCTTTTGGTTGATACTGCATGTAGCGCCTCTACAGGTGAAGTGGTGACATCACATTGTTTTGATTTTAGACATGAAGTTTGGCACAAACTTCCTTCAATAGTTTTGAAAAATCCACAATGAAAGACCGTTTCCAGCCCAATGAAGCCATTGCCATGTCGTCTACTGCACTTTGAACTCTAATGACACGTCATGATGAGCTGAACGTTGTCCCAGTGTTCAGCTCCTCTGACACTCGAGGATTACTGAGGCGTCCCGTGACATCGTGTAATCCAGGCCCAAAAATAAGTGAACTATGAGTGACCCTCCACATCACATCCCTGAAGTGGCCCTCCCTCAGCTGTAAAGCCATGGAGAAGTACACAGTAGTAGTAGTACTACTACATATATTCAGAACAGTGGTACAACAGGAAAAAGAGTTTTGCACCATATATATTATACATGAATATAGAACATATTATATCAAAGAGTATTAGACAATTATTCAACTATTATGAAATATATATATAAAAAATAAAAACATACTAATAATAATCTGATGTTGCCCCAGTTATCTTGATATTTAAGTAGAAGTACAGTCAGGTTGCAAAAATTAAGATGATATATATATAATATATATATATATATATATATATATATAGATAGTCTGGATTAATCATTGTAAAACCTTTAGCATTAATAAACCAAAACGCCATATTTTCAACCTTTATTTGTTTAAAATGTATAAAATAAATAAATGTTTGACTTGATCGTTAGTTGCAGCCCTAAAGTACTGCTTTAAATATTTATGTAATATTGTAAGTATAATTTTTTTAAATAGTTTTAATTCCAGACAATATTCTCTCATTTTGCAAACTTTTATCCATTTATCTAAATATCTCCCACCTCAATTACCTTACTATAGTCTCACCAACTATAGAGTACAGTTATGCATCCCCACTGCGCCGCACCCCCCTGCACCCGCCCGCACTCACTGTATGCGGTGGACTGGTGCGTCTGGCTCTGCGGCGGCCCGTCCGGAGCGTAGAGGAACTTCTCGTTGCACATGTTTCCTTCACAGCAGCAGAAGAACACGTCTGGGCTTTCCTTCTTCTCCACACACTCCGTACTGCAGGGACAAAGTAGCGCTACATCAGGTGGCGTACATGCTGCCGTTAGGTCAGTTGATACGCAGCGAGAATGTGTCCTATCACAATGATGCAGACGACACTCAGATCTATGTTTCACTGACGGCAGGTGAATATGGACCAGTGGATTCACTCTGTCACTGCATCCAACAGATCAGTGTGTGGATGCAAAACAACTTTCTCCAGCTGAACTCAGACAAGACTGAAATCATCGTCTTTGGCCCACAGAAACAAAGAGAAAGTGTTAGCAGTCACCTCCAGAGTCTCGCTCTAAAACCTACAAATCAAGTTAGAAATCTGGGGGTAATAATGGACTCAGACTTGAATTTTAACAGCCACGTCAGATCAATAACATCAGCAGCTTTTTACCATCTAAAAAACATAGCCAAAATCAAAAGTATAGTGTCTAAACCAGACTTGGAGAGACTTATCCATGCGTTTGTCTCTAGTAGATTAGACTACTGTAACGGCCTGCTCACTGGCCTCTCCAAACGAGCTGTAAAAACAGCTGCAGTACATCCAGAACGCCGCTGCTCGGGTCCGGACTAGAACCAGGAAGTACCATCACATTAGTCCTGTGCTCAGGTCTCTGCACTGCCCCCTGTGGCTCGGAGAATAGACTTCAAAGCAGCTCTGCTTGTATACAAGTCTCTCCATGGCCTAGCACCAAAGTACATCTCGGACATGTTAGTGCCATATGAACCATCTCGGACTCTGAGGACCTCAGGGACCGGCCTCCTGCTGGTGCCCAGAGTCTGGACTAAACATGGGGAATCTGGACCAGTCTTCCTGAGGATGTGAGACAGGTTCTACTCTGACAAACTTCAAATCGGAGCTAAAAACGGTTTTGTTTGGCTCTTCTCTTTCATGTCTTAAACTGTCTGTGATGTAATGCATTTGTCCTGTTGTGTGAAGCACTTTGAATTGCCGTGTGTGCGAAGTGTGCTCTACAAATAAACTTGCTTTGCCCATTTGACTAAAAGGCAGATGTGACAGTAACATGAGCAAAGAGCTGCCCTCAGATACAATGCCAAGGTCGGGGTGGCCAACTGCACCCAAATCCTTCCCCCTTGGCTTTGACCCTAACCATACCCTCACCTGGCCACGCCCACAACCTCCCTGACCCCTCCTCCTGGGCCCCACCCTCACCTGTCGTAGCAGTTGACGTCGTCCAGCCAGCAGCCCTGCTTGACCACCTCCACGTTGCCTGACAAGTTCTTCCATGTGGCGAAGCAGTGCAGGCGCTTGTCCTTCTCCCCGTAGCACGGCTCGATGCCGCTGCGGTTGGTGCGCTCCTTCTCCCAGCTGGAGTTATAGTAGGCACACTCCTGCGTCTCCGAGCGGCCCAAGATGGCCCCTACAGGCACAGGAGAACAGGCGACATTAGACATCCCATAGTTGTCATGGTTTTGGGGGCAATCTCTAATGTTTACCCATTCAAGATTTACATTTGTAGCAAAGCCCACAAATGAAGCTAGCGTGTTGTGACTGTATTGGGGATATAACATATTTAGGATAGAAAACATCTGTTCACAATTCACAATTCAAAACTGAATATTCTGAATGGTGAAAAGTCCTCTAAATATTGCATATAAACAGGAATTTGAAAGAGTGTTTAAGACGCAGCTGATGCTTTGAAACAGAAGGTGCAGAATCTAAAAGCTGGACTGAAGCAGCTCTGGGGGAAAACATCCAGAATGTATAATATAACTCTGAACTTAGCGCCAAATACACCGGCCATTTCGAGTGGTTAAAGCACCAAACTCCAAACCAACTGCAGACAGGGAAATCCACACCGAACTCATTTGCCCTGGGACTCAAACGAGTAACATTCTTGTTACGGCTTAGTCTAACCACTATGCCATCATGCCTCTCACTGCAAGACCCTCTCCAAACACGGCTGATGTAATTATATTGTGTATATTTGAGTAAAATGCCTGAGGACAGAGTTGACAGAACAGCTGCTCTACCACACTAATCATGGGCGACAGGTGGGCCCGAGGTCAGGCCAGAGAGGGGCAAACTGTTCCCCAGTGGTCCCTAGAAGGACTGGGGGGCAGGAGATGGCCCTCTATAGATCCTTCAAGAACAGCAGCAGCCCTGTTTCGACTGGCCCTGGCCCCCCAGACGGTTTTGCTTTGGATCCGTTCTTTTGGCCGAATGTGCCCCCTGCTCAGGGCCGGAGGCCGGCCTCCCCCCTGCTCAGGGCCGGAGGCCGGCCTCCCCCCTGCTCAGGGCCGGAGGCCGGCCTCCCCCCTGCTCAGGGCCGGAGGCCGGCCTCCCCCTGCTCAGGGCCAGGCTCCCCCCTGCTCAGGGCCGGAGGCCGGCCTCCCCCCTGCTCAGGGCCGGAGGCCGGCCTCCCTCCTGCTCAGGGCCGGCCACATTAAGTACCACATTGAAATTGGTACAAACCTAGGACTAGAGCCAGAACTAAACATGGCCACGCCAGGGCTAAAGCAGGGCCAAAAGTACACATCAGAATCAAACTGGGCCCAACCCGGGACCAAACAGGTCCAAGTGTGCACCCAAAGACACTGGAGACCGATCCTGCTCCAAAGTGAACCTGTCTCTCAGGTCTAAGTACTCAGTACAAGAATCCTGTGCATTTCAGAACATGTTTGTAGAGATCTAAACTAAGCTACCGTTTAGATGTCATCAACAAACAGTAACACACTCGTACAGTGAGTTCCACGGCCCAGGTTCAGGCAAGGAGCTGCCACCCTGGACCAGCTGGAGGGGAAATACAGACTGAGCCTGGCGCCAAATCTCCCTGCGGTTTGTGGAGCGTCATTCATCAAAGAGAAAGGTGTCTATATTCACACAATCAAACCTTAAAGAGGCAGAGGCTCAAGGGAGCAGGTAGCGACATGCTTCAGGTGGAGGTATGTGGAGCTTTGCCCACATCACAACACCATGTAATGTACTTTCAGAAGTTTAGATAATATCTTGTTTTATGATAAACCTGTTCCAAATTGATGAAATGAGTCTCCGGTTTACAGTGGTTCAAAATGGCTGACTTCAGGAGCTATTTCTGAATACAAGTAGTCATGTTTTTACATTTGACATGTTTTTACACTCTGAAATATGCTAAAACGTGTGGTTCAATTCAAGTTAATTATATTTGTATCTTTTCATCTGTTTTTGCAACCTAAAATTGTTTTAAGACTACAAGACTACTCAATGTTGTCTCAAACTGAAACAAGATAATCGTTTAGCCTAAATAATCCATTATTCGATTACTAAATTAGTTGACAATTATGTCAATAAGAGTAGTGGGATTTCACCGGCGGCCCAGGCCTCCCACTCATTCTACACCTCTCATGTCTCTTCAGTGCCAGAGTCAAGCTCAACAGGGTCTTCTTTCCCCGCTGATTCTGCCAAGCCCGTTCCCTTGGCTGTGGGTTCGCAAGGGGGGCGATGGGGACAGTGGGAATCTCCTTCATCCATCCATAATAGTTCAAACTATTTCGCCAACTGGTCTACAAACGGGCCCGTGCAGAGAGAAGAGCTCTCAAGACATCAAAATGACACAGGAAAGGTGTAAAAGCTGTTATGAAGACAACACACACAAGCATTTCACTGGCTTTTTGCATCCAAAAACCAAACGTTTGAAAGAAAAATGAATCCAAAGAATCACTAGATTAATCAGTCAAAAGAATCCTCTGTTGGTCCTCAAAGTGGTGAATGTGTGTTCATATTCAGGCCCCAGTGGAACGGACGAAGGTTCAGAGCCTTGCTCAAGGGTACAACCACAATATGGAGTGGGGACTGAACCGGAAACCTCTGGGTCTGACAGGGATTGGCTCTAGTGGTAAACCAGCAACGCCAGAGCAGGTGGTGGACTTTAGCGGCTTTACTCAAGTTGTTTTTCATGATTATTTTAACATTATTTTAAAGATGCATAATCTGGAAATGAAAATTGCTCAATGTGGCTTTAAAGTGAAGTGAAAATGCTGTAACATCAAATTGTCACTAGTGAAATGAGTTAAGGCTGAAGTAACTTCTGTCAAACACTAGGGCAATGAGCAAACTGTCCCGACCTAGTCCCAAACTGGACTGAGCAACAAAGAACTACTGTCTCTGGGTTATGGCCCGGTCCATTTAAACAACACAACTTCATTCAGAGTCATTCGTCTGCCCTTTCATCACACGGGACAAAGGCTTCACTCAGGCCACGTATGAGCCGCGATATCGGATCAGAACCATCACTATATGCATGTAGAATTATGACGTAGGAACACGTCCTGCCGGTACTACAAAACCACACAAACTAAACTACAGTTCTTGCTTTGCTTCACTGGATTATGGCGCCATCGTTTACGAGGTGACGCTCAATGACACTTGATGAAACTAAATTTATCCAATTAAAAACATAAATCCAATTCCTGTTTGTGGTTCATTACATTTGAATCTGTCACAGCAGAACGCAAAACCTCACATTGTATTTGATATTCGCAGGTGAGCTTGTCAAAAGTACCAGAAGGCCAAAAGTACCAGAAGTCAGATACAAAGCGAGTCCTTCATATTGAAACACACACACGCACTTTATTGCCTTAAAGTTGCTGCTAAAATGATCTAATGCGCTAATCCACCCGCCACTCACTCAGCGCAGGACAAAGGCTGACCAATTGGAGCACCAGGTGGGGAAAAGTGCCCGCGTTTGCGTCCTGGGATCACGATTTTCATGTGTGAAGACGACAAAGACCAAAGCTAAAAGTCACAGTGGAAAACGGCAGATTTGACTTGGCAGTGAAAGTGCAAACACTGTCAGCGAGTTATCAGTGCATTTCCTGTCGCTCTGCCCAAACCTGTTCCGTCATATCAGAGCGAACACTTCAGATCGACCAATCAGAGCGCAGCAGCGAGCCTGTCCTCCCGGTTCACCCACGGAGCCTCCTCACGCACTCGCTCACAACAGACACTGCAGCTGGATTTGGACTTCCGTTTGCAATGCACATTTGAACCCTTTGTGCCCTGGACACAGCATACAGGTCAGATCTGCGGAAAGGCGACTCCCGCTCACAGTAAAAGCAGTAAGTTTAATGCACAATGAAATAATGACACTTTAATAAGAGAATAAGTGAATACACGTTTGAAGTAGTATTCATCCTGATGAGAGTCTAAACTAAGAGTGGAACGAGCACAAAATGTATTATTTTACTTAAAACAAGGAAAAGACCAGCATTTCACTCACTTAAATGAGTTTATTGGCAAATCTTTCATTTAAAACAGTAAAAATATACTAAAATCATGATAAACATGACTTAGTTCAAGCACTTAAACACACATTGTCATTGGTGATCCTTTTTCCAGTGTGATCAGATCATAGTCACAGTAAATACTTTAGAGCGCTCTTCTGGTGCCACGCTTTAGTCGACCAGGGGTTTCTTTAGCAGCCGAGGAGTGAGTGAGGGGTCCACACTGGTCCAAGAACGTCTGCTGGGGACAGGCACTGGGACCAGGCACCGGGACCAGCTCTTCACCTTCCAGCTCCGCACTCGTCTGCACACTCGTCTGCACACTCGTCTGCACACTCGTCTGCACACTCGTCTGCACACTCGTCTGCACACTCGTCTGCACACTCGTCTGCACACTCGTCTGCACACTCGTCTGCACACTCGTCTGCACACTCGTCTGCACACTCGTCTGCACACTCGTCTGCACACTCGTCACGCGCCACATTCCACACACTCCTGAGAGTGTGACTGGTTCAGCGCTCCTCTTTCACAGCCGGCCTGAGGAGAACCAGACGTGTGCGCTCCAAACCACGTCACAAAAGCCCCGTAAACTTGTGGCGTTTCAGTGAGAAAAGGATGTGGAGAGAGCTGTGGCAGCGAAGTTCAATCAGGCGCCATGCGGCAAGTCAAACTACCTGCTTTTATTAGCAATATGACAAAAATACACATATTAAAACACATTTCCTCCATATTGATTGATCATTCCACTTTGATTTCTTGTCCTGAACTTTAGGGCTGTGCAGATCAATCCTAAATATTGATATTGCATCGATACGTGTTTTCAGACCAGTCTTTTTGGTGTGATTATTTCCATTTTTCCACACATCATTTCCTGACATCTGGAGAGGGAACGCTCCTGAATGAGGGATTACACAACTCTACTGAACAGGATCAAAACAGACTTTTAATCATTGTCATTTAACACAAAATATAGTTCCGCCTCCAATACATACAAGTAATAAATTATTCAATTGAAATTAGACACTGAAAAAAAGTCTCTTTTACAGCACAAAATGTGATCTTAGAATGATCTTGAGCTTCATCAGAACTACTAGAACAGGGCTATTCAAAATAAGGCCTGGGGGTCAAATTAGGCCCTCCAAAAGATGTAATCCGGCCCACAGCCCTTCTTCCAAATATTGAAAAAATCAAATCAAATATCTTGTTCATTCTGGGTTAGCACAAGTTTAGACCTGGTTTAGTCTCGGTTTAGTCCTTGTTTAATTCTGCTTTAGACCCGTTTTAATTCTAGGTTGGTCCTGGTTCAGTCCTGGTTGTTTCTAGTTTAATTCTGGTTCAGTTCTAATCTATCGTAGTTATTTTACTGTTTATTATTTATTGAAAAAGTGCCGGGTTATTGTGCAGACCTACGTAACATTTGGCTTTAAAAAAACATCTTTGCAAGTCCCTGGGATGGTTAAATGTGTATTTTTGGGGTCTTTGAAGTGTCCATCGTCGCCCCCTGCTGTGTCTGGGTGGAAAACCAGTCTTGCAGACATCGAAGACGACTCTCCTGAGAAACCCTGGCTCTTTTTCTTTTCATCTTAAATAAACCCACAGTGTTTACTTTGAAAGGTATTGTGCAACTGTGAATTTCATAACATTTTGGGGAAAAGGACAATCGCCTGCAGTGTTGTTGTGCATACGCTAACTGATTCTGTCATCATTCATTCATTTCCAATGCTTTCGCTCCGTCCTCCTGAACATGAGCGGCAATACACTAGGGCATCTTTTTTTTTTTAAGAAATAAAAGTAAATTGCAAATTGAACGGTCTCCAAAGGGGTCTGTCTGTCCGTGCCAAAACCCCAAATTGAATCTCGAAGATGAATTTTGTGAGAACATAATTCTTTTAATGACGTCTTTAAAGTGTAAACTGAGCCACGAATAACCCGCTTTGCATGCGCCGTCTGGACATTCTGGATGTCTAGAGTGGCAACTATGGCAACAATGGCACAGATACGGTCAGGAGCTAAATATGTTAGCAACTTTGCTAAGTTATGGCTTTGTGGCATGCATTTTACAAGCTACACTCAAATAAGAGCATGAAACTAAAGCACAGTCAGAACTTCTGAGTCGCACGCTTTCAATTCAGTCAGAGCGACACAGAAGTCGGTTTGCTGTATTTACGGTAAACAACTTAAACGATTTATGATGATCAAATTAAACAAATAAAAAGCCCTGGCAGAAGTTTGAGTTCTTTTGCGAAACGAGCTGCTCCTGCCAAATGTGTCGGAGTTCCCACATGCTCAGAACAGCAGCAGTGTGAGACATCAGGATACTGCCTTCACACGCCACAGTACTCCGGATACTGCCTTCACACGCCACAGTACTCCGGATACTGCCTTCACACGCCACAGTACTCCGGATACTGCCTTCACACGCCACGTACTGCGGATACTGCCTTTACACGCAGGAGTACTCCGGATACTGCCTTTACACGCAGAGTACTCTGGATACTATCAGAATATCCCAGGGAGAATAACCCCGGTTTCTCGATGACCGGTTGTGTGCACCTTTTTGACGAACAAAACCGTCCGTCTTGGTCCTAAAAGAGGCATGAAGTACGACCATCGACGCCGCCATGTTTGTTTGGTTTGCGTTGCTTTGACTTCCGCCCAAACCACAATGTGGTGCGACGCTCAACCAATCAGCAGAAACCAAACAAGATGGATTCAAGAAAATCCTATGAATTCATTCTAGCTGGCAGGTTTCATTTGCCTGCCAAATGGAAGATCTGCACTCGAGTTTGTTTCTTTCGACACAGAGTATTTCATCACTTCACAACAAACCAAAACAGACTGGAGAACCGGGCGACCACAAGGCCGGGCGAAAATAAAAACCTATGCATTCATCGAGTTGCACAAGCGGAATATGACACAGAAACGGTTTCCTCTTTAAAGAAGGCAAAAATCATAATTTCCGATGGCAAAATGCGTCTCGCGGCCGCCGCCCCGCGGCATCTCCGCCGGCCGCCGCGCCGCACCGTACGTGTCAGTTTAGAGACTTTGCATAGACGTGAAACAAATGCAGAGAAAGGCTTGACAAACCAATCAAAGTGGTTTCTCGTTTACTTCTGGCTTCAGCCACGTCGGTGACACAAAACATGGAATGATTAAAACGACGTTTTGTGAAATGCTGAGATCGACTTTATTGCGGAACACGGAGACACTGTTATATAAAAGAACAGTTCGAAAGCGTTCTAAATGAACCGTCTGAGAGACCAGGGCCGAGTCGAAACGTGGCTTGAATTGGACCATGCTATAAACAAGCTTTGAGGAATTGTAATGATTAGAGAAATGTGTCGGGTGAAATTCCCACTTTGGAACAACACAAACTGCAGCCTCTACGATGTGGAACACTTTTCGAATGAGGACAAACCCACAAAAACACAGACAGGTGACAAATCACGGATTCAAAAGTGAGGAGCGGCGGGGCAGGCAGACCCCTGACTCCTGACCCAGGACCCCAACACAAGAGCCTCCCCTAGGGACCTCCCCGCAGTCTGGCCCCCAACGCACAGACAGGTCCTCCGCCTTTGGCCCTCTACATCACGGGTACTTTCCCATGCAGTGCGCCTCGCTGATTTTGGAGGTAAAAACATGTCCGCACTTCAGAGCGTTGTGAATGCGAACAAGAAAAACTGCACCATAATAATAAGTAATAATAACTGTTACATTAATAAACTGTTACATTAATAACTGTTACATTAATAACTGTTACATGAATCAAAGTCCCAGCTCAGACTCGTTTGGATCACTTGAATTGGCCTCAAACAAATGAGAACAGGCTGAACGTTTTACAGTGTTGTCAGCATATTTACAGGACATTACATTACGGGACGGGGCCAGAAAGGCCTCGTATTTAGAGCACGGTGTGTGTGTGTGTGTGGCCTGTGGTGTGTGGTGCCTGTGGGTGTGTGTGCCTGTACGCCTTGTGTGTGTGTGTGTGCCTGTGTGTGTGTGTTGTGCTGTTGTGTGCCTGTGTGTGTCTGTGTGTGTGTGCCTATGAGTGTGTGCCTGTGAGTGGTTGTGCCTGTGTGTGTGTGTTGTTGCGTGCCTGTGCGTGCCTGTGTGTGCCTGTAGGTTGGTGTGTGCCTGCTGTGTGTGTGGCCTGTGATGTGTGCCTGTGAGTGTGTGTGCCTGTGCGTGATGTAGCCTGTGTGTTGTGCCTGTGTGCCTGTGTGTGATGTGCCGTGTGTGTGTGTGTGTTGTGGTTGCAGCAGCTTTTCCTCCTCTGCATAAAAGGTGGAACATGTTTTGCATACAAGCAAATCAGCCAATCACAACGCTGCATTCACTTTTGGCCAAAGGCGCGTCAGTCACAGGTCCATTGACTCTGTGTGCGTGTGTGTGTGTGTGTGTGTGTGTGTGTGTGTGTGTGTGTGCGTGTGCGTCCAGAAAAGTCTGATGACCGGCACGATTATGGTGCCATTGACAAAAAGGGGAAATTATTTAGAATTTCCTCTACAAACAACAAAATATCCTGTCCGTTTATAGGACGCAGTTTTAACATTTTCAGTAATAATTGTATTATTTCCGCTTCTTCCTAGCAGAGGGTCCCAGTGAATGTGGGCTTTCTGAGGAGAATTGGGACATGTCTGTGTATGATGAGCCCAGGGGCCTCTGAAAAAACATGGGGCCCTCTTCCATTTCAGCGAAGCCCTGAGAAACCTAATCATGGTTCTTTTTTTTTCAAAATCTTGAGCCACAGATGTAACTGGAGACCACCAGTGTGAGTGAGGCTGAGGTCCGCACTGCACGACCGGACCGAGTGTGACTAGAGAGTCTGAGGTCCAGTCATGAGCGAGTCCACATTATACACAGCTGAAGACACTTTTATCTTACAAAATACAATCAATAATCAACCAAAACAACTTTATATTCCATAATAATTAGACTGCACAATGTCTTACTGCTTTATTCGCGTTTCCTGCCTTTTCATTGGTTAAACAGCGCGGCACTGGCAGTGATGATCCGAAATGGACTTTACAAGTGTTTACATTACGACGGGTCAAGAAGTGGGACTTTACTGTGGGTCATTTATGAGACAGACATGAGCCGCACCAGAGGAGAGGGGCCACTGAGGGCCACTGAGGGCCACTGAGGGCCACAGAGGGCCACTGAGGGAGCCACTGAGGGGGCCACTGAGGGGGCCACTGAGGGGGCCACTGAGGCCCGAATTTATCTATAAAAAAAGAAAATCTAAAAACACAACAAAACATTTTTTCCGAAAAATGCTCTGACGTTTTACGACCACAAAAATAGTTGCAGCCCTAAAGCAACAACTGTCGCTTTGTTAAACCGAACACACTTCTGCTCTGGAGATGTGACTAAAGTGGAAGACTGCCGACCAGACCTGCTCTGGTGACCTCAGGGACCTCAGTGACCTTTGAACCCTTTATCATTTGTAAAATAAATGAAAGACCATTAGCAAATCTGATTTCTGACTTTCCTTGCATTTAAAGCCCCTGAGGGCCTTTCTTAGGAACTTGCTCTTTCGTCTTTCAGACACTAAACTGATGGGGCCTGATGGACACGACCTCCAACCAATCAGATCAGTGGAAACGACAAGACCAGGAAGTCACACACAGCTTAATGAAAGCTGAAGGCCGAGACCTTCAGAGGCCAAACAGACCTGCACGCTTTTGGAAACGTTCTGACGGTTTCTGTGACTGCAGTTCGGTTTGGGAACAACTCCAGGAGCCTTTAAGACTGACCAGAACATGAAATGACTAAAATATGAACTTCAGAACATGTTTGTGGAGTTCTAAACAGGTCAAACCAGACTTTCTACAAAAAGACAGATCATTTTCTCCTTTGCAGCGGCAGAAGACAGTCTACTACTGTCAATGATGTCATCCTCTATCACTGTGAGCTGTGTACCACCACGAATACTGCAAGTACTACTGCAAGTACTACTACTGCAACAACTGCAAGTACTACAGCAACAACTGCAAGTACTACTGCAAGTACTACTGCAAGTACTACTGCAAGTACTACTGCAACTAATACTACTGCAAGTACTACTACTGCAACAACAACTGCAAGTACTACTGCAACAACTGCAAGTACTACTGCAAGTACTACATGTACTACTACATGTACTACTGCAAGTACTACTACTGCAAGTACTACTGCAACAACTGTAAGTACTACTGCAAGTACTACTGCTGCAAGTACTCCTGCAGGTACTACTACTGCAACAACTGCAAGTAGTACAAGTACTACTGCAAGTACTACAAGTACTACTGCAAGTACTACTGCAGGTACTACTACTGCAACAACTGCAAGTACTACTGCAAGTACTACTACTGCAACAACTGCAAGTACTACTGCAAGTACTACAAGTACTACTGCAAGTACTACTGCAGGTACTACTACTGCAACAACTGCAAGTACTACTGCAAGTACTACTACCTGCAACAACTGCAAGTACTACTGCAACAACAACAACTGCAAGTACTACTGCAACTACTGCAGGTACTACTACTGCAACAACTGCAAGTACTACTGCAGGTACTCCAAGTACTGCAACCACAACTGCAAGTACTCCTGCAAGTACTGCAACTACTCCTGCAGGTACTATTGCAAGTACTACAATACTGCAAGTACAACAAGTAATACTGCAACTACTACTGCAAGTACTACAAGTAATACTGCAATTACTACCACTACTACTACTCCTACAAACCATGAACTAATTTAACCTCAGTTATTCTTCCAAAACAACAGTAAAGCTCGTTTTGAGCGTGAAAAGTGAAAATCGCCTACACAACTTACCTTGACCTTCACAAACCACACCAGAGTGTGTGCGTGTATGTGTGCGTGTGTGTATGTGTGTGTGTGTGTGTGTGTGTGTGTGTGTGTATGTGTGTGCGTGCGCCCGCCTTTGCGTGTGAGTAGGAACAGGCTTTGCTCAGGCACTAACTCAATTGGAGCTAAAATCTCATTTGTAATGACAGGGGCCCCCAAAGTGACCTCTCCGGGACCCGCACTTTCCATGCAGAAGCCTCCTGGAAAAAGGAGAATATTGCAATAGTTGTTTTGGAGTCAATGATGAAAAAGGCCGGTTTAATCTCCCAAACAAAGGCATTTCCGCCCTTTCGTGGTGCAGTTTAAGGTCCTTCACGTTCGGTGCGACACTGGAACCTCAATAAAGCATTTACAGGAACATTTCAGCACCGTCCTGATGCAACTGAGGCTCTACCCCCTGTCCCCGCCCACATCCCTGTACTTAGTCGCAATTATTTGACAAATGAAGACCCCGAGTGACTCATGTAGTTTTAAAATGTCTCCAAGCCATTTTTAACAATAAAAACGTGTAAATGACAATCTGTGGCTTGTCATGGTGAAGAGGCGGGGCTTATCAATTCTGCAGTTTTGAACAGGAAGTCAATGGACCTTATTATTATTAAGCCATTTTAGATCAATATTGTGATTTACAATGACCAAATGCACGTTACAGTGCAATATTAAGACCCTGAGGGGACAAAAGCACCGTTTCTCCCCTTGAATGTCCTGTGGCCCTGGTGTGAGTCCCGGTTCAGTCCCGGTTCAGTCCCGGTCCATGTCCTGGTTTAGTCCATCTCTGTACCTCATATGACATGCAACGGGCACACGTACGCACGGGCGCACGTACGCGTACGCACGGGGCACGGATCCTCGCGCGCATGACGCAAACATGGCACGGACGGACATCCAGGAAAATGGCAGTCAGGGAGATTTGTGCCCTTTTCACCGCGAATGCACCGCAGCACGAGCGCAACGCACACACACGCACACACGCACGCACGCACACACGCACCCACCTGAGGAACACGAGATGAGGAAAACGGCGATGGCCAGTTTGGTGGCGTTTCCCATTTTCCATCCGAGTAGATCCTCTGTCAACAAAGTGAAAAGCAAAAACACCCCGCAAATTCTACCGTCCGGAGTCCAGTCAATGCTCGCTACGGCCCGGCGAGCAGTGTCTGCTTAAAAGTGACATTTTCAAAAGTAAAAAAAAAAAAGACAGAATACATGCCAAGATGTTCCGTTAAACGCGCGATAGGAAAGGGCCCTCGGCGGGGCGCGCGGACGGACGCGTTACCCGGGGTTTACGCACTGGCGCTGCTGCTTCGGGGGACAAGTCGTGACTTGTTGGCACTCGAGCCGCAGCAGCCTACGAGTGGTCCGACTTGAGGCATCGTCGCAGCGTACTGTACGTCTCCCTGCGCGCTAAACCGGATCCGCCGAGCCACAGCGAGCTCCAGCCGGGCAGAGCGAACATCCATCGGGCCTGGAAGATCAGATCACTCCATTGCTGTCCAACCCCTGCTCACCTCCCGACGAGCCCCGTCGCATTGCTCGCGCACTAAACGAGAGCAGAAGCGCCAGTGTTCACGTTTCCAGTCGCGGAGACGTTGCGCTACACGTACAAGTTGTTTTATTCCGCGTTGGAGCCGCGCGGGCCACAAACCCTGCTCCAGAAGAAAGCACGGCAGCGGCGGCGGGGCAGCTCTGGCGCCTGTCTGTCAGCCTGTTCCAAAGTCACGCAAACACCGTCCCGTGGTCCAAAACGGCATCGGCCCAAACCAACACTAACGGTTGGCGTGACGCAGGCGACGCGAATGTCACGCGTTTATCCACGCAGCACGAGCAGAGAGTTCAGGGCGAGCTGCAGCTTATCCCAAGTCCGTGTTCCCTTCTCCTCGTCTCTCGGCTCGGACGATTTCAAGATGGCGTTGGCGGAGAGCGTCAAGTCCGCCGCTTTCACGGAGTTTCCGGGACGCGCCACAACGCTCACGACTTGAACACGTGTGTTTTCTGTTGGTGTTTCTAACCAGGTTCTGTCTAAAAGGGGCTCAGGCAGGAGAAGTGACACATAAAGGGCTGACACCTGCTGCTACTGAACACGCATCGTGCTCCGTTGTGTCTTGGGCAAGACACTGCACGTTGGGCTTTTTGCTCCTTGATGTTTAGCACTTTGCGTGCACAGGCTCTAAAAAGCTCTGACATTAGACCAACCAATGCCAGCGTTCCAACCCTTCTCTCCAGAACCCCTTTTACATGATTTCAGACACCGGATTCCCTTTTGGGTTCATAACGTGTCATAGAACTAATGAGTTAACACATGTGACATCGTTTAGCCGACCGTCCTTTCATTGAAATTCATACCTCTTTCCTAAACCCAAATCAAAGCCGGAGGATCCCAGAGAGTCTCTTGGTCCGGCCCAGTTTGGGGAATGGTAGTGTTTTTAACCTTATTTACACTGCTTCGGTGCCCCAGCAGGAGGATTTCCTGTGCCCCCTGCTGGTGTGCGGTTTTGTACTTTTGTTTCCTCGGTTCCGAATGGCTCTCAAACTCTGCCTCGTGTCTTCTTTTATTGTGAAGACGCTGAGCTCCACTTCCCTGCTCGTCCCGGCGCTTTGACCACTTCGCTCAGAGAGGGAACGGATTGTTTTTGTCTGAGGTGTGTGTTTGTTTTCCACCACAGCGTTTGCCTGTGCACGGAGAGGGGGGCGGGGCCTCTCTGTGGCATTATCCTTAAACCCAGATGTTCCTCTGAGTGCTGGGGCTTCATACATCAAACATTGTTCTAATGTTCACAGTAATGTTGAACAAAACGAGCGTCAAGTGAAGGCGTGCGGTGGTTATCCATATTTTAAAGCCTGTTCCATGTAGGTCAACGCACCGCCACATATAGCCCCTCCGGCAGCAGTTCGTGCGCTCCTGCTACTATATGCTCCCCGATCAGATTTCAACATGGGCCGGGTGCGCTGTAATGAACGCTCAGAATACCGTGGAGGTCCAGATATAGGCCTGGCCCACTCCCAAATGTGCGTGACACTAATCTCTGCACCGGCCCGGAGCAGATCTCTACCAAAGCCATTATGAGGTCAAAGTTCTCAGGGGGATTTGTGGCGTGAGCGAGCTGAGTCACCTGTCCCGCTGCACCGCCTTACCGCCTTACCGCCGCTGCTAAACGCTAGTAGAGTCCTTGGTGACAAAAACGAGAATATGACAAGTTTGATTCCAGGGTTGTGTGAGGTGTTTTGATGTGTAGTTTGCATGTTCTCTCTGCGTCCTATTCTCAACGTGCTCCGGTTTCCTCCCTCTGTCTAAACTGAAGCGTCTAAACAATTGGCTAATCTTCCAGCTCGGTAATCTTGATGACGAATCTAGAGGAATCCGATGGTGAAATTGGGACTCGACGTGGTTTTTGGCCATTGAAAGCCTCTCAGATACAGTGTGTAAGTGATTTCAGAGCCCACTTTGAAGGCATTTACAACTGTATTTTACATTAGTTCTTAGTGATATGATAGAAATACTCCACATTTTAGTTTACAGTTTTTCCTGAGTGAGTAAAAGAATATACTTTTTGTGACACTCCAATGCAAGTTCCCCTTCATTTTTAACAGAACATTCCCAGAAATTCCCCAAAACCCACTGACGGCCCCGTCACGACCACCACCACAGGACTCTACACTCGATTGTCAGAGTTCACTGCTCTCGGTTGGTAATGAACGTAGAGCCAATCAGGATGACCTTTGGGTGACCTTTGGGCTCCTTCGGCCTCTACACACCACACCTATGAGGAGGAGATCTGTGGACGCTTGATGCTTAGCTTAGCACTGGCTCTCTTAATGAAACTAATGGGCTCTTTGCTTTGGTGGTTTTTAAGTGCCAGTGTTCTGAAGTTGGCACTTGGTAATAAAGTGAGCCCAGTGATGGTGTTGGGACTTTGAAAACATAAGGAGGTACTTTTAGGACTCCTTTAGAAAGAAAACTGAACTTTAGTAAAATGTTGACTTTAAATTTGCCTTTTTTTAGCCACAAAATGGACTATTACTCAAAATGTATGTATGTTGCAGCTCCACAGACCTGACTCTTAGCTGCCCTGGACGAGCCTCCTCCTGCTTGTCTCCTTTGGTTACAAAGTTACACAGTGTCACTTTAGTTATGTTATGTCCAAAGCAAATCATTTCGGTTTCAAGATAATCCATGTGAAATATATGTTTAAATAATTGAAATATAATTAATTAATAATTTGATGAATCACTTGATCACACTTCTGATTCTTATTTATCTTTTTTTGATTGTCACTTGAATATGTGCAAATGCAACAAAACAAAAACAAAGCTCACTTTTGCACATTATGTTACGTCTCGCAGCCGTTCAAACCGTGAGGTTTGAGGCGCAGGGTGGAGGCGCAGGGTGGAGGCGCAGGGTGGAGGGTGGAGGCGCAGGGTGGAGGCGCAGGGTGGAGGCGCAGCGTGGGCAGTGAGGCGCAGCGTGGAGGCCGCAGCGTGGAGGCGCAGGGTGGAGGCGCAGCAGCGTGGAGGCGCAGGTGGAGGCGCAGCGTGGAGGCGCAGCGTGGAGGCGCAGGGTGGAGGCGCAGCGTGGAGGCGCAGCAGCGTGGAGGCGCAGGGTGGGCTGTGGAGGCGCAGGGTGGAGGCGCAGCGTGGAGCGCAGCGTGGAGGGCAGCGTGGAGGCGCAGGGCTGGAGGCGCAGCGTGGAGGCGTGCGAGGGTGGAGGCGCAGGGTGGAGGCGCAGCGTGAGGCGCAGGGTGGAGGGCGCAGCGTGGAGGCGCAGGGTGGAGGCGCAGGGTGGAGGCGCAGGGTGGAGGCGCAGCGTGGAGGCGGCAGCGGGAGGCGCAGGGTGGAGGCGCAGCGTGGAGGCGCAGCGTGGAGGCGCAGCGTGGAGGCGCAGCGTGGAGGCGCAGCGTGGAGGCGCAGCGTGGAGGCGCAGGTGACCACAGCAGGCTCAGCAGTGATGAATGATTAAACAGGGCTTCTCATGTCATCTTCCGGGCTTTACTGTGGCAGCAGGAACATCACGCACATGTAATGCCCCAGCAGCTTATCTACCTCTCCAGCAGCCACTATTGTACGGTAGATGGAGAATTCGTTTTTACATCAGATGCCCTTTCTAATTGCAGTATTTATTTGCGTGATTACAATACTTTTGGACACCTTTGCTATAATGTTTTGAATGAAAAACAAGTCCATTTCTGAATATGTTCAGTCTTTGTGAAGGCAATTTGAGCTGTTTGAGACTTTAAAAACACAGAGGAGCACTTGGATTATAACTGAAAAGAGTGTAGGCAAATTATATGTCATAAACTGGTAGATTTAGACTAGAAAAATAAATAGTATCGTACTAGTTGTTTTGCAGATATGCAACATTTGAACTGATCTGAGGGGGCTGATGGTTCTGCTGTCGCCGTGGGAAGGACGGGAAGTCCAATGACATCTTCGATCACAACCAAACTCATAAATTCAGGAAAAAATAAGTGCTTCGTCCAAGAGTAGTTTCCAGGTGCGGTGACTGAACCGTCAGCCTGCTGGTTACTGGGCGAAGGGCACCTACTGAGCTGCCCCTGAACCATGGACCGTGCTGGTTCTGGTGAGTCAGATTTAGTGCCCTGCTAATCCCATTACTCAACTATCCGATGCCTAATCCTCCATAATGGCATTACACGTGACAGAGGTTAGCATGATGCTGCGTGCTAATCAGCGCTAACAGACGCGGCTCACAGAAAGGGGCCCGAGCCGGTGCAGCCAGGCTAATGGACTCTCTATTGACTGTGCAGGGAAGTCCAATATATTGATAAAGTGCTTTTAACACAAAGCATGTTGCTCACAAGCAGCAAGGGAATGAGAGTGGAAGGGTCCCGTGCTGGCTAAGACCACCGCTGCGCTCTTTGGATGGATCGTAAGGATTTGGACTCAAACTGGAGGATTTAGTGTAATGTTTTTCACATTAGAATTATTTGATGTCAAAATAGATATTTCTTTCATATTCTAATGCTTGTTCCCGTTAGAGGTCGCGGGTCACTTTTCTGGTGAGGGGTCCACTGCTTGCTTGTGTCCATGGAGATGTTATACTTGACTGGAATGTTCCACAGTATGGCAATAAACCTATGTTCAATTCCAGGTGTGTTTTATTTCTGTACTAGTACTATGTACGTTGCATTGGTACTTTAAGCAGGGTCGCCTTTCCACAGATTTGACCTGTAAATTGACCTGATGGCGTCACCTGTTCTTTTCTATGGAGCTAAATACGTTTAATGAAAAGCTGTGGAACATTCTAGGCAAAACAGGCGGCAGATCCCTGCCAATGTTACAAAGTGCAACTTTAAAGGAGACATATTATGCTTTTGTTTCCCCAAGTACTTAATATTGGACAATAACAGGGGTCTTCAAAAGGTGGCCCGCGGGCCAGGTCCGGACCCCGAAGCAATTTGGTCTGGCCCGCGGCCCAGTTTCCCGTAATTAAAAATGTATTATTTAATTTTTTTGCTGCAGCACCGCCGCTGGTCTTGACGGGACAGAGCCCCGGTTCCTCTGAAGCACTGCTCTGTCAAAGCACACGAGTGATGCTGCAGACACAGGAAATAACAGCTTCACTGATGAGTTGGAGTAAATGGAACATGCGTAAGGACCGTGAGCTCTGCGTGTTTCCTCGAGGAACACCAGACGAGAGCGAGTTTTCCGGGATTCGTCGTTGGATTGAAGGGTCTGCGTGAGCCTGAGATCTTTTCTCTGTGAATATGTCTCGGATTGAAATAAAACACACATCATTTTAGTTTATGGAATTTAGATAAAGGAGAGATTAAACATAAAATTGTGATGGGATTTTGTAGTCCGGCCCCCGGACCTTAGCCCTTCAAAAAAATCTGGCCTCCTGGAAAATATAATTGGAGACCCCTGGACTAGAACATATAACAAGCAGCTCTCCTTCACAGTGGGGAGCTTTGTAGTTTTTCCTGTTGATGGAGGGTCTAAGGACAGGGGATGATGGGACATTTGCTAATTCCCTATGAACATTGTTTAATCGTCCTTAAAGGAAACTGCAATTGTGATGTCGGGCGTTACAAAAATACATTTAATTGAATTTAAATAGATAATAACTTTACATTGACTTTATTGCAAAACGCAATATTGATCTAAAACAGTGACAAGCAGCAGTTTGTCATTTAACTGTTTTGATTTTGAAAACTCTACATGTGTCTCTCAGCATATTAATTTTTTTTTTCAAATAATTGCATTTAAATACAGGGATGTGGGCGGAGATAGGGGGTAAGTGAAAATTGTCTGAGCTCTGACAATATAGCATTACTCAAACCTGCAGGAATCTGATGAAATACAACTTTGAGGAATCACCTGTCGGGTTAAAAGTTTATTTTGTATAACATGTCTCCTTTAAGTACAGTTTAACAACCAAACATCTTCTCCTTAATTCAGCTCACATGATTACAGGTGTGTCGGAAATGTTTTTGAACAATGGGAGGCGGTAGAGGTGGCTGGCAGCAGCTCTGAGCCTATTGCAGGTCCCTGGCTGCATCCGTGTAACATGATTTATTGCTGTGCTGGACCGTTGTCGCGATGCCACTCGGATCCATTTGTCTTGTCCGAGCTGGTGTTCTGTTTGGTGTGAATGATGCGTCCGCTGACAGGTCTGTGGATCTCTGCAGGAGGAACGGTGCACCTGTAACCAAAGCCCGGTGGACGGTGGCCTAATTAACGCTCTCATCTGGCACCCAGCTGGCTCAGTGTCCTCACGCGAACCATAGCTTAGCATTAGCCGCTGCATCATTCCTCCGTTGTCTGGCAGAGTGGTGAGTCATACACAGAGGTAGTGTAAGGTCAGATAGGAACTAGGTCTAAACCAGGTCTAAGGACAAGACCAGATTAAACCAGGATTTTTGAGAACAGTGTCAAAACTGGGAACAAATGTTGCAAAAGTCTAAAGCGGTAAAGAGCGAGATTTGTGGTCTTTGAGTAGGACTTTTCATCCAAGTTGTTGCAGATTGGTAGCACCCCAGGGCAACCGTGGCTACACCAGTAACTGGTGTAACCAAGAGAGATGAATGAATGATGCAATGTAAACTGACTCCTTTGAGCATCATTATACAAGAGCTTAAGACCAATGTGTTACGACTAATGCAGAACTACAGTAGACCAGGTCTGAACCAGTCCGGAGCCCCCCATATGTCTTCTGCACATATCCAGTTAAGGACACGTTCAGCCCTTGCTGCTGATCCACAGTTTTATGTAAATCATGACCTTTCTCAAGCTGCGATGCATCTCCTATTCTTCCGCTCAGCATTTGTTTGGAGGATTTTCACAAAATCACAGCGTGTTCAGCCAAATACAACAGCGCTCGGTGTCACATTTGAATATGAGGAGGAAACAAAATCCTACAAAAGGCTGAAACGAACCGCAATTCTGTTTGAACATTTGGTAGATATTTGCTCTAGGAGATTGGGGTTCAATTGCTTGCTGAAAGACAAAATGATGAATGTGACTTATAGGTGTGCTTGCTATGTCCTCCTTAAGTTGAAGATAGTCCAAAAATAGGGTGGCATGACCGGGCGCGCTTGGAACTGACACCAGGAGAGGTCTGCTGAGGTGCTCCGTACCACAATCATGACGTAGGCTTATGCCACATGCAAAGTGAGATGTGTATATTTCTGCCGTGTAACTCCATAGCCAATGCGTTTCGAGTGGAGAGGCAGCAGACATGTTGGATCGCAGGGTTAGTGTGAACTTAGGATGTGTGGGAATATCTGCCAGTCCAAGAAGGTGCACTCATACTTGTCCTGATTCTGGCCCGGTTTGAGTTCATGGTGCTGATGTAGGCTCGGGGGCCTTTGAATAACAGGTGTATTTATTGGAGGTTCGCCCTAGATCTGACATGTAACTTGGCCTGGCTGCTTGTTTCCATGGACATAGATGAGTTTATCTGTGTGCTCCACAAACTTCCATTGGATTCAGACTTGGTCAAAGCCTTGCATAAAGACTCTGACTAGGAGTTGGACTTGGACATAGTCTTAGAGATTGTGTCATACTTGGACTTGGACTTGAATTATTTATGCTAGGTACTCAAAGCGCACCGTCTACTTTACAACAGACAAAATAAAGTCAGTAAAATCAAACCAACTGGAAAAAGTCCTCAAAATGTTGCATATACAGGAAGCTGAACACCACAAATATGGACGCTTTATGCATGTATGAAAGATCAAAATAATGCTGAAATTGATGAGTTGCCACCCTCAGTTTGGCCCCCTGGTGGCCCCCAGTGCAGGCCCATAAAGTTGTCTCTCAGCGGCTCTCCTCCATGTCTGTCTCTCTCTGCTGTGTTCCGTTCTTTTCCCTCGTTCCCAGACCAAACAGAGCTGTCGTCGTGGCAGCAGATGGCCGAGTCCTGACGCCTCCACTCCCACAATGCACTGGGGTGTGTGGGAGTCCTACAGTAGCGTAGCATGGCCGTACACCTGTGCCTGCATCGTTGATATCATTCAGCGTTACCACAACTGTGAGACTTTTATAGCACTCAAACTTTCTTGTGATCTTTGCAATTGCAATGCCGGAAGCAGAGTTCTGTAATATGCAAATTCAGCTTGACCCCTTCAGTATATTGAAGCTCCTCTGTGTTTTTAAAGTCCATACACCATCCCAGTTCTCATCATTTCAATGGTCTAATTGCCATCACTACGCACTGGCTTAGCGACTTTGACACACAGCTGTCATTGTTTATCTTCATGCTAACAGCTTCCTTCTTCAGTGTATAAGCAGATGCAGGTCTAGCGCCATCTTTGCGTACACAAATATCAGAAGGGTTACTAAGACCTGTAGGCTGGAAGAACTATTTACCAATATTGCATAATTTAAAGGAACCACTATGTAACTTATCTAGTGGAGGGTCTTATCACACAAGAATACATGTTTTTCAAGGTATTTTGGTGCAAAATAAACAATAAATGCAAAATATAGTGCCATACTGTGGAACATTCCATGCCAAACGATAACATCACCATGGAGATAAACTGAGGGAAAAGTAACATAGTGCACCTTTAACAACATTAGCATACTTTAGCTAAGGAATGTTAAGATTAGCATCTCTTTTGACTTTGTTTTAAACATTAAATGCTCAGTGCAGGGTACGCACCACCACAGGTTTGGCAGCGGTCAGGAGCTGCACAGAGCGCTGTTGTGTGCGAGTTGTTTTGGAATAGAACTCCTGGCCTGGCATTTTTTTGGTTGGGGGAGGGATGAGGGTGAGGCGAGGGTGGGTGGGGGGCATGCCTGTGACATCAGCTGCTGGCGCCACTAATCTGAGCTGTATCTCTGCATTGGCATTTCCTCCATGCACGAAAACACTGCACGGCACATCACCACTCCACCCGCTAACAGCCCCCACCCGGCCCACTGTTCTCTCTCTTGGATCAAAGCTTACTCTCTCTCCATGCTCCTGGGTCTGGATTCCAGTTTTTGGATCGAAGTGTAGCCCTCCGTGTTGGCTCTCATAGCTTCATTCTTGGATCTGGTTCCAGTTTTTGGCCTCATTTAAACGACTCAAAAAGATATCCTTCTGTATATGACTGAGTGCACGGGGACTTTATCAGCGGCATTGACTTGGAACTTGGTCCTTGTACCTGCAGAGGTTTTTGATAATTTATTAGTGAATACGGTCAATACATTTCTCACTATATATATTTGTTTGCTCAAAGCCAAGACTTGAACCTTTATTCAGAACGTCACCGTGAATCTGCTTAAAAATAACCCCTCAAACATATGGAAAGTACTTTTTACTGCTCAGTCCTTTTCAAAATGTACTGGAGTAGAAAGTACAGAATCTGCTCTCAATATATTTACTGTAAAATGTACTTCGAGAAAATTTTACTTAAGTACAGCACTTTTACTTTCATACTTTGTTATTTTCCACCACCGCAAATATTGCACAATATGTGTAAATTAATGAAATTTAAAGACAGACAATCGCAATAACATTGTTTGAAAATAAGTCTAAAAGTCTAGAGAAGACCACTCAGAAGTCTGTTTTGTCAGTAGCCCCCAGACCTCACCTGCACACATCCATCATTGGCTGATAAATATGCAGCAGCACTGCATGCTGGAGCTAAAGAAGTTCATGGTCATGTCCTGCCCATCGGTTGACCACAACAGGGGACACTGCATGAAAGTGGCAAAGGCTCTAATAATAAAATTTAAAAAAAAAATTTTGGTCAACTAAAACACCGTCGACCGATTAAACGACTACAGGCCGATCGCCCTGCTGTATGTGCACCGACTTTACAAACAGAAATAAAGAGCCCTTAAACGGACAAATATGTTTTGTGTGCTCCAAAAGTCCGCCCACTCACACACAAATGCTGCCCCAGGGTGCGTTATCCACAAATCGTTTTAAGCAGATTTGCTTTCAGTATTTTTACTGCAAGGTATCCAAATGCTTCCATGGAAATATATAATATATATAATATAATAATAAAATGTTCCATAGATTTTTGCTTGAAGGTGCACTTTAACTTTTTCATGGTGGAGCCTTATCTTCATGGCTATGTTATTGCCTACCCTTCAATGCTCCACATTATGGCATTAAACATATCTATCTCATATGAGACACCAGGCTCTTACAGGTCAGAACTGTGCTGACCCCCGCTCACAGGAGAAAAGGCATGTTTTAAATGTATTTTTGAGCAATAAAAACACTAACCCTAACCCAATAAAAAAGCAATGACATCTTCATGGAGACAAGCAGGTGGCGGACACACCTCCAGAGAAGTTACGTTATGCACCTTTAAGGGCTACACAGTTATATGAAAGATACAAACAACCATGGCTTGATGTGACCAGGCGATTGTTGTAGATCATTCACCAGAACTCATCTGGTAAATACTTTCAAATAATAAAATATGATTACACAGTTGGTTCATGACTCTCTTCTTGTACCTGAACATCTCACAAACAGCACAACTAACTCCAAATCGTGAACTTCAGAAACAAATGACATAATCAAAAGGAAACGTTGGTGTAACTTTTGGAACGTCGCTTGTGCCCGCGCAGAATGTGTTACTGCCGATTTCTCTGCCAAAGACGGCGCTGTGTGAAAACGCTGTCTCGGCCAACAATCAGAGCGGAGAGGAGCCAACACGCAACGCTAATCTTCCTTCTCCTTCATGCATACTAGGTCAGGTGCATTCCCGAGTTGTCAGGTGCAGGTCAGGGTAAGAGTGGACCTCTTTAGACCCCCCACCCCTCATCCATGGAAATTGTGTGTGCAAATACCAGATTATGTGCTGCTTGATATTGCAAGTGTCTAGTTGTGCCTAGTAGGAGCTCGCTTCCAACGTCTGTGAGCGCGACAGATTTCATGTTTTATAACAAAATGATGATGTATTTCTTGGGAGTGAAAAAGTCTGGAAGAGAGCTATGTGTAAAAAGTGGGACAGGAAGATATCAAGATGTCCAGTGAGTGGCTTAAATGCTAACAGATAGGACAGCAGCTCTTCCTTGTTAGATAACGGTCTGCAGACAGGAGAGTTCAGATGGACGTTTGCATGTGCCCTTTAAACAATTAGAACAAACTTTGCAAAAACTTACCCATAACTCTTCTGGGTGCAGCAAATGCATATACTTGGGGACAAATAAGGTGACTCTGGGGTTTTCCAACCATGAAAGCAGGAAACCACTTATACTCATAAATCTGACTTATTCTCTTAGTTTGGCACATTGCTAGTATGCACATGCATCTTCTTTTTTGGCCACAAGCATCATTTTAGAACAGATTTTTCAGAAGAGACAGAAAACAGAGGTTTTAGGTAAAGTTGTGACAGTGGTTGAGACACAGAAAGCAGAGATGACACTGCGCCTGTCGTTACACCGGCACGACCCTCTGCGCCTGACACTCCACCGGCACCACCCTCTGCGCCTGACACTCCACCGGCACCACCCTCTGCACCTGACACTCCACCGGCACGACCCTCTGCGCCTGACACTCCACCGGCACCACCCTGTGCACCTGACACTCCACCGGCACCACCCTCTGCACCTGACACTCCACCGGCACCGACCCCGCTCCTGCACTCCACCGGCACGACCTCTGCGGACCTGTCGTTACACCGGCACACCCTCGCACCTGACACTCAACCTGGCAACCTGACACTCCCCGGTCAAATTGCAGTAAAAACCACTATTGAAATCTAAAAAATATTATATATTCAGAAATAAATTCTGGCGTTAAAGGGTTAAATATTGCCCCTTGATTTCCTCTGAGGAAATGTCTTACATATTGGTGTTTTTGAATGCCACATTTATCATTCATTGGTTCAAATGCTTTTTACCATATTTTTACTTGCACTATCCCACTCCAGCCTCCAGGAGCCCGGCCTGGAGGGGCAGAACACAAACTGAAGCTCATTTAATTTATTGACACATCTTCTTTTGTATTTAATGACCTCTTGGGACTCTTGCCAAGGAAAGTTATGTTGCGTTGTGTTTTCATTAGGACATGTTTAGTGGGACAGGCTTTTAAATGTTGTTTAATATTACACACATTGTACCTGCTCTTGACTCTAACCACCCACTGCAGCATAAGCTGGAGTGATCAGAACACTACATCACAGAGCAGAAGAGGTGCCCACCAGCTCAGAGGCAAGAGGAAAAGAAAAAACACGTCCGGAATGCTCTCTCAGCCTGTGGAACCCGACTTGGGCTCTGAACAAAGTGAAGAGAACCAAAAGCAGGACAAAGACAAAAGGAAACAGAACCAAGAAGAAAGGGTGTCTCTATCCTTATGTCTCGGACTGTCGGAAAAACTGCTACCTCAGCACATTACTGATCGAGACGCGAACGGAGACACACACACACATGAGAGTAGCACCAGTACAAGCATGAAGCCTGGTATCTGTACACGTCTCAGGATGATGAACATCTCTATGATGAGGACTTTGACTTGGAGCCCTGCTCTTCCCCACACCAGCAGCGCATTCAAGAGCCTGAGGCCAAGGATATCCATGGTGATACCTAACATCCAGACACCCTCATCCCGAAGAGAGCTTTTCTGGTTCAGCAGGAGCTGGAAAGAGAAATATATATATTATATTATATATATATAATATATATATATATATATATATAAAGAATTTTAGAGAAACACAAAGTCCCTGTTTATTTTAAACCAGCCCCACGACAAAAACTGGTTCACCCTTAGGACAAGATGCTACAAAAACAGAGCAATTAGTGTATTCTATCCAATGCAGTGAGAAAAGTTGTAAAGAGCGCCACATAGGGGAGACTAAACAGCCACTGCACAAGAGGCTTTATCAACACAGAAGACACTCGAGTTCAGGACCCAGAGCGCTGTGCATTTTCATCTCAGAGCACAAACACTCTATTGAAGACAGTGAGGTGGAGATTCTGAGCAGAGAAAAGATGGTTTGAAAGAGGAGTTAAGGAGGCTATCTTTGTTAAAAAAGAGAATCCTTCCTAAATCGTAATGGAGGTTTAAGATTCAACCTTCCAGTTGTTTATAATGGTCTGCTGAAACCCTGAGACTGCCGGGGCATTCTGATGCTAAACAGGCACTCAAGGTGAGGCAGCCAAATGCCAGGGAACAATAGAACAATAGGCCCATCCCAGTTAAGTTTCAATGGGCCATTAGCAGGAGGTCCCGCCCTGTAGGCAGGGCTTTCACAGTGTAGGATATAAACCGGAGTTCTCAGACTTGGTTAAGCATATCAGTCCAGAGAGCCGAGCCTGCACTGCCTTCATCACGCCATGAGGTCTTAATGAATGGCTGAGGATCCCCTTCGGCTTGACAAACGCCCCGACGTCCTTTCAGCGGCATATGGAGGGATGCCTCGGAGACTTGAGAGATGAGGTATGTGTAAGACTTTGACCAACATGTTGAAAATGTGAGGAAAGTGCTAAAAAGACAAAGAGAATGTGGAATAAAACTCAGACCAAACAAATGCGACTTCTTTAAAAGGGAGTATGCTATGTCGGCATGTGTCATTTCTGAAAGTGGCTATCGCATGAATCTACAAGAAGTTGAAGCTGTTCAAGCGTTGAAAAGTGCTAAACCAAGAACAGTTAAGGAAGTGAGATTGTTAGTAAGCTTTTTAGGCTACTACAGATCTTTCATTTCAGACTTTTCAAGAATAGCTAAACCTCTTTATGAACTGTTATGCCAACCAAAAACAAAGAACAAGCCAGTCATGAAGAAAGGTTGTCGTTCTCCACAGATGTCACCATCTCAGCCTGTAGAGTGGTCGGCTATGCACCCGCAGGTCGAAAAACCATTTGTACTACATACAGACGCGCCAGAGGAAGGTCTTGGGGCTGTCCTGTAGCAACGTCAGGAAGTGAAACTCAGAGTCATAGGGTATGGCTCGCGTACACTCACTCCAACTGTTCACAGCCATTACATGTAATGTTGAAGTACTGACACACTTAAGAGATGCATGTCAAACGCCAGTTGAACCGTTACCAGTCAAAGAACAAACAAGTCAACAAGAAGTTGAAGTGATTCAAAGAGTGGTCACACTCAAACAGAAAAATGAACGACTCAGGTACAAACACAAATTCAAAGAATCAAGTGAAGTGAAAAGACTTTTGAGAGAATGGGCTAATCTGTATGTGGATGGAGTATTAAGGAGAAAGACAAATACCAGAAACCAGCTTGTAGTTTCTGCAAAACTCAAACCACTGATTTACCGGAAACTACATGAGCAGATGTGTCACTTAGGAGCAGACGGAATGATCTCTTTAGCCAGAGAGAGATTCTTTTGGCCCAAAATGAGGGAGGAAATCGAACATTATGTGACAAAAGTATTCCGCTGCCTTAAACAAAAGAAACCGAACAGAAAGACTCGAACACCAATACAGAACATCACAACCTCAGCACCATTTGAACTAGTTTCTATTGATTATTTGCATTTGGACAGAAGCAAAGGTAGCGTGGTAGCGTAACTTTATTAAGTTTGCACAGGCATATGCTACACCAAACAAGCCTGGTAAAACAGCTGCACGCAAGTTGTTTGATGTCTTTATTTTGAGATTTGGGTTCCTGGCTAGGGTTCACCACAATCAGGGGAGGGAATTCGAGAATGAGCTGTTAAAAAAAGTTGCAACGTTACAGTGGCATATAGCATTCAAGGACTACGCCTTACCATCCCCAGTCAAATCCAGCTGAGAACAGAACATTACTCAGCATGCTCAGGACACTGGGAGAAACTCAAAAACCCAACTGGAAAGACTATTTGAATAAGATGGTACATGCATACAACTCAACAGTTCATGAATCTACTGGATTCTCGCCTTTTTATTTGTTATTTGGAAGAGAACCGATTCTGCCAATTGACTTATTGCTTCCAAGAGAACAAAAGCAGTCACAGTCTCATGAAGGTTACGTGGAAAAATGACAAAAGTCAATGCAACAAGCTTTGCATGGATCATTGCAAGAAAACATGAGAAAAGCAGGCAAACGAGGACAAAGGTGTTACAACCAAAGGATTTGGAGTTCTGCACTTGAGCCTGGAGACCATGTACTCGTCCAAAACCTTTCTGAAAGAGAAGGACCTGGTATAATCTGTGCTTACTGGGAAATCAAAGTGCATGTAGTCAAAGAAAAGAGAGGTAAAGACAGTCCAGTGTATATTGTGACGCCAATAGATGGTGAAGGAAGAGAAAGAGTCCTTCATAGAAATCTATTGTTACCCTGTCCTTATCTTGTTGCTGGCCTGGACACCACACAAAAAGAAACATGCAACCAAAATAGACTATCAAATAAACCAAAACCACAACAGAAAAGCAGAGACGATGTTCATGATGATTCTGACAGTAGTGTTGGGGAAGCATATGTTTGGTGTTTGCCAAAAAAAAAGCCCCACCTGCTTGTCTCAAAGTCAGACATCCTGTAGTGGAAACATGGACTGAAAACCTTCTGCATGATGAACTGAGTCAGTTGCTGGATGTTGGTGATTCTTCTGAACTCGATGGTCAAGCTGATGAGAGACTGATGAGAGCCATGCAGCTGCAACTGTAGAGCCCGAAGACACCGGAACTTCTTAAGAGGATGAAGAACCAGAATGAGAAAGACGTCCTACAAGAACACGTCAGCAAAGGCGTATCTTTACCTATGACGCATTAGGAACGCCTAGTTTTGCATCTTTAGGGAAGTAGGCATATGTTTGGAACTTCCTACGTTTAAGTTCAAGTTTATGTTTGTTACATCTAAAAGTTGAACGAGACAGTATTTTTTTATTTTATTTTTGAAGCACACAGTTACATTATTAAGTCCATCAGAAATATATTTCTTGTGACCTAACGTACTACTTATTGAGGTATTTACAGAAAGGAGTGTGTGGTCCTAGGTAACACAAGAGCAGTCTGTAAATGAGAGTACTACATTTTAAGCATGATATAATGTTAAGACATTTAGTCAAGTGGAATGGTAGTTCTAGCCATGTGTCTTAATGGTCTTGGGAGGCCTACCACTGTACCTGTAATTTAAGTCAATACACCAAAGCAGCAATTCTAGTTAACTGTCTTTCCTGTACTCATGCATTTGTAGTTACCTGATATGTATCGTTGTAATCCCTCATTCGTCCAGGAGTGTTCCATTGTAGAAAAAGATTCAGTTGTAGTCATCTGGACTCTGTTTTAGAAAAAACGAAACGTTTCGACACTCATCCAAGAGTCATTCTCAATCAGTGAAACAAGTCTGAGAAGAAGAAAGTTGTAAAGAGCGCCACATAGGGGAGACTAAACAGCCACTGCACAAGAGGCTTTATCAACACAGAAGACACTCGAGTTCAGGACCACAGAGTGCTGTGCATTTTCATCTCAAAGCCACAAATCACTCTATTGAAGACAGTGAGGTGGAGATTCTGAGCAGGAGAAAAGATGGTTTGAAAGAGGAGTTAAGGAGGCCATCTTTGTTAAAAAAGAGAATCCTTCATTAAATCGTAATGGAAGTTTAAGATTCAACCTTCCAGTTGTTTATAATGGTCTGCTGAAACCATGGAGACGCCCGGGGCATTCTGATGCTAAACAGGCACTCAAGGTGAGGCAGCCAAATGCCAGGGAACAATAGAACAATAGGCCCATCCTAGTAAAGTTTCAATGGGCCATTAGCAGGAGGTCCCGCCCTGTGGGCAGGGCGTTCACAGTGTAGGACATAAACAGGAGTTCTCAGACTTGTTTCACTGATTGAGAATGACTCTTGGACGAGAGTCGAAACGTTTCGTTTTTTCTAAAACAGAGTAATAACATAGGCAAGGCAAGGCAAGGCAAGTTTATTTGTAGAGCACAATTCGTACACAAGGCAATTCAAAGTGCTTCACACAACAGGAAAAAATGCATTAAAATCACAAAGATATGGAAGAAATCACAATCTTAGTCAAGACATACAAGAGAAGAGTGCAAAGAAAAGCATTTCAGTCATATGCACAGCCAAACAAAACAGTTTTTAGTTTAGATTTGAACACTGCCAGAGTAGAGGCCCCTCTCACATCCTCAGGAAGACTGTTCCAGATTTTAGCTGCATAAAACTGAAACGCAGATTCCCCATGTTTAGTCCTGACTCTGGGCACCAGCAGGAGGCCTGTCCCTGAGGTCCTCAGAGTCCGAGATGGTTCATATGGCACTAACATGTCCGAGATGTACTTTGGTGCTAGGCCATGGAGAGACTTGTATACAAGCAGAGCTGCTTTGAAGTCTATTCTCTGAGCCACAGGGGGCCAGTGCAGAGACCTGAGCACAGGACTAATGTGATCATACTTCCTGGTTCTAGTCAGGACCCGAGCCAGCAGCGTTCTGGATGTACTGCAGCTGTTTTACAGCTCGTTTGGAGAGGCCAGTGAGCAGGCCGTTACAGTAGTCTAATCTACTAGAGACAAACGCATGGATAAGTCTCTCCAAGTCTGGTTTAGACACTATACTTTTGATTTTGGCAATGTTTTTAGATGGTAAAAAGCTGCTGATGTGTATTGATCTGACGTGGCTGTTAAAAATTCAAGTCTGAGGTCCATTATTACCCCAGATTTCTAACTTGATTTGTAGGTTTAGAGCGAGACTCTGGAGGTGACTGCTAACACTTTCTCTTTGTTTCTGTGGGCCAAAGACGATGATTTCAGTCTTGTCTGAGTTCAGCTGGAGAAAGTTGTTTTGCATCCACACACTGATCTGTTGGATGCAGTGACAGAGTGAATCCACTGGTCCATATTCACCTGCCGTCAGTGAAACATAGATCTGAGTGTCGTCTGCATAATTGTGATAGGACACATTCTCGCTGCGTATCAACTGACCTAACGGCAGCATGTAGAGGTTGAACAGAAGGGGTCCCAGGATTGACCCTTGGGGCACCCCACAGGTCAGGGGCATCTGGTCTCAGACACAGTTACCAATTTCGACAAAGAACTTCCTGTCTTCCAGATAGGACTTTAACCAGTTTAGCGCAGTGCCAGTGATGCCCACCCAGTCCTCTAGTCTCTGTAGAGGGTCCCATGATCGACAGTGTCAAAAGCAGCACTCAGATCTAACAGAATTAAGACTGAGGCTTTGCCCGCGTCAGTGTTCAGGTGGATGTCATTTGTCACCTTGACAAGAGCAGTCTCAGTGCTGTGATGAGGTCTAAAACCTGAAAACATCAAATGAGTTGTTTATTAAGAGGAAATCAGTGAGCTGTTGGTAAACAACCTTTTCAAGGACTTTGCGCCCAAAATGGCAGATTAGAGATGGGCCAGTAATGACTCAGCACTGCGGCATCAAGACTGCTCTTCTTTAGGAGAGGCTTTATGACTGCAGTTTTCAAAGACATTGGGAATGTTCCAGATTGAAGCGACATGTTAACTATTTGAGTGAGTGGTGCTAACAAACTGTTCAGCACAGACATTAGAAATCTGGAGGTCACACATCGAGGCAGCATGTAGATGAACTCAGACTGGTGATGATCTCCTGGACAGTTTTGTCAGTTACAGGTGCAAAGTGAGTCAGCTCTAAGTGTGTAGGTGGTTTGAGGGTTATATTTTTTGCATTGTAGAATTTATAGCATTTTTAATGCCCTGAACTTTGTCATTAAAGAATAATGCAAACTCATTACACTTGGATGTGGAAATTGAGTTCTAACGGCAGCTGAGCTGGAGGGTTTGTTCATCTGTTACTGTGGCAAACAGGACACGCAAGTTAGATAACATAGATATGTGTCTTTAAGAACATGAGACAGATGAATGGACTTATGAGAAAAGGGGCGTGTATTGTTTTGTACTGAGCCGAGGACTGTTATTAAGAAGTTGCCCTAAAGTCAAAGGAACGTGAGTCTGGTCGTTCATTTCGGGGGTGCAACAGAGACAAAGGCCATCCAAACTCTGGAGACAGCGACGAAAGAGAAACAGCAGCTGTACCTGAAGGTGAAGGAGCTAACCTCAAGGCTCTATGCGTCACAAGAGGAGGTCTGCAGCCTAAAAATAGAGAAGGAAGGCCTGAAGAAGGCTCTGAAAAAGAGTGAGGTCCAGTGTGGATGCAGGCAGCAGAGACCAGCAGACGGTGAATGAACAGAGTGCCCAGGCGATGCCAACAACTAACCACCTCTAACCACCTCTAACCACCTCTAACCACCTCTAACCACCTCTAACCACCTCTAAGCATGGTAAATAATAAAACCCATTAACAACAAAGTATATTTTAATATTTTGTTTTAAGTCCGTGCAAAACATCAATAAAATGAAGTTACTTCGATAATACAGATATAAAGATTGATGTTGTAGTTTTAGAAATAGTATTTGAAATATAAAATGTCTTATTAATGAGTAATATTAGCTCACACATGTGATTGCTATATTACAGCAAATCATGTTTTTCTTGCTAATCTACACTGTATACCTTATATTGTTCTCTGCTAGTGCCATATATGACTTACTTCACTGAAATTTGGGGGCAGAGCGAGGTTTGTCAATCATTACGCACATGATGAAGTGACAAAATATCTCTCAAATTCAGAGCACTAAAATTCTTATACAGCATTGTTCATGTATAAAGTTAGAAGACAACTTGTGTCTGCAGAAATACTGCATTTGTGTGACATCAAGGAAGCTAAATAGGAGGAAAGTATAAGTTGAAAGAACATTTCATTAGAGCTAATGTAAAAAAGAATCATTTTTCTGTTCAAGGGGTAAACTTGTGAAATGGATTAACATAATTTTATTTTCCATTTAAAAAACTGCTCAAGACAATAGTATATCTAAAATATAAGAAGGAAATGTAAAAAAAATAAAATAAATTGTAGATGTGACGCGGGACTGGACTGGCACTAGACAATCAGAAAAAAGGACATTCAGACTTAATTTGGAAATGGACAAATTTGAAATACTTTGGACCAAGCCTTAAATAACCTTAAATATGCCATGATTATTTAAAAACCAAAAAAATGTCATTGAAAGTTTGGTTGATGTTTCTTTGTATTTTCTTTTCTGTGATAAGTTTGTTGGTGGTAGGCGTAATAAGCCGTGGAGACGTGTGCGTGGACCAGGTTCTGGACCTGGTTTAGTCTTGGTTTAGTCCAGGCAGACTGGGAAAAAGCCCACAGAGATATGCTCCTTTCCCCAGGTGAAAACAAGCTCTTCGCGTTGCACAAAACAAATAAAGGTGAATTAATTTAAGTAACAACGCTCCGAGGCTGCGTTAAGGTCGGCAAGGTAGCAAAACAGCGCCCTGAAACCGCCTCCTGGAAAGGGCTCCCATTAATGCCAAGTCTGTGTGCAAAATACGGCCTTAAATAAACTAACCAACAGCGCCACCCAGAGCGATGGCTCTGGGACCAAAATAAAAACTAAACTATAACCTAAAGTGCACAGGTAAGTACGTTATTAAGAGGCAAAATATTCCATTTATATTATTTTTATTTGATATATTGTCTTCGATTCAGTATCATTTGTTTGCAGGTCAGGGTTGAATTTCCCTCCTTTTCAGTTGTCAATCAACTTCAACTTTCAGTTCAGTTCAGTTTTTATAACACAGAACAGGAGACCAAGCGGGCAAAACAAAGACAGAGCCACAAGTAAAAGGGCCGGTGCAGTGCGAGAGCCTCGTTTGGGTTAGCCTGTCAGAGATGACCTAAGACCTGTTCACACGAGGTCGCGCACCCACAACGACCCACTGCTTTATGCCCGATCGCCCAGCACCAGCTCCAACGACTTACAACCAGCACCGTCAGCAGCCAAACACAAAGGAAATGTGGCGCCACTGAAGCGGCGTGGTGCGCTTTGCCTCGAACGAAACACGACCTGGGTCCGGCCCTGGATCCATGGTCCAGCCGGACAGGAAGGCGGAAGTGCACAGACAGAGGAAGTACGCAAATTCTAAGGCATTTTTATGGTACAGGGCGGTGCCATCTGCTGGGCTAAAGATGAGCGCATCCCCACACTGCTACAAGAATATACACATTATTGAGAGTACTTTTGCTGTAATAGACTTTATCTGGGCTAAATCAGGTCTTGCCACAACCTCGGTGCCAACTCTCGCTCAGTTATTATGGAGTAATGCCAGTCGGTGTAATCTGCTTTATGGTAACAGCAGGGGGCGCCTTAGGACACTCCACACATGTGTTCAGGCCTTTAAGAAGTCTTGCAGTACATCTTTGCATTAGTATTTAAGATTGTATTACCTCACACGTTTAAAACTACTCTTAGTTTTGTATTGCCCGTAAAGTAACTGTGAAGTAGCACATGAAATCACACCTTTAGAACATTTCTGTACTGTTCTGTTCTGGGGAAAGTAGTCCACCAGCTATAACCTGTCCAGGCTGACAGATTTAGCATCATTCGTGTTAGCAATAGCTGCATAGCATTAGCATCCATTCAAACTCTGGAGGAGAATCTTGTATAGCGTGCTGCTCCTCTGTAGATGCTGATTAACATGGACGTCTCCAGATGTTGTCTCACACGGCTCTCTGACTTGATGGATTTGTTGGGCTTCACCTCTTCATTATGCTCTGAGTGGATTTCCTCGGACCAATCACAATGCTCCTTCAGCGATGCGTCTGATTGGCCGATGGCAATTAAAGCTGCAGGACTCAAAGTTAATATTTGTCAATTAGCGTTAAGACAACTCAATAATAAAGAAGAACAGTGGCAGCTGCTCAGTCTAACCGGGGCATTAAGGGGCTCGGACAGGGGGTTGACCAGCCTATATATATAATATTTATATAAATATAATATTATACAATATCATATTCTATCTTTTGAATGGTTAATTGCGATGGCAACAGTACTAACTCTTCATCATTCTGAAACCCATGAATAAATGGAAGAGATGCACATTTACATTTGTCTACATGCAGTTACTTTCACACTTTTAATATTTAATTTCACAAATCTGTTCATTGCTGTTCACATCTTTTCCTTTTTCTTCTCCCACTTCCTCGCGGGAAGTGGAACAGGCACATCGATGACCTATGGATTCAGATGCTCTTCATCTCCCTGGAGAAACGGTCTGCCAGGAGAAAGGGTCTCTACAGCATATGAACAGTTCTTCATCGGCCTCGAAGACCTGGTTCTCCTCCTGAGTGGGTCCAGCTCCACCGTCTCTCTCTCGTCCTCCTGTCCGTCCGAGGGAGTCGGATCTCTCCTTCACTGTGGAACTCCTACAGGTTTCTACTTTTTCCCAAAGAGGTTTGGTAGCTTTTCCTGGCCGAGAAGGAGGGTCTAAGGACAGGGGGGCTTGGGACATCTGTCTAAGGACACAGGACGCTGGGATGTTACCATGCCCCTATGAACAGTGTTTATTCAGTTTTCCACTGTCGCCCCTCGAGGCAACTACTGTTGTGATTTTGGGCGTTACAAAAATAAATGGAATTGAATTTGATTCCCCAAAAACATATTCTTTGTGAGGTGAGTTTGGTGCTGGTGAGTACAGCGCCATTTATGTCTTCACACCTGAGCCACGATTTTGGTGAGGACAACCTCTGAAGGATACGACCTCTGGAGGACACGACCTCTGGAGGACACGACCACTGGAGAACAAAACCTCTGGAGGACAAGACCACTGGAGGACACGACCACTGGAGGACACGACCACTGGAGAACAAAACCTCTGGAGGACAAGACCACTGGAGAACAAGACCTCTGGAGGACACAACCACTGAGGAAGACTCTGGAGCACACGACCTCGGAGCACACGACCTCTGAGACAACACCACTGAGGAACACGACCTATGGAGACACATCTGGAGGAACGAATTGAGACATCGACACTGAGACAGACCCTGGAGAAAAGACCTGGAGACACGACACTGGAGGACGACCTCTGGAGGACACGACATGAAGCCTGGAGGACAACAAAGGAACGACCCTGGAGAGCACGACCCTGAAGGACCACGACTCGGGAGGACACGACCACGGAAATTGGGACACGACCTCTGGAGGACAACGATCTCTGAAGGACACGACCTCTGGAGGACACGACATGGAGAGACACCCTGGAGAACAAGCCTCTGGAGAAGACAACCACTGGAGGACACGAGCCTCTGAGAGACATACGACATGAGGACAACGACCATGAAGAACAAGAACCTACTGTAGACACGACCACTGGAGTGACACGACCTCTGGAGACACGACTCTGGAGGACACGCCCTGGAGGACACACCTGAGGAACACACCTCTGGGGGACGTGAAGGGGCGCGGGTGCTGGATGCTTCCCAGTAACTTTGGGCCTGATGTTCGGCTCCTCAGGCTGTAATGTACTTGTACAGCAGCATTGGGTGTGGTACTGCATAAGTCAGCGCAGTTCAGTGGAGGGTGATATACTGTGACATCGGACACCAGATACTGGGCTCTGTCTGTGCTCTACTTGTAACTGGCTGTTCATTCATGAATTTCCTATTGGAGAAAAAGAGCGCACGGCAAGACTAGTCTGTTCTGCTCCTGCAGCATGAGTTTGGACGCACTATGACCACGAGCACTGTGGAGGATTCATGTGGTCTTCTCATCTGGGGGTGCTGGTGGATTGGTCCATCTTTTCCTTTTTCGTTTCCATGCAATTGCAATCTTCTGATTGTTTGAGTTCAAGATTTTCAGTGTGGACATTCAAACGAGCTCTTGTCAGCTCCTCTGCGGCTTCTCGCGCTGCGGTCGTCAAATCGTCTCTTCTCACTCCAGACACTAATCTCAGTAGGATGGATAAAACAGGTTTTGGCCTCTGCTGTGTTAACTTGAGCTCGCTTGTCATCTCTCATGTTTGTGGGTTCAGCAGCTCTCCTCAGCCTTGATGTGTGGAACCTTCTCAACCTTTTGCTAGGAGCTTGGGATGGTCATCTTGGATGTTAGTTTTGGGACTGAGTCGTTGGTATTTCCGTCTTCTAGGATGGTAAAGAGAGGAACTCAGGCTCAGGTTCAATTCCTGTCGCTTTCTCTTTGTCTATTGCACCATGTCAATATTTGAGAACAAGAAGCCTCAGAGGACCTTACCTCCAAAACGCTTTGTCCACTTTCCAGACTCTGTCTATCAGGAATAGGAGCTGGTACAAAGGTGGTGTTGTTTCTCCTTTGGGCGTAACTCAATTGGTGGTGAAAATCCTTCAGCAGAATGCTGTTGGGGCTAGAGAACGTTGCACTGTGGGTTACTCTGCCCTGTTGTTCTGAGGTCTTCCGTGGCCTTTGAGGTTCTGTGCCTCAGACGAGCTGTTCGTAGAGACCTGTGCTCTTCTTATGGAGTTATGGTCAGGCCTCGTTCCTGTTGGGTCGTGAGGAACAGCCTGTGTGTGGTTGTCGAGCTGGGCGAGGTTGAGGAGTGGTTCTCTCTCTCTGGTGCTGTAGACTCAGTGTCCTCTCCTTTCCTCAGGACAGATGGATTGGTGAGGACCACAGGCATGTAGATCTCCTTCTCTGATTCGCCTGGAACTTCTAACCAAATGCGGTCGCCTGTCCTCGCCGCTGTGCGTTTTGGTCTACAGGTTTTTGCGGTGGACTCCATTTTGACTTTGGATGTTTGGAGTGTTGAATAACTAAGAGTTAAAGTGGTTTAGAAGTTGAGGGCAAAAGAAAAAAATAGAATGAACACTTCTACAGCGCTGAGATGAAAATATGCACGAGCGCTTCGATTGGTTACATTAGTCTGTTTGGAGGGAAACCTCTCTACTCAACACAAAAAATGTCGTTAAAATAAAATGTTGACAATTATTACTCATCTAACTATTTTGGATTAAATAATAGGTTATAAATAGCTAAACGTAAAATGGATAAAAAAAGGATTTACTTTTGATTGACCTTAAAGGGGATCCATCCTGTAGAACTTTCTTTTACCCACGTCACAACGGTGTTTTGAGTAATCCTGTATTCTGCATTTGAAAATATTTGTTTTCACCTACCCCCTATCCCCACCCAAATCCCTGTACTCAGCTGTGAAAATTATATATTTGACAAAATATATTTAAATAAAGGGGCAACACTTCATTTTGACAAATAATCTTCCACAAAAACAGAGCAACTTTAAAGGTTAAAGTTTTGTAGCTCATTTACAACCAAACTAAAACCTGTGCCAACAAAATGGAGGCTTTGTGCCAGTTGTAAAAGTGTTTGGGTTCTTCATTTGGCCGAGTTTGTGTCTGACTCATAAAACATGTCAAACAGCGCCATCCAGTGGAGCATAGAAAGAATACAAGCATATCTTTTGACAACAGCGTGAGCGACTGTAGCGCGCTTCAGGTCAAAAACAATCTTTAATGTTTTTTCTCATTTTTTGATCATCATTCACTAAGTTCTTTTTTACATTTGAATCTGTGCAAGGAGCGTTCTCGAGTCTCTCTAAGCAGAGCGTACACTGCCTCTGCTGTTTGTACGAAGAAGAGTTGCATCAAAGTCAGCTGCTCTCTCTCTCCCCTCCGCACCTACGCATCACATTACTACGCCGGCACGACCCACACACAACATCACACATACACGCGCACGCACACCACACACACCAACACATACACCACACACAACCACACACATCACACACCACACACACCACTACACACACAACACACACACACACACACACACACACCACCACCACACACAGCCACAACCACACCTCACACACACACTCAAACAGCACACGCTACCAAAGACAACACCACACACCACCCACACATACGCACACACACACACAACCACACACACACCACACACACACACACACACACCACCACACACACACACACGACACACACCACACACACACCCGACCCCAACACACACACACACATGCTCACCACACGAACCCCATCACAGCACACACACCACATCACACATGCACCAACACAGCACACACCACGCACACAACACACACACACACACACACACAAACAGGCTACCTGACACACACAACAACCACAAACACACGCACACCACACACACATACACACACACGCACACAGCACACACACACACACACCACACACATCGCACACACCACCACACGACACACCGCACACACACACACCGACCCACTACACGCACACGCCAACCACACACAAACGCACACAAGCACACACACACACGTTTACACACACACACACCACACACACAACCACGCACACACCACGACACACCGCAGACACACACACACCACACACTACACACCACCACACACCACGCATCCACCACAACACACTCACACACATCCCCAGCCACGCACACACACGACCACACACACATACCAGCACCAACACACTATTCACACCACAACACACACACCACACACGACACACGAACGCACACAACACACCACCCTAAGCACCACACACACCACACACAACATCACACAATACACACACCACACACACACGCACTCTTTTACAGACTTCATAAATGAAACAACTTCTCATTTTATTCTGGACTTGTTCAACACATTTTTTGAAAAGGACCATGTTAAAGCACGTTAACATTTATTATATAATTTCATCGAAACACATTAAATGAAGAAAAATATATATGAACTGATCATTTATAAACATTTTATACATGGCTTTGTAGATATTGCCTTAGGTCAAATGTGTCTTATTTCTGATCCAGTAAATTGATTATTGAAACATCTGATTATAAATAATAATAATATATAATAATAATAAATACTAATATTGTATTTTTTTCATGATTAATAAAATTATAATTGCTTGATTCCTTATTATAAAGTGTTACTCACAATATTAGCTACTTTGACCAAACACAAAAGCCCCTTGTTGTTGTGTCAGCAGAGACCTAAATGATGATAGACGTCGATTTGCAAGTTGCAATTTGCTTAGAAAACCATTATTTATCAAATATAGTGAATTTTGGCTTAGATATTGTTTTTAACTGATGAGTACAGCCATCATTCATTTCAATTCAATTTCCATATATTTTCTGTACGCCAAAATCACAATCAGTAGTTGCTCGTAGGGCGACAGTGGACAAACAGTATAACACTTGTTATAGGACTTGGAAGTGTCCCACTATTCCTGTGTCTTCAGAACAGAATGTCCCAAGCCCCCTGTCTTAGGACCCTCCTTCTTGGCCAGGAAAAAACTAACCAAACCCTTCGGATAAAAGTAGAACCTGTAGGATCCACATGTGAAGGAGAGATTCCGACTACCCTCGGTCTTACGGACCAGGCGGACGCTCGCCTCAGATCTTGCACGATACACGAAGCTTGGTACCCATCCAGGAGGAGAACCGTTCTTATCCGGACGATGAAGAACCGTTTTCATATGAGATAGTAGACCGCGTTCTCCATGGCAGATGAGGATTGTCACATTCTGGATCCACAGGTCCTCGATGTATGCTGCTCCTACTCCCGTCTGGGAAGTGGGAGAAGAAAGAAGGAAAAAGCAATGACAAATTGCCAGTGTGAAATTAAGATTTTAAATATTGTTTGATAGAAAAGTAGACGAACAGATGGTAGTGACTCACGCTGCCATACTTGCCCCCAGTATAGTTCTCCTAAGGCAGCGACTGGAACTGTCAGGTTTGTTATTTCTGTCCTTCACTGGGCCTGACACATAAGCCATTTCATAAAGAGGAACTGTTTTTGAGCCTGGTCTCTCTATGTGAAAACAGTTCAAACCCAAAACGAGTCCAACCGACCTGAGTGGGTTCAAGCCGTTCGTCGCCTTTTTGTACTACACACTGGATGTACTTTTACAAATGTGCACTTTTAAGCCAATACGTCAATATCATTGATTAACAGGTTGTTTAAAAAGTTGTTTTGCCCAGTGCAGTTTTATGTAAAAGGCATCTTTCCTGTGTCCATCCGCCGTCTGGGTGGGAGCGCCTGGGCAGGATCCGGCTTGAACCCGCTTGGTCTGCACGAGGCTGCTCCTGGACGCTCAGTAAGTCCCCGGCGAGAGAGGACATTGTGCGTTTGCATTTTACCCCATCATCTTTTTCTTGTACGATATCTTTATTTAATTATTTTTCCTTCTGACAAGAAACTTGTGGGTGACTCTTCTCAGGCACGTGGCCCTTTGAGGACGTCGTGCCTGTAACGTCCCTGCTCATGTACTTGAAAGCCTTGAACTGTTGGCTCCGCGCACGAGCCCTCGGCTCTCACCGATTTGCACCTGACCGTCATTATGCATTCTCCTTATAAAACATGCTTTTATTGGCTATTTTTTCTATTTTACTGATATAATGGTAAACACTTTATGAAGCACTGGGAATTCAACAATGAAGAACTTCTCTCTTCTCCTCCTCTCTCTCCTCTCTCCTCCTCTCCCTTCCTTCTCTCCCTCTTCTCTCCTCTCTCTTCTCTCTCCTATTCCTCCCTTCTATCTCTTCCCTCCTCTCTTCTCTCTCTTTCTCTCTCTCTATTTCTCTCTCTCCTCCTCTGGCTCTTGCCTCCTCTTCCTCGTCTTTTCTCCTCCTCCTTCTCGTGCTCTCGCTAGTTGCTCCTCCTCTCCTCCTCCTCTCTCTCCTCGTCTCTCTCCCTTCTCTCTCCTCTCCTCCTCCTCTCTCTCTCTCTCCTTCTATTCCTCTCTCTTACCTTCCTCTCCTCTCCTCATCCCTCCTCTCTCTCTCCTCCTCTCACTCTTCTCTCTCCTTCTCTCTCCTCCTTCTCCTCCTCCTTCTCCTCCTCTCTCCTCTCTCTTTCCTCCTCCTCTTCCTTCCCTATTCTCCTCTGCTCCTCCTCTCTCTCTCCTCTCTCCTCCTCTCTCTCCTCTCTCCTCCTCTCCTCTCTCTCCTCTCTCTCTCTCCTCTCTCATCTCTCCTCCTCCTCTCTCTCCTCTCCTCTCCTCCTCCTCTCCTCCTTCCTCCTCTCCTCCTTCTCCTCCTCCTCTCCCTTCTCCTCTCCTCCTTCCCCCTCTCTCTCTCCTCCTCTCCTCCTTCTCCTCTCTCCTCTCCTCCTCCTCTCTCTCCTCCCTCCTCTCTCTCTCTTCCATCCTCTCTCCTCTCCTCTCTCTCCTTCCTTCTCCTCTCTCTCCTCCCCTCCTCCTTTCCTCTCCTCTCCTTCTCCTCCTCTCTCCTTCTCCTCCCCTCTCTCCTCCCCCTCTCTCTCCTCTCTCTCTCTCCTCTCCTCCTCCTCTCCTCCTCCTCCTCTCATCCTCTCCTCCCTCTACTCCTCTCTCTCTCCTCTCTCTCTCTTTCCTCTCCTCCTCCTCTCCTCTCCTCTCCTCTCCTCCTCTCTCCTCCTCTCCTCTCCTTCTCCTCTCCTCCTCGTGCTCCTCCTCTTCTCCTTCCCACCTCCTCTCCTTTCTTCCTTCCTCTGCTCCTCCTCTCCTCCCTGAGTAATTGAAGTCATTTCTACCTTGCGTGTGATGGATGTGAGCGCGCTCAGGCCGTGCCCTTCCACTCCAGTCGGCCTAATTAAAGAAAACATTCCATGATTGCCTATTTCTCCTGGAGCGTGACAGCCTATTATTCTGCCCAACACCTGATTACCGACTTATTATGCTTAGATTTAGATTGATTTAAGCGCTCGGGCCTAATAAAAAGAGTTTCAGGTTGAACCCAGTCACGGTGTGTAATTGCTATTACAGCTCCATGATGGGAGAGGAGGAAGAGGAGGGAGAGGAGGGTGAGGAGGGCGGCGCTGATATTGAATCTGAAATTGAGAAGGTCAGGTGGAAACAACAGGTGACATTTTGGGTTGATAGATTTGTCATGGTCCGCTACATTTGTCTAAAATTATAAATCGCGTCCATCATCGGCCGAAAGAGCCTGACATATTTCTATCAGGGAAAGATTGATGTCTCTGTAACGGGCGGAGCGCTAACGAAGCACAATTGTCTGTAAACGGTGGAATTGAACTGTTTGTTGATGAAGAGATGATGCTGTCTCTTCTGCTCTGGTCTCGAGGGAGAACATCTAACACCATCATTTAGTGGGTCTGCCATCTCCGCCCATTTGGCCTTTTTACTCTGGTACAGAAAATGTGAATTTTACAGTCTGATGTTTTAGTGACGATGTGATCCCATAATAATGGAGCTGGAGTCTGGAGAAAAGTGTCTGCTGATATTAAAAGAAGACAAGAGTTAAAGGTGAGGTGCTCAAGTCATTGAATCAAATCAAATCAAAATGGCTGCAGTTCCCCGGCTACACCAGAGGAGCTCCACGGTGATCGCCCAACACTTCCAGAAGACCTACAATTCTGTTTCCCAAACTTCATAACAAGCTAACTTATTATAACATGTTTCGAACTGTAAGATTCAGATTTGTCAGAACACTTTACAGGACGGGGTGGATCGATACCAAAATATTGAAATATCGATGCTGAGGTATCAGAAACATTGATTCTTATGTCAAGTTTATTAGATTCATCAATAATTACAATTACTCAGGTCCCAAATAAAACATTATAATTGTTTAAAGCTAATTCTAGTCATTCTAATTCAATCTATAGTCCAAATAACATCTAAATGTAAAGTACTTTTTTATCTGGCTTTATTTTATCATTCACAAAGTTGGATTTAAAGCTGACAAACAGGACCAGGAACAAAGGGACAAACGGTTTGGTCTTTGGCTCAGTCATCGTGAATAATCGTTCAATTGTGCTGTTTTTCCTCACAATAATCGAAACCCAAAATGTATTATTGTCTATTCTCGAGCCAAAAATATCAATGCAATTTTAATTTTTTTAAATAGCAATTTTTGTCAAATCAAACTCTAATTCATGTTTGAAATCCATTCTTCATGTGTTTTGCTCAGCTCAAGCCGGGCTGAAGATAATCACAGCCTTTATAACAAAGCCTTTAATGCGACACTCATTAGTATCGATGTTCCCCTGGAACCACGAACAGGATCGTAAATAATCACAGGACATGTTCCAAAGTTTTTCTGTCTGTAAGTGCCGTGTATAAAAGTAACTCTGAACAAGCCCTTTCGCACAAACGCAAAGAGCTACGACAGACGCAAGGATGTTTTTACATCAAAGGTCCAACCTCGGGGTCAGGAAGAGTTGGCCCCATGAGTCCACAGGCTTTCTCATAATATTTTAGTCCAGGAACTTGGTTCTCATTGCGGTCGATTTGTCAGATTTTGTTCCTAAGGATGAAGGAGTCCAGCAGGGCAGTCTTTTATCACCTGTGTTGTTCTATCATCTTTATGTACGGAATTATCCGGCTTAGCACAAGAGGCTGGACAATCTCCACTTTTGGTTCCACTTTGGAATAATTACACTTTAATCAGCCTTAATAAAGCATTATTCATTATTATTTCATAATGAACAAATTGTTGCACACGTGTGGTCGACCATCTATACGCCCTCGCCCCCTTTCCCACTACGACTGTCGAGTCAGATAAACCCTTCAGGACAAAAAATAAATCAAAATAAACAACATTACAGTGTGGTTATTATGAAGTTAAGGAGGATCTCCTGTTGGATTCATCAGGCCAGTGATCTGAGTGTCCTAGGGGGGGTGGCAGGGAAGGACCCCAGGATAGTCCAGCTGCAGCTGCTGTATGGAGTGGAGGTCTGACGCTGAGCTCCACTCTGTCACACCCAGAACAGGGTTAATGAAATGGTTACGTTTGTGAAGGAGCTGTTGGAGCTCCACTCAACATGGCACCTCCCGCTGCAGACAGACCCTTCTGAAGGATTCTCCTGCAGTTCTGTGGTGTGTCGACAGAGGGGGAATTCAAGAAGGGGTCCCACGGTAAAAAAAGAAACTCAAGGCCAAAAATCAAGACATTCAATTCACGGTAATTTACAGTAAACCTTTCACATGCAAATACTGCTATTTTACTATTTATACTTAAAGGGAACATATTATCAGGTATTTAGACCATATTATTAACTATTTTAACCATATTTTATGTTTAAAATTCGGGGACATGAGCATAATGAACATACATGATCCATGAACACGGTGGATTGTAGCCATGGGCTCATTTCCATCCGAGGCCCCACACACTGAACCTGAACCAGTCTGGGACGGCTCTCCCCGAAGGCCGTCGGGATGTTTAGAAAATACTTCACTCTGATAGATTTTTTTCGATATCTCTTTTAATACCAGCAAAACCTTTACCCAGATGGACATTTTTTTTATTGATTCGTAGAGATTTTTAAAGGTAAATACCTTCAATATAAGACATTATTAGGCAACGCAAGTTTATTTGTAGAGCACAATTCATACACAAGACAATTCAAAGTGCTTCACACAACAGGGGAAGACGTGACAGAAATCACAAAATAGTTCAAGACTTAAAAGAGAAGAGTGCAAATAAAACCCTTTCAGTCTCATGCACAGCCAAACAAAACAGTTTTTAGCTTGGATTTGAACATTGCCAGAGAAGAACCTGTCTCACATCTTCAGGAAGACTGGTCCAGATTTTAGCTGCATAAAACTGAAACAGATTCCCCATGTTTAGTCCTGACTCTGGGCACCAGCAGGAGGCCGGTCCCTGAGGTCCTCAGAGTCTGAGATGGTTCATATGGCTCTAACATGTCCGAGATGTACTTTGGTGCTAGGCATGGAGAGACTTGTATAAAAGCCAGAGCTGCTTTGAAGTTATTCTCTGAGCCACAGGGGGCAGTGCAGAGACCTGAGCACAGGACTAATGTGATGGTACTTCCTGGTTTCTAGTCAGGACACGAGCAGCAGCGTTCTGGATGTACTGCAGCTGTTTTACAGCTCGTTTGAGAGGCCAGGTGAGCAGGCCGTTACAGTAGTCTAATCTACTAGAGACAAACGCAATGGATAAGTCTCTTCCAGGTCTGGTTTAGACACTATACTTTTGATTTTGGAAATGTTTTTAGATGGTAAAAAGCTGCTGATGTGATTGATCTGACGTGGTGTAAAATTCAAGTCTGAGTCCATTATTACCAGATTTCTAACTTGATTTGTCGGTTTAGAGCGAGATCCGTGGGGTGAACTGTTAACTCTTTAGCTGGAGAAAGTTGTTTTGCATCCACACACTGATCTGTTGGATGCAGTGACAGAGTGAATAAGGACAAGCTCTCAAAATTATAAGTAGAAACATAATATTTTACTGCCATTATCTACATCCTTATGATCATTTATAGAAAAGGTGAACCTTGAACACATATACTCGGCTCCTAACGTTCTAATGATGTATCTCAGAAATAGTCAGTTCCTTAGTTGAAACATTGAAAGCAGGCACATGTCTCAGGTTCACCTCCATCCACATCTACAATCCCAGTTTCTTCCTCAGAAACTTCTCCCGACCAGCTGTGACTGAGTGTTTATGACTTGAGTTCAAGTTTTGATCGTCACACTGTAAACTCTTCGAAAAGTGAACTCCACGCTTTTCCTGAGCGTCAGGAGGGGGCGCTCTCCCTCCTGTGTCACCTCTGATGACAGCCTTGCAGCTGCTACGAGGACAGCTGATTGAAGGCGGAAATGGTCTGAGATGTAAGTGGATCGTGCTTTCCTTCAGAACAGAGTGGTCAGACGACAGATGGGTCCAGACGTCAGAGTGGTCAGACGACAAGCGCTCCTCGTGGGCTTAACACCAACTGTAACCGTATTCTGCTTAAAGAGCCATTAGGCAACAATCAGTGAAGTCCATAAAAGGGGCAGTAATGACAACCTCTTTTTGTGACATTTTATGTGTTTAGGAAATGTAGTTCCAGGCAAGGCCCTAAGTGCCAAGGCTCCTAAGTGCTCATAACTCGATTGGACGAGCTCAGCGTTTCGTGTGCTGGGAGAGCAGAGGTATGGTGTCATGCGTCTCATCACTTACAAGCTCTTTCCTCTGCGTCGCGCTCAACAAAACCATGTTTTATGAGACGATCCCTTAAAACTAAACATTCTTTTTCATTGGAGATGATTGGCTGAAGGTTTATTGATTTCATTATTTAAAGGGGCACAGCACACGTTTGTGGTGGGGTCCAGCACCTGAGATGTTTAGATGTTTATGCTTGCCTGGCATGTTCACTCAGGAATTAGATATCGAATGACTTTCATGACTCATTTCTTACTTTTTCTTTATTTAATAAGGACAAAGCAATTATTGGGTTGAACTAGGGGTTTTGTTTAAAGCAGGGGTGTCCAAACCTATCCCAGAGTGCTTCCTGGGGGAGGGGCTGAAACAGGGAAGCCTGCCCTACTCACCAGGCTGACTCATCCTGGTGAGTAGGCCCCGTTCGTCTGCTCATCCGAGGGAAAGGATCGAGGCTGTTCTCTAGCTAAAGACTGCAGGAATCCATCCCAAAACCTCGTTGGGCTCATGCGAGGCACCAACAGCACTGAAGGTGAAACGCTCTGGAAGGTCCATTCTGCATGAATGGCCCTTTAAGAGTGGTTCATGTACAAACACAAAGGAGCTAAAGCACACACCCAAATAAATATGAGATAAAAGTTCAGTTGTGGGTGACTGGAGCCTATCCCAGTGACTTTGGGCCTTTGGCGGGGTACACCCTGGACAGGGGCCAGCAGGGTTAACACTGAGACAGCGACAAACAGACAAACATTCACTCTCACGTTCATTCACTAGGGGCATTTTCCAGTTGCCGAGTGACCTCACGAGTGTGTTTGACGATGGGAGGAAGAGAACCCGGAGAGAACCCATGGGAACACAGGGAGGACCTGCAGACTCCACCCATGATCTCTTTATTGGGAGCTTTAAATTATGTTTAAGTGCTAATGCCATACTGTGGAACTGTAGGTAAAACATCTATGGTGACACGCAGTTTTGTAGTTATGTAGATGTTACAGTTTATAGCTGGTCTTCAATAATCAGAATCAGAAAGCTTTATTAACAAACTTCACAGTCTCGTCCTGAAGGTGCGACACAAAACACTGAGCAAGAATAAGACAACACATATTCAGTCAAACAAAAGAGCATTTAAGGGACAATTTAAAATTACTATACAATAAAAATAAAAATAAAAAAGGCATTGCTATGTACACAAGTTTACAGTTAAGTTTAACAACAATACAATACAACATATAACAATACAGCTTAATATTTCTTTTTCTAAATTTAAATCTGCAGATTTGGATCAAGTGGGATACGTTTTCTCTTAGAGCAGTTTCTCCTTAACACGCCGTCATGACAACAGGAGCGCACTAAAGCCCAGGGGAAAAGGCATTTCAAATGGTTCCAAACATCACACGTGGAATAGTCATGACCTGCTCGTGGTCACATGGTTGCATGGTCACATGGTCGCATGGTCACATGGTCCCATGGTCACATGGTCCCATGGTCACATAGTCCCATGGTCACATGGTCGCATGGTCACATGGTCCCATGGTCACTTGGTCACATGGTCCCATGGTCACATGGTCCCATGGTCACATGGTCACGCCACACAGATCCGTTTTCAGGTTAAGCTTCAGGTACACTTTATTGTAAGGAAATGTGTCCACTGCATTTGACCCATTCTTCAAAGCTGCGGGCCGTCTCCTCAGGAGCAGTGGTCAGCGCTCGGGGGCCAGATCTTTGTGCTGGTCTTGGTCAGGACTGTAGCCGGAGGATTTGACCTTTGGCGCATGTTTGGGTTGACGGGGGAAACCGGAGGAAACCCCCCAGTGGCGCCTTCGCTCTGACACGTTCACTCTTCCTCTGACCTGTTCACTCTTCCTCCTGCAGCTCTGACACGTTCACTCTTCCTCTGACCTGTTCACTCTTCCTCCTGCGGCTCTGACCTGTTCACTCTTCCTCCTGCGGCTCTGACACGTTCACTCTTCCTCCTGCGGCTCTGACACGTTAATCTTCCTCTTCGGCTCTGACACTCACTCTTCCTCCTGCGCTGGTTCACTCTTCCTCCTGCGAGCTGCTGACTCGCTTCACTCTTCTCTCGCTGACGCTGTTCACTCTTCCTCCTGCGGCTCTGAACCTATTCTCTTCCCTGCGGTCTGACACGCTTCACTTTCCTCCTGCGGCTCTGACACGTTCACTCTCTCCTCGGCTCTGACCACGCTCACTTCCTCCTGCGGCTCTGAACGTCATCTTCGCTCGTCAGGCTCTGACAGTCACTCTTCCTCCTGCGGCTCTGACAGCTACTCTTCTCCTGCGGCTTACTGCCAGACTTCAATCTTTCTCCTTGAGCTCTGTTTCTCTCCTCCTGCGGCTCTGAACGTTCACGTCTTCTCCTGCGGCTCTGACACGTTACTCTGTCTACTTTCTTTTCTCTGCGGCTCTGACACGTTCACTCTTCCTCTGCGCCTGTACCGTCATCTTCCTCCTGCGGCTCTGACATCCTACTCTCTCCTCGTGACAGTTCACTCTTCTCCTGCCGGCTCTGACACGTTCACGTCCTCTCGCTCTGACCCTCATTTCCCGCTCTCACGTTCCTCTCCTCCTGCGGCTCTGACCTGTCTCACTCTTCCTCCTGCGGCTTCTGGTTACTCTTTCCTCTGCGCTTTGAACGCTCATCTTCTCCTGCGGCTCTGACATCGTCACTTTCTCTCCTGCGGCTCTGAACACGTACTCTTCCTCCTTGCGGCTCTGACGCTCCTTTCTCCTTCGGCTTGACACTTCTATTTCCTCTCTCGGCTCTGAACGTTCATCTTCCTCCGGGTCTGACACGTTCACTTCTTCTCCGCGGCTCTGGAGTTCACTCTTCTCTGCGGCTCTGCACGTCTACTCTTCCTCTGCGGCTCTGACACTTCACTCTCTCTCCTGCGGCTCTGACACGCTACTCCTGCTACAGTTTTCTCTGCTGTCCTTTTCTGGCTCTGACACGTACCCCTCTCGGCTCGACACCTCCCTCTCTCCTGCGGCTCTGACACGTTCATCTTCCTCCTGCGGCTCTGACACGTCCTCCTGACTTCATTTCTCCTGCGGCCTGACACGTTCACTCTTCTCTCTGCGGCTCTGACACGCTTCACATCATTCCTCTGCGGCTCTGAACAGTTCACTCTTCCTCCTGCGGCTCTGAAACGCTCACTCTTCCTCTGCGGCTCTGACAACTCCGTGGGTCTGAGTTCCCTCTTCCTCCTGCGGCTCTGACACGTTTCACTTTCTCCCGGCCTGCACGTCAATCTTCCTCCGCGCTCTGACACGCTCATCTTCTCCTGCGGCTCTGACACGCCACTTTCCTCTGCGCTCTGAAACGCTCACTCTTCTCCTGCGCTTCTGACACGTCTCACTCTTGCTCTCTCGCTCTGACACGTCACTTTCCTCCTGCGGTCTGACACGATTCACTCTTCCTCCTGGTTCTGACACGTTCACTCTTTCCTCCTTCGCGCTCGACACGCATCATCTTCTCCTCTCGGCTCTGACCACGTTCACTCTCTCCTCACTGACACCTTTCCTCTGCGGCTCTGACACGTTCAATCTTCCTCCTGCGGCTTCGCCACCTCACTTTCTCCTGCGGCTCTGACAAGTTCTTCTCTCGGCTGACTCTTCCTCTGCGCTTCGCAGTCGTCTTCTTGCTGACACCCATTCTCTGCGCTCCTACTCTTCTCCTGCGGCTCTGAACTCACCTTCGTTACACTCTCTCCTCCGCGGCTCTGACACGTCACTCTTCTCTCTTGGGGCTCTGCACGCTCACTCTCTTGCGACTCCCGTTCCTTTTTGCGGCTCTGACATCGCTCACTCTTCTCTGCGGCTCTTGACACGCCACCTTACCGCGGCTATGCGAAAGTCAATTATTCATATCATTCCATGTTCGAAGTGGTAAGTCAATCAGTAGCCACGCTGCCCTGGGGCAGACCGTCAGAGGGGGGGGGCGAGGAGGCACAGCTGCACCATCAGCCCCCCCTCACTCACACCAGATTCTATACTGGGATGTGGGAGTGTCTGGCCTAAGGAACAACCACAAGAACTCTGACCTTCAGTTTTGTCATCTGCACACTATTACACACACGACACACGCAACACACTAGCAGCAACACATCAAGACACACACACACCCACCACAGCACACGCACACCACACACGCACACTACCACCACACACAACTCTTACGACACACTACACCACACCTACACACACTCTTACACACCACACACACACACACACCAAACTCACGATTCACACACCACACACCACACAACACCAATTCTTACACACAGCACACTCACACACTACACACTACACCACCACTCTTACACGCACACACCACACAACACAATTCTACACACACGCATCCATCTTTACACGCCAGTCACACCCACCACACACCATCGTACACGCACACTGACACACACACCAACTTACACACACACACACACACAACACACAACTACTCTACACAACACACACACACACACACACATCTTATCACTTTTGCACACACACCACACACAGCACACCACTCTTACATACGCACACCACACACACACACACACACTCTTCACATCACCTACAACACCCACTACCCCATTAACCACCTCTTACACAAAGCATTTTTAAGCACGACAACAATCCCCCCACTCTTACACATCACACACACACACTCTTACCCACACCCACACGCACACTCTACAACAATCACACACACACAACACACACACACACAAACTTACACAACACCCACATCACTATCATTCACTTGATTTGTGTTTAAAAGAGTCCGTGCCTTAAAGTGTGTAATAGTTTATATTGTGTGTGTATTTTACTTTTTATATTATGTTTTCTTTTTAATTTTTGTATTTAACTTGCACATTACATTTATTCTTCACAAATTAATTATTACAGATGTGATTTAGTTCTTTTTAGTGTTAATATTTTGAATGCTTTACTGTTTTAAGCCATAGAAGCCAGTCTTTTCATCATCTTTAGTTCACAGATTGAGGTTTGAGCTGAGCGTCAGTTCGGCTGTTGCCCACTGGAGGGCGCCAAGACTCTGTGGAATGTGGACTCGGCCTCGCGCTCGGCGCGTGGGGCACAAACGTTCTACGAGGATTTCACACATTCGTGCCAACAAAACCAAACCTATTTACAGTTTTACACACAATCTTTCATTCTTTTGTCTTTCATAAAATCTTGAAATCTGAAATATAAAATTTCGAATTAGATTAGAATATGGATATATAAAATATGTTACTTCTTTTTTATGAAAAGCCGTTTTTTCCGAATAGATTTCACGACATCGTTTACATTTTGCTTTAGATTAGCCTCTTGCCCCAATTACAGTTTTATTTATGCATTTTTGACATTCTTTTCTTCATATTGCTCGTGTTCCGCAGCCTTCAGTTTGAGTGTTTTTTGTGTGATCAAATGTGCGTCTTCTTTACCCCAGAGATGATGTGTGTGTGTGTGTGTGTGTGTGTGTGTGAAATATATAGCTCATTATTTCTTTCAAATCGGCTGCGGTCTTTATCCAATTCAATTCCATTTGTTTGTTGTCGAGCCCAACATCTCGACATGCTGCGGTCGCCTCGCAGTGGCGGTAAAAATGTGCTTTTTTTGTATTTCACCAACGGAAAGTTCAAAAATCAAACGATGAAAGGGTCGCGGGTCAATGAAAGACGAGCAGATTAAGCAACTGTTTAAGACCCTCCTTCTCGGCACAAACGGTTTTTAAATGTGATTTTATATTTCGTTTTTCAGACATAAAAACCACAATCAACACTCAGATCCATACACAGACACACAAAACAAAACATAAAAAACAATACAATTACACAGAATCAATAAGAATAAATTTTTTTTTTCTAAAAAGAAAAAAATAACTGTATTTTTAATTAGAAATCAGACAAATCTGCCAGATCTCACAAGATAAAATTAGAATATTATCTTGTGAATTTTCTTTTCATATAGTTATGTATCATTTACGGCTTTATATTATAATATTATATTTTACATCCGAAAAAATCTTGTGTCTTTGTGGGGAATGTGTTTGTCTCATCCCCAATAATAATAATGAATAATAATAATGATAATTATTATTATTATTATTATCATTATAATTATTATTATAATAAAAATGACAATAACAATAATTATTCTCATTATCACTATTGTCACTATCAACATCATTGTTGTCACTGGAGCTGACGCTTATTTCAGTTGTCGACGAGTCAAACGATTATTTCTATTGTACAGTGAGATTTTAAAAACATGATCAACTAAATAAATAAGAAATACTGAGATTGAAGTGTTTCCAAATACAGTGTTTTAGTGAGGAAATCAGAACTGGTTTATTCTCGGCTTTTTGATTGAATATGGACTTTTTGAACGTGTTTCGGAGTGTGTATTGTCCACGTAACGATGATCAAAATACGACTGTGATTATGTTTTAGAGTCACGATTATTCGATGAATCGTTGCAGCCCCAGTTACTATTGTATTTTTCTGAGTCCAGGGTCAGTGTGTGTCGGACTCTTAAACTCGGAAAATGTTATCTGTATTTTCACTTGTAAGTGTAAGTATATGTGTGTGTATTTTTACTGTGTAGGAATGTACTAAGTTTGTAAAATGCACTCTAAAATGATCCCAATATCTCCAAGCCATATATTTAGATATATATAAATAGTTCTTAAAAGATCTACTCATATGTACGTGACAAAAAGACAATGTGTGCGGTGGTCTTTTTCACCGAGGGCCCACAACACAACACAACACACACACACACACACACACACACCACCACACACACACACACACACACACACACACATATATATATATATATATAACATACATACCTAGTGATATACGCATACACACAAAATGCTGCAGTTGATGTAGTTGGATGATTGATTAAAGGTCTTTAATAAGGCTTGGAATGTCTTTAAATTCAATACAAATAGATTCATAAATAAATCAAGTCTAAATTCCTTCATCTTCTGGCGCTTGTTGCCTTTGGAGTTTGGGCGCGGGGGACTGGAGCCCGTCCCAGTGACTTTGGGCCTGAGGCGGGTTCAGCTGGACACGACACTCAAGTCAAAATTGTTTCACACGCACCATTTTGTCATGAAAATGTCTGCTTGGTTTTTCTCCTGTTTAGATTTCATAATCCTGATTTTAATTTCAAAACTCAACGAATCAAAGAAGAACGAGAAAAGTGTCAGCCAGTGTTCATGAGTCAACATGATCCACTGCTCCGTGAAAGAGGAGGAGTCAGCTCTGTGTGTGCGTGTGGCATGTGAGTGTGCATGTGAGTGTGTGCATGTAGAGGTGTGCATGTTGAGGGTGGTGTGATGTGCAGGGGTGTGTGCATGTGAGGGTGTGTGTGCATGTGAGGATGTGCATGTGCAGTAGTGTGCATGTGAGCGGTGTGGCATGTGAGGGTGTGTGTGCATGTGAGTGTGTGCATGAGTGAGGCTTTGTGCGTAGTGTGTGCATAGTGTCGTGTTGTGTTGTGCATGTGAGTGTGGGTGTGCATGTGAGTGTGTGCATGTGTTTGTGCGTGTGCTACTTATCCGTGTGTGTGTTGTGTGTGTGTGTGTGTGCGTCTGTGGAGAGAGTTCAGAATTGTACTGTTGTATTTTTATTGCTTTGTTCATGTATTTTCACTTGTTTTTAAATGTTTTAATGCACTAAAAGAAAGTGTAGTAGTAGATAGTAGTGTAGAGTAGTAGTAGTAGTAGTAGTAGTATAGTAGTAGTAGTATAGTAGTATTAAGTAGTAGTTAGTAGTAGTAGTAGTATAAAGCACTTCCCAAATCAAGTGTGATTGTTTTACTCTGTAATAAAGTCCAGGCCTATAAAAGGCCCATTGTTTTTTCAAAAAGAGGTTCGTGTTCCTCTTTCGCCTGCGCAGGAGCTCCACCGTTGTCTTTTATCAGACGGTGGACAAAAGGAAACAGTGCCAATGCTCTAAAAATCTGGCGTTGCAGATCTAAAAGCCGTTATCGTCAGAAGTTCCAAAAGGCAGTCACATGTGAGCATGCCAAAAATGAGTTTTATCAAATGATTGTTTCTATTTCCATTGAATGATTGATAGATTCACTGATTGTGTGTTGATAATCAATATTACCTGTAACAAACAAAGATGAAGCATGGTCGTGTAACACGTCTCATTTAAGAGTTCAAAACACACAGATATCTCGCGCTCGATGACCATCACAAAAGCAGTGAATCCAGTGAACGAAGCTAAATACCGAACAGGACCAGTTTTCTAAATTACTCCGCAGTATATTTGTACGTGTTTGTCCCGTGGTACCCAGTCTCGGTTGCCTGTGGTTTTGGTGTCGGTGCCTGTTTTAGCTCGCAAGCCCTGCGCCGTCCTCTGGGTGCATTCTGGGAGCGTTTTGATAGGCCGCTGGCAGGACGTGAACGGGAGAGGACGAGCCCCAAGAACACATACCTTCAAGAGTTGCTTTGGAGCGCGGCCTAAAACAACACCAGGCCTTTCCCAGAGCCGCGCAACATTACGGGCGGTAAACGAAGATCCTTAACATTCCTGGGAAAAATGGTAAAAGTGTGATCAATTGCTGCGACCTTTCGTAACGTTTTTGTTCTCATGCTTTTTTTTTTTTTTTTTTTGGGACTATCAGCAGCTGGAGTTCACGAGGAGGCTGCGGAAGGCGCGACAGGTTTCATTTTTCCAAGAAAGCAGAACAATCCAAGACTAATTACAGTGAGAAAACGCAGCTAAAAAAAAGTTGGGTTCACTTTGTGGAGTTTCAGGACACAATTGGAAGGAGATTCTGAAATGTTTGGATGCCGAAAACCTTTCTCTTGATTATATTTGAGTGAAGATTGTTTTCCCCACATTGAAGGTTCTAAAGTGCTGTGTGCAAATGTGATTTTCCTCATTGAGTTTGTTGTATTTGACTGATCTTGCATATCTAGTCCAACCTCTTGACGCCCTTTGGTGCAGAAAAGCTTCTCCATGTTTTAAAGTGAATCACCTTCACCAAAAGCCCTTTCGACATTCGACCTTCTTCTGCCGTTTGAACATCAAGCTGTTTTGTTTCTTTTACGAACAGATAAAGAAAAACACAATAAGAAGTGATAAAAGTAAAGCATCTACGCAACGTCTGGCATAATGTTGTTGGACATATTTGTTCCATTCGCTCCAATGTCTGGCAAACACTTCCATTTCAACTATAAAGTATAAAAACAGGGACTTTGAAACAGAGAGAATAAACACAAGATGTCTATAGGAATATATAGACATATTTGTCCCATTTCGTCCAAAGTCGAGAGTTTTCTCTCATTTCTAAAATACATCCAAATTCGTCCACTTCTTTGTGATTTTGTCTGTTTCCAAAAGGACAGTACAAAGAGTTTCAGAGGGATCACACAGACTTATTTCCAAAGGTATCCATCAATTGTTTTATTGCAGTAGTTTTAAGTCCCAGATACATAGTTTTGAAATCCAGTGGAATGTTGATGTTGAAGATCATTTGCAGTGCTTTATTAATCTCCCAAAACACATGATAATGATGGGCTAATAAACAGCAACCTGCTTTCAATTCAATTCAGCGTATTTTTGTAACGCCCAAAATCACAACAGCAGTTTCCTCGAAGGGCGACAATGGAACAGAGAAGAAGATTAAAGAATGTTCATAGGAATTTAGCAAATGGATAAATGTCCCAGCAGCCCCTGTCCTTAGACCCTTTTTCTGAGAGGAAGAACTACAACAAACCCTGTGAGAAAAGGTAGAAACCTCAGGGAGAAGCACAGTGAAGGAGCGATCCGACTCCCACAGATGTTCATTTGCAGATAAGACAGTTCAACTAGGCAAGAGGTGGAGCATCGAGATCCACAGGTCGGAGTCTTGAGGTCGGGCAGCTGAGGTGCAGTTGCCACTAGAGCAGCATCAGCAGTGTCTGAAATAGAACCACTCCCAGAGAAGAATGGAAGAAGGAGAAAAGGAACAGCAATGAACAGACACAGGAGAACTAAAATATTAAATATTGTTGATAGGAAAAGTAGTCCTTATCAGAGGATAGTGCTCAAGCTGCCATACTTCCCCCAGTATAGTTGCTCCTAGGGCAGCATAGCTGGGAACTATAGGTTTTTATTTGTTTCTAACTGGCTCTGACATAAGCATATTGCAAAAAGGGAATCGTTTTGAGCCTGTCCTTAAAATGAAGAGACTTGGTGTCGGCCGTTCTTTAAACATGGAACAGGTAAGCTGATCCAAACTAACACAAAGGAGCTTGGGAGTGCTAAAACGCTAATCTAACCATCCTACTGTGCTTTTAGAGACCCTTGGGACACCTAAGAAGTCCAGCATTTTGAGAGCGAAGTGCCCTGTTTGGATGATAAGGTTACATATAGACTCTTTGAGGTAGCGAGGGCGCTCGTCAATTTAGTGGCTGTAGTCAGGATGTGAGGAGTTTAAATGTGATTCTAAACTGGACAGGAGCCAGTGAAGAGACTCGAGCACCGGCGTAATGTGCTCTCTTCTTTTAGTTCCTGTTAGTAATCTTGCTGCTGCATTTGAACCATATCAATACATAACACATTATATCAAATTGTGTATAAAAAAAACCAAACAAAGTGTGCAACTGTTTTTTCATGTGATACGTAACAGCTCTTCTCCTCCTTTTTTGTTGAGGACGCTTTGAACCTTAAGACAACTTCAATTCACGTGAGAAGAGCACCCATGGGCCATCTCCTGGTCTCATTTAGATGAGATCTAGAAAGTGTGCGTGTGCGTCCATTAGAAAGTTCTGCGTTCTATCTGGAAGACAGGAAGTACTTTGTTGAAATAGGAAACTAGTGTGTCAGACCAGATGCCCTGACCTGTGGGGTGCCCCAAGGGTCAATGCCTGGAGACCCCTTCTGTTCAAACCTCTACCATGCCTTGCCGTAGGTCTCAGTGTGATACGGCAGCGAGAATGCTCATGTCCTATCAAACATATGATGCAAGACGACACTCAGATCTATGCTTCCCATGAAACGACACGTAGGTCGAATACTGGACCGTAGTGGAATTCACTCTGTCACTGCCATCCAACAGCCCTATCAGTGTGTGGATTGAAGAACAACTTGAATTACATTTGTGTTACGAATTTGCTTGCAAATAAAGTGCGAAATAAAGTTGCCTCGCCATATGTGCAAATATGTGGCGTACGAGACACGAGACGAGACAATCCAGTTCACAGTTTTGGCCTCGCAATTTTTTTTTTTACTGATTTGAGTAAATACTTTTGGTGTTATTGTAAAACCACTTCTTTGAACTACAGCTTGCACTAAAGAAAGAAGTTGAAATGTATCATTGTCAGCAGAGTCTTTGTGACGATGTTGTACTCTGCATCTGTTATTGCAGCTTCTTTGTGCTTTCTACAAAACAGTTTCACACTTAGTGACAAGGCAAAAAAGTACTCTTGTACAAATGTAAATAGCACATACAACATCTATATAAGTACAAGTTTTGAGACTCCAGTTTAAAAAAGTACTTTAGGAATAAAAAGTAAAAGTATTCCACGTAGATTTTGAGAACAATTAAATGTAGTGATTTCATCTACAAAGGTCAACTTGAACAACATCCTTAATTTTTCTTGAGACTCGTGTGTATATTTTTCTTTGCTCAAAGCTAAGATTTTATATCATAACTTTGGCAGAATGTGCTAAAAAGAACTCCTTAAACAGACTCTTCAGTCCAGTTCAATGAAGTACAAAGTACAGACACTGCTCTCAAAGGTACTGAAGTAAAAAGTATCCATTATAAAAAATACTTTACCACTCTGCCAATGACGTAATGACATGTCACCAAGTTTGAGTGGGAAATTGCATAAAAGATGTTTTCAAAGCATTTTTAAATGACATTCTCACTAACTCCGGACGTTTTCCCATGAAATTGGGTCATGATTAATTTGGGCACTTTGCAAAACAGTATTGTCTCCCCCCCTCTCTCTCCAACACTGTTAGACATGGGGGTATCTAGATATGTCCACGAATGAAATAAAAGCATTGCCGCAAATCCAAGTGGTCTGACCAAGTGGGGATGAGTGAATCTTCTATACGGGCAAACAGCCACGAAAACCCTTCACGCTGGTGCCAGAGATAGGCTTGAAAAGCAGCACAAATCCACCCCAACGTCGAAGGCTTTTTTGGGGGAAAGAGCGAGAACGCAGAGGCTGGCCTCGTGGTGGTCCCTCGTGTTCACCTCCTCGTCTTGGTCCTTTTCTTCTCCGGTTCTTGACAGCGATCCAGATTCGAGCTTATCCTTGGCAGTCCGCTCTTTCAGGTGCGCCTCCAATGGTGCGCCGGGCTGATAACTGCGGGGCCCGAACACCCGAGGGATCGCCCTGCACTGCGCTCCATAAGACGGTACAGGATTTAGTCAGATCACTGGTCTTTGTGCGCCGGGAAAGGGAAGGGGTGCCATCTTGACATCGCCCAATGGAACTATGGGTGGTAAGTTTGGGGGCCGCCATGTGGCCTCCCAGATTACTGCGTCTCTGTACATTTGGGGGCTTCGTTGAGCTAGGGGCCGGCGCAACGCTGAACCTAAATCGGCATTGTTCGTCGATTGCTCACAACCAGGATTCCAAGAACATTTGAGCAACTATCCAAAGCTATAATCTTTTTCCATTTGCGTCCACGTTTAATACCGTGTCCCGAGTGTACGCCGTTTTTGGTGAAATAATAGACGTACAGAAGAGGATGTGCATGGCGCTAATCCTGGCACTAGCCCGATGAGCGGAGTTCGAGAAGTCTTTGTGTCCCCAAACTCTGAGGCGGGGCCGAGCGACGCACTTAACAATTCACACTTTGCGGCTGGATATTGCAAATCGATTTATTAGATTATGCTTTGAGCTGTGGTTGTTTGTAACCGGCCCCTCCCCCGGCAACAGCAGCAGCAGCAGCAGCAGCAGCCTTCAAAGCCATATTTTAAAGAAAACTCTATTTTCAGATTATGGAGCACTTTATCACGGAACAAGGGAGTCTAAATTCTGGCCCAGACATCTGAAATCCTATTCCCGCCGCTGTTCTCAAATGTGTCTTCATCTCCTCAAGGACATTGACTCTGTAATGCACCGGTTTGTATTGACCAGGACGCGCACTAACCATAACCTAATACATCCATGAAACTGAAGCGCGATTAGACACCGCAACTCCCTTTCAAATCATATTTCATGTACTTGTTTACCCCAATGTATTTAAAGTACAATAACAAAATTAATCTTTCTGAAATGGATCCAGTTATGTCTTTGAGGGTTTCTCTGGACGAGGAGTGGACGGACTTGTTTTGGGGCTGTGCGGTCTTGGTCTTCAGTGGACTTATCAGTCAGTAAATAGTAGGTTCTGCTTGGAGTTCAGAGCTGGACAAGCCCTGGAGAGAGGACTTTGGGACGTGCTAAGTCCGTCTGCGGATCAGTATTTATCTACAACAAATGAGCGTTCAATTCATGTTCTAAGCCCCGATTCTATTTGAGGAGCGAGGCCGAGGTTTTACATGGAACAACATGGAAGGACCTGTGTGTGTGTGTGTGTGTGTGAGAGAGAGAGGTGTGTGTGTGTGTCAGAGAGAGTGTGCTGTGTGAGAGAGGCCGAGGTTTTACATGGAACAACATGGAAGGACCGTGGTGTGTGTGTGTGTGTGTGTGGAGAGGGTGTGTGTGTGTGTGTGAGAGAGAGGGTGTGTGTGTGTGTGTGTGTGTGTGAGAGAGAGAGTGTGTGTGTGAGAGAGGCGAGGTTTTACATGGAACAACATGGAAGGACCTGTGTGTGTGTGTTGGTGTTTGTGTGTGTGTGAGAGGGTGTGTGTGTGTGTGTGTTGTGTGAGAGAGAGAGGGTGTGTGGTGTGTGTGTGTGTGTTGTGAGAGAGAGGGTGTGGTTGTGTGTGTGAGAGAGAGAGTGTGTGTGTAGAGAGGCCGAGGTTTTACATGGAACCACATGGAAGGACCTGTGTGTGTGTGTGTGTGTGTGTGTGTGAGAGAGAGAGGGTGTGTTGTGTGTGTGTGTGTGTGAGAGAGAGTGGTGTGTGTGTGTGTGTGTGTGAGAGAGAGATGTTGTGTGTGAGAGAGGCCGAGGTTTTACATGGAACAACATGGGAAGGACCTGTGTGTGTGTGAGGAGGGTGTGTGTGTGTGTGTGTGTGTGTGTGTGAGAGAGGGTGTGTGTTGTGTGTGAGAGAGAGGGTGTGTGTGGTGTGAGAGAGAGAGGGTGTGTGTTGGTGTTGTGCGTGAGAGAGGGTGTGTGTGTAGTGTGTGAGAGAGAGAGGGTGTGTGTGTGTGTGTGTGTGTGTGAGAGAGAGGTGTGTTGTGTGTGTGCGTAGCGAGGGTGTGTGTGTGTGTGTGTGAGAGAGACAGGGTGTGAAAGTGTGGGTGTGTGTGTGTGTGTGTGAGAGAGAGTGTGTGTGTGTGTGTGAGAGAGAGAGTGTGTGTGTGTTGTGTGTGTTGTGTGAGAGAGGTGTGAAAGTGTGTGTGTGGTGTGTGTGTGTGAGTGTGTGTGTGAGAGAGGGTGAGTGTGAGAGGTGGTGTGTGTATGTGCGAGTGAGTTGTGCGCGCGAGTTGTGTGTGTGCGCGAGTTGTGTGTGCGCGAGTGTGTGTGCGCGAGTGTGTGTGTGCGTGTGTGCGTGCGCGAGTGTGTGCTGTGCTACAACGAGGTTGCAAAAATGAAAATTGCCTTCACACCACAGTCAGAAGTTTGGTTGAAGCCCACGACATCTTCATGAACACTTTGGAACGCTTCAAATGGAACATGGATTCCGACTCCTGAAACAAAAGCTCTTCGTCGCTCGTCCCGCACGACCTCTGGATGGACTCACATCTTCACAACAAAACCAGGCACAGGATCTGCCTCCAGGAAAGTGACACTATCTGTCACTTTGAAATCCCTCCACGACCCCACGACCCCACGACGTTTCCCTTTGTCACAGTCATTACGGTGGAAAAATGTCATATTCATAAAACAAAATGGACAAGAACCAAACCAAATGGAACCATTTTGAAATGAAATGCTTCAAATCGCCTGATCAAAGCGTGAATTCTTTAGCCTTTAACTATATTATAAACTGGTTTTGTCATCAAAAACAAACCTGGACTTTTGATTAGTTTCATTCATGGATGAAGCATAATTAGACTGTTCCTCATCAGAAGTGTGAATAATAACCTGTGACGGTTTCAGATTTGGAATGAATGAATGAGTACAAATGCATCCAGCTGGAGCTCTGTGGAGTTCTGTGGAGCTCTGTGGAGCTCTGTGGAGCTCTGTGGAGCTCTGTGGAGCTCTGTGGTGGCTGAGAAAGAGGAGGCAGAAGTAGAAGTGAAGCTACAGGATCCACGCATTAGAAGCACATTCAGACGCACTGCTCAGTCGGCTGAGGGCAGTTGGAACTCTTCCACTTAGAAAGAGTCAAAGTGTTCTTCCCAACGATGCATAAATGTCCCTTAGAAACATTCATTTTTATTCTCGTCTTCGTTGTCGCTCAGGTCGCTCCTGACAACCACGGCTGAGTATTAAAGGTGCCGTGAGGTACATGTCTCCATGGAAATACAATTCCTTTGGCTGGAATGTTCCTCAGCATAGCATTAAACACGGGAGTCGCCTCTCCACAGATCCGACCTGTAACGCACTGGCGGATTAAAGTGTTGAACAAGTCCAGGCCAGTGGCACCACCAGGTCTGAATCTTCCTGTTCTGTCATAAACTGACACTAAACGTGTTTTTAACTGCCACTTACAGCGATATTATAAATCTGATGTGTCCCACCGCATGAGGTCATCAGGTGTTAATCCAGGAGGTGCTACTTTGTGTTTTTAAAGTCTCTTTCACAGAACTGATCTTTCAACACTCCAAACCAACGCTGATATTTTGGCGTGCTTTGTTCTGCGCCGCTTTTCTCAAAGCTCCAGAAATAATTGCTTTTGTTTTTCCCGTGTACAAATCCATTTTTAAAGGGGATTTCAGACGTGCAATCAGACATAGCTCGGACCACCGCGCCGCCCGGACCACCAGAGTAGTGTTTGAGATATTGTTATCACTTTGCGGGTTTTACTGGATAATAACAGCTGTGTGAGTGTGTGTACCTGTCACTTTAGCGCGTTAAGCCCAAAGACCTGCAGAAGAAGCGAGTGCGACACTGAAAACGCTGCCCCCTGCTGCTCCTGTTTACCAAACACTCGGCTCCACGCCGGCTAATGGACTGGCACTCAAATCAAATGTGACCCCAAGAACGCCGCGCGCATTACCAAAGACAATGGCATCATTTAGCGCGCTGCTAAATTGCCACACAACGCAGCTCTGTCGGACCAAGTCTTTTAAGGAGCTCGAAACAAAGACGCAGTGATGGGCGCTTTAATTGCCCTTCAACAATTATTTCGACATTTTAAGGTGGAGCAAAAACAGACGGTTCTCAACGCGCCTTGAACTGTGTCTTTTGTCAAAACAATCTTTATTGAAACTCGTTCTATTGTGATGTGGGACAAAGTGAACCGGCTTTTTATCGTTTTACAGTGAAATGTTTCTCCTCAAACGAACAAGGTACAAAGTTTGGTGCCACCTAGTGTTTATCAGAATCATCTCCTGGATCTTTCCAGGTTTTAGGCTCACGGAGACAGAGTGTGGATCATTAGCTGACTAAAATATGCAAACCCAGCCCACTGTAACAGAGCAGAACGAGTGAGTGGCAACAGCTGCTGTTTGAACTGGTGACTTTCTGCTTATTTATTCATTTATTTGAGCGTCAGAAAGAGAGGAAAGGGAAACAAATATAGGAAAAAGGCACAAAATCTGGTAGTTTCCAAGAATAGACACAAAAATGAGACCAATCTGAAGGACATTAAGAGATTTACTAACCCTAACAGTGGGAAGAGTATAAATAAAATGTTACTCAAGTAGGAGTAAACATATATGGTCCAAAAACGACTGCGCACTAGCGCCTCTTTAGAGCAGCTTATTCCCACTCAAAAGTGAAGCAGAGTGAGTTCTGCTTTTATTTGACACTTTCTGGGGGAAAACAGAACTTACTCATTCATAAGAAAAAGGTTTGGCAAGTCAGCTTCAATATGAGCAACAGACAAATAAAGACTTCAAGTCGACGTCGTGGCCGACCCTTAAAAGGTCGAAAATGCATCTGGCCATTGTCCTTTTTCCCCCTTCAAAATAAAATAAAACAGAGGGGAAAACGACCCCAAACACACACAAAAACATACAAGTGCAGGGCCAGAGAAAAAAAAAGATGTGGTCATTTTAAAATGTCAGAGACAACAACAAATAAATACAAAAAGGGCTTCCCATGAAAAGAAAGGTTAAGACACATAATCTTCCAAATACTCGTCCCATTTAGTCCAGATTCTTTCCAAAGTGTCCACTCCAGGTGGAGTCCGTGTGTCGGGGTCCGGCACACGGACTCCGACACACCATACGGGAACGCAATCTAGTTTCATTTGTAGAGTACTTTAAAAACAACAGAACAACATTTCTTTTCCTTCATTGTCCGTATTTTCAGCCTCAAATTAGAACTGGACAGTGGTCTTAAAGTGCATGTGACAGGTTTCCAAGTCTTCCAAGTCTAATTATTACGTGGTTTGGTAAGTGAGTGAAGTGAGTGAGTGAGTGAGTGAGTGAGGAGAGTTTCATTTCTAAAGCACATTTAAAAACCCCACAATGGCCCAAAGTGCTGTACAAAGGCAATATAAAATTCAATGACACACACAAGACATGTAAATCGTTTACATCAGTCAAGTTGCATTTTGTGAAGAAACATTTAAAATGACAGGAATCCCTCTGTGATGTCATCAATCAGCGACATTCCATTGAAACGCAGAGACAATTTCATATTTCCAGACAGTTTAAACAATCATTTAAGAAAATAAAGCGTTAACAGATGTTACTGGTCAAACTGTGTAATTGATATGGATTTTGGGCCTTGTTTACAATATGGTTGCTAGGTAACAGCTATGAAATTACTTTCACCCATTTCAGTTTTAACATCAAAAACCTCATCAAAACTGTCCAACTGGGTAAAAAAGGCAACATTTGTAGTAAAACCGCCGTGTCATCGTGTTAGTGAAACCTGTGGTGCACTTTCAGACAAACTGGACCAAAACACACATTTATGTTCTGTTTGAATAGACTTGACTTAATATGAAATGCCACAGGAGCATGGCGCATGCTGGCACACACCCATGCACCCCTCCCACCATCCGGAGAGTTCTGAGGATTGTAAATGGATGTCAATGTAAAGCAGCAGAGAGGATGGACACTGAGGACACACATCTGCGCTAACATCTTGCAGCGTCCACCTTAAGACGGGCTGAGTAAATGTGCGAGCGCGTTCACAAAGGCCGCAGTCAGAGCCCATTTGTGTCCATTTGCATGTGGGCTGAAACCTGCAGCTGAGAGCATCTCTGGTGTAATGAGCGGTTGTCACAACAGCTCAGGAGGTGTCCCCGTGGCCAAATGACGCCCTGTCAGTCGCCGCCAAAGACACACTCTGGCAACCTGTAATTCCCCTCACAGCGCGCGCTTCCTGCCCCGCGCTAAATGCCACGTCTGAAGGAAGTAAATCTACAAAGTTGGCTTTAATAACATCAGCAGCGCCGTGTGAGGCCGAGGTGCGCCGCGGCTTTTCTGTTTGGGGAAGTCAAGGTTGGAGGGGGCGCAGGGTTAAGAGGGATTTGTCAGCTGTGCTCGCAGCGCTGGAAAAGGAGCGACGCTCAAAAGTCAAAGTCCTGGACTTTTGTCAACATAAATGACAGTTTCACACCAAAGAGGAAGCAGCATGCCTGAGGCCGTTCTGGGCGGCGTTTGCATGTTCTCCCTGTGTCTGCGGGTGCTCCGGTTTCCCCTCCCACTAAAACATGTACAATAGGCTCCTCCCCTCAGGGGCCAGGACTCTCCTGAAAAAGATTCTAAATCTCAGTGGGACTTTCCTGTTAAATAAGATCTAAAACATTTTGATTTGGAACAAACACATTTTTCAGCTTTAAACATCCCATATATTTATATTTGTCAAATAATAATTTGTCATAAAGAAATGCAATAAATACATTTGAGGTGTTTTGGCCCAATGTACAACATGGTTGCTAGGTAACAGTTATTTCCTAACGACTTCCTGCAGATGTCACGATTTATACCACCAGCAAGTAAACTTAAAAAAAGGAACAAAATGAAGATAAAAGCAGCAGCATTTTCAGCAAACTCTTAAATATATGTATCTTATTTGTGTTTTAGTAAAATGAGTCTAAGTGGAGGTACTTTGACTCAAATACTTGTGTATCTGTACTTTACTTTACATTTTAAAGTGGATTCTTTTTACTTTTACTTTTTTTAACCTTTGACACTTTAATATTTTTCTAAATCTGTCTGACTTACTTTTTCTCTTAAAGTACAATTTGTCCGTAGATTTTCTCATGTCATACTTTTACTTGAGTGATTTCATTGTTCCTGTAAATATACTTTTACTTAAGAAACCAAATTAAGTACTTCTTCCATCACAGTATTTACCCATCATTACTTGTATTTTGATTGATTCCTGCGGAGTAATTTACTATGTGCCCTAGTGTCCTGCATCTGGGGCTCCAGTGCTGAAAAAATGTCAGTTATCACCTACCCCCTATCCCCGTCCACATCACTGTATTTACGATTATTCCCAAAAATCCCTCTCTGAGTGACACGTGTAGAGTTAAATGTCCCTTAGCAGATTGTAAATGACCATCTGCTGCTTGTTACGGTGAAATAACACTATGAAGAGGCGGGGCTTATCACCATGAAGAGGCCGGGCTTATCACTGTGAAGAGGCGGGGCTTATCAGGTCTGCGTGCGGACTAGGACCCAGTATGTTACAACAAACCTCTGCCTCTCAGCTGTATTCAATATTATTGGCCTAAAGTACGTTGTGATTTCTCATTTAAACACACTAAAATGAAATGAAACCACGGCAACCAAGTTTTTCCCTTTTTCGAATGTCTGTTACCATGTCCGTCCAGTCCTTAATTATTGGTCCCGTGTGTGTCATTTCTTTGTGATGGCCTTCTTTCCTGCTGCCAAATGTATGCTCCAAAGGTATCCATTTGCTGTGTCCATGGCAGGAGTTCTGAGGCCCGGATGCATACTTCTGAAGATGTCAATGCCAAAAACAATCTGCAGCGTCTTAAAGGTGCACTATGTATGTTTGTCTGGCAGAGGATCTGTCACATGCTCGTCTCATGAAAAGGTTATTGCTTTGCCTGGAATGTTCCACAGTGTGGCACGAACTGTCTTCATTTATTCAATTACTGTTGTTCTGATTGCCAAAATAATACATGGTTTCATGGTGTTATATGCCATTTTGTATGCCACTTTCCTGGCAAAACCGCAACATCTCAATAGTGAAAAAGAAGGTTTAGGACCCTTTACCTAAAAATGTACATAGTGCCCCTTTAACACCAACACAAAGCGCCAAATCAAAGCTCAGATCTTGATCCATATTCGAAAAGCAGAGAGTAGAAGGGGTTCCGTGCTCTCTAAACTACTGCTCCTTTTATCACCTGTTTTCCAGTCGACTGCTTTTAGCGCCGAATGTTACGAGCTAACATTTGTTCCACGCGTGTTTCACGGCACGGACCAGGAGCGCCGACAGAGGGAACACTTGACAGAAATTGTTTTGTTGAAAAGTGCAACTCCAGAATAGAGTGTAGTTTGTAATGAGTGGATTCGCGCTTGGTTTGAGCCTCCTGTCTTTGCAGATGTGTAGCGCCGCCATCAGCAGCTCTAAACTCACAACCCAAAGGCAAACACAGGCCGACCTGAGCACAGACGACGCGCACAGAGGGAAATTAGACACTACGCATTATAATTTGTCACTGATGCATAAATCTTGCTGACGTGCTCAGTCACTCTAATGGTGTCTCACTGCTCGGCGGAAGGCTCGGCAAACTTGCGCGGTTGCAGAAAAACAGCAAAACTATATGTTCGAACATCACCTTATTTGCATAATTTACCAAAAGCCAATGAGGCAGCTCCGGAGTGCGGCTGATAGTAATAAGTGTTTGGGAAAGGCAGAGAGATCACTAATGGTGCGCCTATGGGGATTTCTCCACGCCATGGGGGAGGAAAATGAGAAATATTTTTCAAACAGCGGGGGTAAAGGTTTTAAAACTAGGAGCACATGGGGAGATAAAGATGTTCCTGCCACAGGGTGCTGCGCGCAAAAACGCAACGGCGGGATGACAGAAAGAATGCCCCCGTAATTTGGGCATTAAGAGGTAATAATCATGTTTCACCGATGATATTAAAAACGGTAACCCGCCACGCCGGACTCAAATGGATAAATATATAAAGAGGAGGGGGGCGCCGTCAGGTACAGAGGTAATGAGGTGCTCGCTCTCTCCCTCTCGCTCAGTGTGGGTGGGTGGGTGGGTGAGGGGAGGGGGTGGGGGTAAACAGAGTGACAGAGCAGGCTCTCTCCCTCAGAGCGCTTTGCACACTGCACTACACAACACTGCGCACACAAACATGACAGCACTAACCTGTCCACACTCCAGAGGACGTGGGCCGCGGACCCTTTGCATTTGAATAATCCATACGACAAAACTGCTCCCACTTTAAATGAAACTTTATTGTTGAGGCGTCATTTCAAACATTTCCACATTTCATTTAGAGGAAAGTCTCACACTTACACAGCCTGAGAGTTTTGTCTGAAAAAGCCTTTTGCTCAATTCAACTTATTGGTTCAAAAATAAAATCATGCCAACGGTAAAGGAGACGCCCGTGTGAGCTTGTCGGTTCAAAGTTCACTCGTTCTGCTCTTCTGAGTGCGATGAGACAAATGGAGGTATTTGGCCTTCCACAGTAAAAGCTGATTCCATCAGTATTCCCACGTCAGCGTGCACATTAGCCTGTGTAACACACACACACAGCGTCACAGCAGTGGTAATCACATAACCAGGACCGCAGCGGTGAACAACACTCTCAAATGTGTCTGAGAACAGAGGAGCGCTGAATGTCACCCGGCGCCGCCTCAACTTCCCATGAAGAAAACGATAAGCAGAGCCGGAGACGCTGGCTCGCACTACACTGCCATAATGACATTTGGGGAGGGATAGTGTTGCAAAGCTGTTAAGCTCTTTCATTGCACCAAGAAGATTAGTGGACGAGATGGGGCTGAATGACAGCGAAGGTAGCGTCCCCAGCCTCGCCGCCAGGACTTGGCATGCAGAGGTCCGTTAAAAGCCAAGCTCACTTCACTCCCAGGACCAATTGTCCTTCAGTACAAACTGCTCTTCCCTAAACAACCCCTCCTCGCGGCACACGCCCCGCACAAAGAAGGCCCTGTGTTTTCCTTCAAGTCGCTCTTCTGTTCAAATGACTTTGAGTTGTTGCTGCATTAGTGCTTGTTGTGGCAGTGCCAGAGCGCGGAGGTTTTGGACCAGAGTCCTGAGAGGCCAGACTTAGTTTATCGGCTCACTCAAGCCTTTCCAAAGCCGAGCAGAGTCCACCCTGGCCCGGCCGGTCTACAGCGCCTCCGGACAGCTCGTCCTATTATGTGGGACAGGGCCTGCCATGCCTCCCCTCTGTCACATTGTTCCATTATAAGCCTGGAGGGAGCTGGGGAGTGCTGCTGTTTAGTGCGCCTCCCTCAGGCTTTGGGAAACACTTTGTCCAGCTCTTGATGCTCTTCAGTCGTGTTCTTCCCTCCCCCGCACCACTCATTCTTATTTATTATCTGCTCTGACAGCGCAGGGAGTGGTGGAGAGTCGCACAAACGTTTTGTCACTTCTTAAGTGTCTGACAGTTGGAATGAAGTTTAGCATGAACAACTGGAACTACTTTTATATTTGCACTGAATAAGACATGCTCTCACATGGGACGGCAGCCTGGCCTGTGTCGCTCAAATGTCGGAGGTAAGTGAAGGCCTCGTGGACACTTCACTGACCTCCGCTGAGCGTCTGTCCCTCCATAGGCTCATTGTGGGGAAGAGCTGCCGTACAGTGACAGGACGGGCTCCTCGGGGGGATCGCGATCAAACATGGCGGGCCTGCTTTGACAACCTCAGTCCGTGCAACACTGGCCCCTCCTCCAGACCCCCTTCACCCTGTCAGCCATGCCACGACCCCTGTGCCCTGCGCCCACTCCAGCCTTTGACCAACACCACTCATGAAGCAGGAAAAACGAGGCTTTGTCTGGAAGTCCAGGACTTCTAACGTGAATGTTCCAATACGACTATCAAGAAAGTTGTGTAGGAAACAAAGTTCTTTCAGTTTGTTTTATCTGAACTGAATGACTGTGTTTTAACGTGTGACCGTGTAGAGAACATGAGTTGTGCTGTGGTCCGTGGGTGTCAGCTTGAGATTTTGCATTAAAAATATAGTATTAGATACAACGCATGATAAAGATTTGAGCAAAAGTGAATTGAATGGAACCGGTGTCCAAACAGAGGCCCAAACAAACTCATGTATCGTCATGGTGTGTGTGTGTGTGTGTGTGTGTGTGTGTGAACATGATAGTGTATTTATCCCATAGTGGGGATTGAAAACACTGCAGGGAGGCCAAAAATCAGGTCCCCATGAGAAAAAACCCTTGAATATCAGATCAACAGCAGGGTTCAAAGTTCAGACATGGGTTCATTTAGATTAAGGTTAGGCAAGTATTACTTCTGGTTAAGGATCTGTGAATGTAAGAAATGAATCCAAGTGGATGTAGAGTCCCCAGAAAGCGGGTAAAGCGACGGTGCGTGTGAGCGTGCACGTGTGGAGTGTGTGTGATGTTTATGGGTGCACATGCGCGGCGGTGACAGCGTGAAGACATCAGCGTGCACAGCAGGTTCTCTGGAGCACGCCGCAGCACCACCTCCCAACACCAGCCTCCAAACAGCCCATCTGCTTTGACAGGTGCTGTTTGAGATCTAACCCCACGGGGGACAACCTTGGAACTTTTTTACGCGCCTCTTTGGAATCGCACAAGAAAAAAAAAAACAACAGGGAGGACTTTCTTTTGTGGAGGCATGGCACTTTGAAGAAGTCGGCTGGAGAGTGAGGAGAGCGGGGCCGGTGGCGGCGCTTTGGAAAAGTTGAGCTCAAAGATGTGGCTCCGTGTGGTGAGAGCCTCCAGAGAGAAGGGCCCTTTGTTTGTGCGCTGTCACCATAAAAACACAACTTTTAGTCCATGTACATATGTAACGCTTTGGACCCTTACCAGTTATCAGTATTTTAGGAACAGACAAGAGCTGAAAGAGTGCTTCCTGGGAGTGTGGGGCCTTTCGCCGTGGAGTTTGTATGTTCTCTCCTTAGAGTTTCCTTTGGGTGCTCTGGCTTCCCCAAACATAATTTGGCAGTACGGTTTGGGCTCAGACCTTGACACTTAAGGGAACTGTTCCCATTGGCTACTCGCTGTACTAGCTGTCAATCAATAAAAAGAGCTTCCGCCGTGTCGTTTGTTCTCTGGCCTACGCACTTCTTGGGTACGTTTGACGATGTGGTTTTTATCCTGACGTAGCGGTCTCTGGGGTTAAAGCTCGGACCGTGACCTCGGCTGGTGCAGGGATCGTTGTGGTCTCGGCGTTCCTGTGGATTCAGGGCTCCACACCTTAGTTGCCTGTGTCGTCATAGCGTTAGCTGTAAATACGTTTCAGTTTCAGACGGTTGATTTCAAGGAGCAGTGGTGAGCGCTGGAGCCGATGCTTTGTTCACTCTAATGTGGACTTCTGGGACTAATGGATGAAGAACCGAAGCAAACTGAGTCTTACCTATTTCTACTGTGGTTTATAGCAGCCAAACTAAAACGGCGGGTGTAATTGAAATGTGTGGTGAAACTTAGTCAATAAAAAACAACACTCGGGACATAAACCTCATACAAGACCTGAAGAAAAGCCTGACAAAGGTACTGAATGATGGGGCAAATGCAGGGGGCCTAGTTTAAGGGTCTGTACGTCATCAAAATTGGACACAGGGCCTTCAAATGCGCCAAAAGTCAAATCATCATTTGCCAGTCCAGTTTGTCCGTCTTCTTTACACTTTGTGGCTTGATATCGTTCAGACGCAGAAACAACGGTGCGACTCGCGGCCTGAACACTCTCAACCTGCTCCTCCGAAAGATGAATCGCGCGGCTAATAAATAATGACACGCCGTGCACAATGACAATTACCTGCCGCATTTTTCATCCAAGGCACCCAAGCTCGGTGTTGTGGGTGGTGAAGGGGAGGCGGGGGTGGGAGGGCGACAGGGGGGAGGGCCGAGGTGAGGTGAAGCGCGGGTCTGTGACGGACGGCCCGGCGCTCTAAGCTTTAATTACCTTGTTGTTTTTGTCCGCTCCGCCACTCTGGCCCCTGCGCTCAATCACAGCACTGCCAATGCCACGGCCCGCCACTCCAGAACCCCCTCTGTCCCCCCGTACTCCACTAATGAATAGATTAATAAACAACATTAATATCTTTTGTCCCTCTTTTGTCCTGATTTTGTTCTCGAGAAATGACGCCTTTTTTATTAAATCTCCTTGTCGCGCGGCTTTGTTCGTCGTTAAAGGTTCGCCAAAAAGCATCATGTTTAATTGCCGGCGTTGCTGATTGTAGCTTGTCTTTGCGTGTGTTTGTGTGTGCGCGCGTGTGTGTACGTGTGTGCGGAGGGGGGGGGCGCAGGGGCCGATCCATTAGAGGCTCCTGAAGGATAATTGCTATCAGTGTAATGATCACAGTGCTTTTCATGTACGACGCTCCTACATCTCAAAGATATGTGCTATTAAGAGCAAGGTTGTCTCTGTCGCTGTTCGCGCTTGGACACAGGCCAGGCCCCCCACCACCCAGCCCCTCCCCTCACACAAACTCACTCATAAAGCACAGACATTTTTCTAATATGCCATGATATTCTCCTCGGGGGGTGTGCAAACAGTCGCTGTTTATCTCATCCCAGGAACAGGCCTGCGCCATCAAGGTAACATGAATAATGAACGGTGTGATGGTGGCACAGGCCGCTGCACACGGCACAAAGAGCTAAAGCTGCACACGGCACGCTCCAGCAGCTTATGAGTCCATAAAAGTCATTGTAATATATTTATTTTGTACTGTTAGTATTTAAAATCAATGGGAAATTTAGACCAAATGAATGTACGGCTTTATTTTGTGGGCAAACTATTTTATATATTGTATATAACAACTGAGGTGAGGTGAAGGAGGTGTATTGGGATTCAAATGGACTGCTTTTAATGGACATTGTGAAAGGGTTTATATAGTCATTGTTTTGACTTCATGTGATGACAGCTCGCCATTAGATACAGGAAAGACGCAGAGTACAGAGTACAGAGTACAGAGTATAGAGTACAGCACCATGCAGCACAGGCCTTATCACCTGAACCTGAGGCCACTTTGTCTTGTGACCCAAACGTTGTGAGGTATTTCTTTTGTACATTGCATTTCAAAACCCTCTGGAGTGGCTCCTGTCTCATGTGACAGAAAAATGTTGTGCACTTTAACTGTGAATATCTTTTGAAGCAGATTCTTTTACTGGACAGCTTTCGAACAAGCTCTTGCACAACTCTCCCGCACAAACACCGAGGTGGGTGAAATGCCTGAGAAATAAATCACTGAATGAATCGCTTGGATTTTGTGTGTACTTTTGATGCTTTTATTCACTTATTATAGTTATAGAGCAATAAATAATACATACTTTTATTTCTGCTTTATTTTTTTTTTCTTTACTTTTCTCTTTCCTGTCACTTTTATAACAGTCACATGACCACATGACCACATGACCCCCCCACATTTGTATTTCTTTGTTTTGTTGTCACTGTACTGCTCACCTTGTACACCAAACAAGGTAACAAAAGAAAAGTCCTCAAGCCACGCCCCTACGGACCTCAGGCCGCTCCCCTCAGGACCTCAGGCCACGCCCCTAAGGCCACGCCCCTCTCTCCCTTGCTCTGTTTAGTCTGGGCCTGGCCCTAAGCGCTCACTGATGCCCGGCTCCACACTAATGCAGTTGTGTGGCACGGTAAGGGGCAAAAGGGCAAGGTTTAAAGGGGCCGTGGGCATGCCCTGTCTGCACCTCTGCCACCATGTGACCCGCTGCTTAATGAGACAAGCGGAAGGCGGTGGAGAGTTTAGAGTGGACGTAAGAGTGATGTAAACAAGACAAGTTTTGTATGTTGAAAGTTGTGTGCTCGTCTCATTGTTCTGCAAACAGAGGACGAGGAGGAAGTCAAAGCATGGAATCCACAATGATTTATCACTCATATGGAAAAGAAATATAGGTTTGAGCCGTTTGGAAGTGTTTGGATTTATGAGTTTGGTCGTATTGGTATTTTTGATTGGATTCATTTCTGTCTTTTCAAGTGAAACATGAACAAAGCTCTTTCACCTTGCACTAAACACTGGACAGGAGACAACGGGACAGACTTTGTTCTTTGTCCTATCCGAGTGTCTCGGCGTGTCAGTCGGTGCCTGGGGGCCTCATGATGTCACTGAAGAGCCAATGCCTGTGCTTGGCCCTCAGCTCAGCTCCGTTTACTGCTCCGAGCCTTATCTGCTCTGCTGTGGAGGTGATTGTGTTGGATTGGAAACAGAGCATTTGTTCGGCAGTGAGTCATCCGCGAGCCTCTTCCGCTCAAAAGGCAACGCACGAATTAGACAAATCTCATTTTGTCAAAGTGAAATATAATAAGTGGTCGCAGTGATGGAGAACATATTCATTTCTTATCGCTGACTTCTTATCTGCTTGAGCGATCCGCTGTTTTTGGAGAAAAATGTTGCGCTCCTGGTCTAAGTGCTCTGATTTACTGATCCCATCCAGATCTGGTCCGGAAACGGCGCTGGCTCAGATCCCTCTTTAACGGAACCAGGGTCTGATAATGACATCAGACCCGACTTTAGAGTCACTTAGGCTGAACCCACTTGAACTCTAATCCCTGCACACTGGGAATATGTCATAGATGTCCCAAACATGCTTGTCAGTCTTTGAGTTCACTTTCCAAGACTCTTTTAAAATCAGTAATGTTAATGTATCAATAGAGAAGACTTTTTATTACACTACATGGCATAAATAAGACATTACCATGGAAACAAGCAGGTAATGCCACCAGCAACAACAAAAATTGTAATGTAATTGAAAAAGTGCATGATAGAAAGGTTAAAGTTATACTGTGGAACATTCCGAGCAAAACAATGACATCTCAGAAAAGTTACAAAGTCTAACTTTAAAGACAAAGCTTCATTTTTTAAACTGTTGATTATAATGTAAAGTGTGACAGCTGGACTTTTCTTTTACTAAAACACAGTTCAGATCATTCTTTAATAATTCAAAGTTTGGACAGTTTTGAGGTTTATAATTCGCTTCTTAATTTTTTGTTTTAAATTGTTAGTCGCTATGACAACAGTCCTAATTTTTCATCATTATGAAACCCATGGATAAAGGATGGCATTCCATAGCTGTTACTTAGCAACCATGTTGTATGTGTATGTTTGAAAATATATGAGAAGATTTAGAAAATGTTGAATTCATGTTTAAAGGGTTGAAAAGTTTCTTGTGCCAACATGGAGCATAAAGTCTCCCGAGTGACGTCTTAGAACTCTGCTGTCATTTTCTTTGTTCCTTGTTCCTTTTTTCTTTATTTAAACACATCGAAAACATTGACCACAGAGAGAGAGAGAGAGAGAGAGGGAGAGAGGGAGAGAGGGAAAGAGCAGAGAGAGAGAGAGAGATGGAGAGGAGAGGGAGAGAGAGAGGAAGAGAGAGAGAGAGGAGAGAGAGAGAGAGAGGAGAGAGAGAGAGAGAGAGAGAGGAGAGAGAGAGAGAGAGAAGAGAGAGAGAGAAGAGGGAGAGAGGAGAGAGAGAGGAAGAGAGAGAGAGAGGGAGAGAGAGAGAGGAAGAGAAGAGAGAGAGAGAGGGAGCGCGGGAGAGAGAGAGAGAGAGCGCGGGTGAGAGAGCGGGAGAGAGGGAGAGAGAGAGAGAGCGGAGAGAGAGAGCGAGAAAGAGCAGGAGAGAGAGAGAGAGCGCGGGAGAGAGAGAGCGCAGCAGAGAGAGAGAGAGAAAGAGCAGGAGAGAGAGAGAGCGCGGGTGAGAGACGGAGAGAGGGAGAGAGAGAGCGCGGGAGAGAGAGAGAGGGAGGGGGAGAGAAGAAAAGGCAAAAAACAGCTACACAACCAAGCACACACACACACACACACACACACACAACTGCTAAATAAGATTACAGCACTTCCTGTCCAGCGCACGTCTCAACTTGGTTCAAATTAAGTCTGAAAGAATCCATTTTACCGTGTCCATGGCAGGAGTTTTGCGCCCCAGATACATTGTTCTGAAGTATCTTCTGATAATAAAAGAACACTGATGTTGGGAACAAGGCCTGGTTGTGAAGAAGCGATGGACAGAAGGTCGATGTGGTGAAGTGTCGTTGTGACATCACAGAAGCAGGAAGAATGAGAGGAGAGAAAGTGCCTTTATATGAGAGACAAACGCACCTGTCCGACATCGACAAAGACCCTCAGGGCCCATGGGTGCTGTCGTCCTCACCCAGTTCTCTCCCTCCTCGTCCTCGCGTGTCTCCCCACCTCCCCGTCTCCCCCACCTCCCCCTCAGGGCCCATGGGTGCTGTCGTGCTCCCCTGGTTCTTCCCTTCCTCGGCTTCAGTGTCTCCCCCCTCCCCCTCAGGGCCCGTCTCCTCCCCCCCCTCCCCCTCAGGGCCCGTCTCCCCCCTCCCCCTCAGGCTCATTACCAATGCTTTTAACAGCAGCTCTCATTATTCCTCCACAATTACATCATTTGTTTGTTTGTGATCATTACAAACGTCCCGCCGTCTGACCCTCACAATCACGGAGCAGAGTTGGTTCGGGTTCACCGGCCAAAACAAAGCGCTCCGACCTCACCGTGACCCCTGGCTGACCTACGGGTGACTCCCACGGTGACCTCTGGGTGTAGTTGGTTAAATTGCTCTTCGAGTGTGCACAGCAGAAAGTTAGTTTCTCCCGCAGACCTCTGCGAGACGAGAAGTTCAAGTGTGGGCCGGTGTGGAGTGATTGTGCTGTCGTTTCTGGATGAAAGAGCAGAGCTGTAAAAGGGGGACGAACTTTAGCAGCAGAGGCACACGGGAGTATTCCGAGTATTCCGAGTATTCCGAGTATTCCGAGTACACAGTGGACATTTTGGATATGTGGTTTGTAAACTCTTGTATTGAGTTTTGAGTTGTGCTTGTTCTTTTCCTGATGAAGGACATGTTCTTGAAGGAAGGCAGTGGAGTGACATGGCATCTCCTGCTGGCCGGAGTATGTTACTGCATCATTTGACAAGCGGCCTGCGCACGTGTCATCCTCCTGGTGTATGTGCAATACTGTGTAGTGTTATTACTCTAACGTAAACCAGAATCAGAATGACTTTTGGTCATCTGTGAGGGGACGTGCGGCCGACCAGCAGGAGAAGTACGTCACGAAGATAAAGTATTGTGAGACTACAATAAGAAAAACCTATGTTTTTACCAGCCAAACCCCTGGTACAAACAGAACATGTACATTTAGCTTTCGAGTTCATCTTGTGAGATTTTCCTCCATATTTTGGGTTTTTACAAAAAAAGCTTAAAGCTGCAGAGCTGAACCTTCAGAGAAGCTACAGTGTCCAAAAGCCAGCACTATGATGACAAGAGAAAGATTAAATTAAGTCAAATTAGGCAAAATTGTGAACTAACCACACCAATTTATATATTCTGTTCTTGTTCTCGTGGACCTGATATCTTGTTTCTCGTCTGTCTTATTTTTTTTTCTATTTACCTTGATTTAATATTGATTTATCTTGATTTTTTTTGCACGAGTCTGTTCTCCTGCTGTTCTTCTTGAACTTTGCTCTGTAATTTCCCGGTTGCTGGACAAATAAAGACGCTCTTATCTTTTGTATGACACTGGTTATCGAGTGGTTTGGTCCAGTAGCTCCAGTGGTCACTCATACTTTTGTAACTGTAGCTTGATTGACGGATTGTGAGGACTAAACAGGACAACAAAGGGGATTAAACTCAACCGGAACTATCTTGACTCGGGGCAATACTGACAAAAAACGAAGTCTCTCTAAATATGTTTTACATATTGCTGTGCTGCCCCCAGTGGTAAAAGTCGTTTCTGTTTGGAGTTCATGTGGTTTGTCTGCTCAGAGCTACCGTAGTTTCCACAGAGTTCTAGACTTGTCTACATGCGAGATTGTTTGAGCCCTTTAAACTGTCATTTGGCCCAAATATCTGTCTGATAAATATTGTTTGCTTTTCAGTAAGGCAAGGTAAGATTATTTGTAGAGCACCATACGAACACAAGACAATTCAAACAGCTTCACACAACAGGAAAAAAAATGCATGAAAATCACAAAGACATGACAGAAATCACAAAACCTTCATTTAAAGAAATTTAAAGGAGCCATTTTCAGGCTTTCCGTCAAATAGTTCAAGACATAAAAGAGAAGAGTGCAAAGAAAAGCATTTCAGTCATATGCACAGCCAAACTGAACAGTTTTTAGCTGTATACTAATTGGAGGATCTAAAAGTTGTTCTGTATGTGAAATTAGCGATAAAATAGAAGACGCGATTAGCATTAGCATGTCTATGGGCTTTTCAATGCATGTTAGCATCTAGCTAACCACTAATTTTACACACGTTTTTGTTGGGTTCTTTAAGCCAATGTTGTGCATTTATTATATTATATATCATATTATATTACATTATATATATAATGCATTGTTTTATCTAGCTCTGCATATGTTATGTTCACATAAATGTAGTCACATGATTGTAATATGCATCTATTTTTGTATGTTACAGTTTTACAGTCAAAACTTCAGTAAATGTCCAAAACTGCAAGAGGCTTCCTGGGTGTTTGTTGGAGCAACTGTTCACTCTCTGTAAAGCCAGTTCCTAAACACTAGTGGGGACAGAATAACTGTAGACGACGTTATCCATCCATAGAAACGAGGTAAAACGTGCCTGCAATTGTCTTGTGTTTCAAATGTTACTCAAAACATGAACGGATTATTAAATTACAGAAATATCACATTATACATTTGTTCAGAAGATTACACTTCACGTTTTTCTTGTGAAGCAACTCTTTTTGCATCCTTTTAAATTACTTAAAAAATATAGCCAATATGCTCAATAGTCTAGTTTTTTAATATTCTACATTTTTAGATGTAACTCTTCCCTCTGACACGGGCTGAAAGGATCTCATTGTGCTGCTTTTTAAATGTCTCTTAATTACTGCACACACGGAACACTGTGTGTGCGAGAGAGAAGAGGAGGAGGTTTGACACGATCCTCAGATGAAGGGCCCTCCTCTGCCCGCTGCCAGCCTAATGGCCTAATGTTGACACTGTTAATTGATCTAATTGTCAGAACGTTACCTCCGACGCTGGGACACGGGGGTTTTTGATGCGTTTGATGAAAGTCTTGTCTCTCATCCTTCATCTTTGCGTTTGGGGCCGCGAGGAGCCACGAGGAGCCGTGAGGAGCCGGGGGGTAATTGGGCCTAATGAACGAGCGTCCGGGGAGGTGCTCCGATCCTGCCCACAAATGTGTCTTCAGCAGCAACACGTGCTGGAGGAAGAACAGAAGTCTTATTATCATCGTGATGGACCGAATTTTGTTCCACTGTTTTGCTCGTTCCAGATTGCGCCATCCGCAGGCACTACTTCTTCTTTTTCTTCTGTTTCTTTTTTAAGGAGAGGTATTATGCTTTTTCAAGGAACTTAAGTAGATCATCATTTTACATTTCATTCATTATAAACCGCTTAATGACAGAAACAGGTCCACTGACTTCCTGTTCAAACCTGCAGAACTGATAAGCCCCGCCTCTTCATAGTGATAAGCCCCGCCTCTTCATTTCATTGTACCGAAACAACGGACAAAACTTAATTTTACAATTTTTATTTTTGAAAAGTGGCTACGTGGCATTTTACAACAGCACAAGTGTCACTCAGGGTCTTAAGTTTGGCAAATAATATACTTAAGTACAGAAATGAGGGCGGGGATAGGGGGTAGGTGAAAACTGGGCACTCAAGGCTCAGTTCCTGAACAAAACAGGATTAACTCAAGGATGCAGCAATCAAAATACAACTCTGAGGAAACGAATGATGAGAAAACCCTGTTGTGCAGGCAAGAACGTGGACACGTCTACAAAAGGACTGGAGCCGCCTACTCTCCGTCCTACAGCAAATGAAGGACAACGCTCAAGATTTTTACTGGGGTGTATGGTGGTCTGTGCCATCACGTACCCTGGGGTCTGCTGTGGTCTGTTCTGGTCTGTGATTTGTTGAGATCTGCTCTGGTCCTCTGTGGTCTTCTATAATCTGCTGAGGTCTGCTGTGGTCTGCTGTGGTCTGCTGAGGTCTGCTTGGGTCTGCTGAGGTCTGCTGGGGTCTGCTGGGGTCTGCTGGGGTCTGCTGAGGTCTGCTGAGGTCTGCTGGGGTCTGCTGGGGTCTGCTGAGGTCTGCTGAGGCTGCTGCTGGGTCTGCTGGGGTCTGCTGAGGTCTGCTGAGGTCTGCTGGGGTCTGCTGGTCTGCTGAGGTCTCTGGGGTCTGCTGAGGTCTGCTGGGTCTGCTGGGGTCTGCTGGGGTCTGCTGGGGTCTGCTGATGGGGTCTGCTGGGGTCTGAGGTCTGCTGAGGTCTGCTGGGGTCTGCTGTGCGTCTGCTGGGGTCTGTTCCACACAGAAAGACCCCACGCCACCTTGGAATCGAACTAAGGACTTTCTTGCTGTAAGGCATGAGCAAATAGTTTATTAAGAATGATTCAGCCTTAGACATGACTTAATCAGAACCAAACACCTTCTTTAGTTACGAAACTGAATCATTAAAACTTTCGGTTCAATATTAATTAAGGCTTTGTTTATGCGTTTTTAGGCTAATTAAGGTGTAGATATTTTGTACACATAAATAAAAAGTGTAAAGAAAACTCTGATGAAACAAATAAAATAATAATAATAGCTCACATTTTGGAGGTTGTTCTGCGACTGTTATAATCCAGTTCAATTATCCTCTCACCACAACAAGCCTCTGCCATCAACATCTCCAGGAGCCGATAACACTCCACAGTTCAAAGGCACGGCTGCAGGATTATCCAGAGGGGCCGAGATGGGGAGCCTGCACGGAGAGCCCGGTCCTCCAGAGGGGCCGCTCAGATAAGAGAATTACGGCACAACAAGCGGCGACGTGCTTGTTTATTAGTGGCGCATTAGTCGACCCAATCAGGCCGATCGCTAACAGGAGGAGCAGAGGAGCGAGGCTGGATCCACTGGGCAGGAGAAGGTCAGGGACGACATGTGAGGAGAGGAGCGAGGGACACTGGGCAGGAGTCAGGAGACGACATGAGCAGAGGAGCGAGGTGGATCCAATGGGCAGGAGGTCAGGATGACGACATGTGAGGCAGAGGATAGCGAGGTGGACCACTGGGCAGGAGAAGTCAGGAGACGACAATGAGAGGGCAGAGGAGCGAGGTGGATCCACTGGGCAGGAGAAGGTCAGGAGACGACATGTGAGGGCAGAGGAGCGAGGTGTGATCCACTGGGCAGGAGAAGGTCAGGAGACGACATGTGAGGGCAGAGGAGCGAGGTGGATCCACTGGGCAGGAGGTCAGGAGACGACATGTGAGGGCAGAGGACGAGGGCTATCCACTGGGCAGAGAGGTCAGGAGACGACATGTGAGGGCAGAGGAGCGATGTGGATCCACTGGGCAGGAGTCTAACGCTTGGTGTGTGTAGAGTGACTTTAATGGCTGCTTTTTACGTCTCTGTGGGAGAAAAAATGCAGTTGGACAAAACGATGTCCCAGAGAAAATCTTACTGATGCAAATGAAATATAATAAAAACTGATTTTGGCGCAGATTGGACAATGTCGTTGTTTCCAGGGACTCTCCTGTCTCTGGCCCAATCGCCTCTCCTCCATCCATCCCCGCCTTTTCTTTATGTCAACATGGCCTCTTCTCCCCGCAACGTCAAAACTTGCTTCTTCCTTGTCCAAGTTCTACGTGGCAAAGTTAAACTGCCGTCGATAGCCCGAGAGGAGGTCCGCTCTCTCCTGAAGAGTAAACCGACATGTTTTCCCACATGACTCCGCCTTCTCTTCCATCAGCCTGGTGACCGCATCATAACCTGCGCATGAAAGTCACGAATCGCATCCATAACGGCTCTTTAAACACCACAAAAAACATCAACATCAACAAAAAAAAATCCTTTTCTTGCCTTTCTTTCTTTGGTCGTTTCTCTCCATCACATTGATAAATCTGGAGGAATCTCAGATTAGGCGGCGGGGCCCGAGCGCACGTATTCAAATGTGGTCAAGAATCTAATTAGCTGGAGGTGAATTAAGAGGTCTCGCGCAGGGTCGTTAATCTTTCAGCGGACCTTTGATTGTTTTGGCATTACTGTCTTGCGAGTCATTAATTAAAATCATTAACGCTTTTTTCCCTTGTGTGCTGTTTTATCGCAGCGTACCCAACCCCCCTCCGCCCCTCGCCCCCCCAAACCCCCCGCCCCCTCCCTCTGACAGTTTCTCCCAGTGTCAACACATCTCCTCACTTCATTTACTTTGGGTGTGGATTACATATAAAGTTGCAGCAGTCCCACCCTCCTCACGCGTTCCTGTTTTCTCTCTCTTTTCTTTCTTTCCCTCGCATTTTCTTTTTTGAGAGAGCACAAATTACAGCGGCAGATCAAATTAAAATTCTTGTGCAAGCGCAGCCTCATTTTGGAGTGTGAAGATGCCGAGGCGGCAGTGTGCAGCGGACTGTGAGCCGGCCGTCCAAACAGACGCCGCAGAAGGCCATTGTGTCGCCCGTAATGAAAGTCAGTCAAGGCGGACGTAGTATTTGTCAAATCTGGTAAATACATAATGGGTAATAAAAGATATGTCCCCCACACAATGTGACATGGACGCGCGCTCTCAATATGAGGCTTTCAATGGTAAGGGTAATCATGATCGGTATCATATTAACTTTAAAATCACTTTCTGAACTTGGAGTGAAGGTGGGAAAGAGCAAGTTTAGGTTCACTGACCTTTTGACTCTTTTACTCACCTTTTTGTTGCTGTGCAGTTGCAGAGTGAAGGAGTATGTCGTGGTTTTCAAACTTTTCACACCAAGTACCACCTAAAGTATTTACTATACTGAAGAGGTGTCCGCGTACCACAGTTTGAAAACTACTGACCTATACATCTTTAAAAGACTCGAGTGCGTGAGAAGGATTGAGTTTGATTCAGTCAGAGAGATTTTGTGGAACATCAGCCGAGAAGGGTCTCTGACCTGGGCTCATGAGCTTTTGACGAGCTCCTGCTCCTCCACGAGAAGAGGGGCAGCTGAGATGGCTCGGGCTTCTGCAGGGCCGCTGCCAGCCATTTGTGTGCCCTACAGGTTTGCCCCCAGGACCCTGACCCACTTCAAAACGTGCAAACAATACAATTTTTTACACATTTTAAATGGAATACCTTCTGCATAAAGCGAAGCCCCCAAAGACAGCGTTAGGCCTACTGTTCCCTGTTTTTTGTAAAAGGGACAAACGGAGCCCTATTATGGACCTTTCAACCCATGCCACCAGCTACTGGTGGGGCCCCTCAGAGCACCTGATGCCCTACCACTCTGCGTGGGAGCGGCGGCACCGGGCATCTGTTCCGGATGCCTCCTGGACGCCTCTCTGTGGTATCGAAAATCGGTACGTGAGAACCGATATCGATACCACAGAGATAATTTGCAGTAGACATTTTCAACACAAAATAATCTTAACTCTTCCTTGTACGAGGTCTGAAGAAGTCCAAAGATCACTGTTGTAAGTTTCAAAAGCGTCAAATTCTGGTCATGTTTCAATATTGATTAATATCTGATTTTCAAAACCCGCGCTCGAGTCCCAGGTGTAGACTTGGGTTTAGTAAACCTAGTCAATTAAATGTTGACATTTATGGAAGTCAATTAAAACCATTATTTTATCGAAACCCTGCAAATTAGAAATGTGTGTTGTTCCCATAATCAATGTAAATAAATAACTTGTTGCACGGTAAAGGACACTGTATCCCAGGGTTGTCAGTCTGTGGAAGTTACTTTTATCCTCGCTGTGACCCCCCCTCCCGCTTCCTCCCACCAGGTGACAACATGTTTCAGGCCCCTCCCTCAGGATCTGGAGCAGGAGGGCAGAGCACGCGCCTCCATCCCGTTAACTCCAATTGAATTTGATTAATTTCCCCGCTGTGTTTACCGCTGTCTAAAAATTGCGTTTGCGCTCCTGCACCTTTTGAGTTCCAAATGAAGCGCTGCGTCTAATCCGGTTAACTCCAGAGCCTAGGGTGCCCTGCCACTTCCTTTCAACCTTCTCCTCACGCTCCTACTTCACGCTCTCTAACACCAGTTCAGCTCAAATCTCCTGTTACATCACTGGCGTGTTACCTGTCACCGAGACGACGCACCTGGCGTATGCGTGGATTTTCCCGGTTGTCATATTTGTTCTAAACTGGAAGGATGAGCGTTCCTGGGTTGGCGCTGGTCGATTTGGGGGCTGAGGAAGGGGAGACCGGGGGCGGGAGAGAAAGAAGAGTAGGTGTGAATTATGCAAATGCGGGCGCCGCTGACACAAACTTGGAGGAACACAGCAGCAGCGGCATTGACGGCGCGGTGGGGCCTTTACCTTGAGGCCTGGCTTATCTCTGCGCGCTTTTGCCAAGATTACCGTAAGCACCTCCGCATTGTGCACCCACACTCCAAATAATGTGATCCCGAGCGTTCCACGGAGACAATCTGCGCTTTATCAGGTACAGAATACCTCGCACAAACCCCCCTTTTACCCCCCGTCTGTACTCAACCGCCCGCGCTGCCTCAAAGGACCGCCGCCCTTCTGTTTGCCTGTTTATATTTAGCCCTACACACTTCATTTTCACTATAAAAGCAGCGGATGACACACAGGGGGGATGGGGAGGTGCGGCGGGGGGAGAAGGGGGCTGGGTAAGATCAAACAAGACTATCTGGTGAATCAAAGGTACGCGCACTTATACAGGAAACGTGCAGATGTCACATTTAAACGGTTGGAGAGAGAGCGCGGGAGCGAGCTGCTTACATTTGAGAAACATGTATATTTCATGTCTCGTATCGTGTGCCGGGGGACTTTTGATTTGTTGTGTTTGTGTGGCAACAAAAGCAGAAGCGTTCCACCTCAAAGTGAGCCGGCTTTACAGATAAGTCAAGCTGCGTAACAACTGCGATTCTGATTCAGACTCTGGCAGGGAGAGGGCCAGGAGAGTACCTAGCATGAGGATTGGCCTATAATAGAGGTTTTTGGTTGATGGAGGAAACTTGAGGACACCAGCGCGGCCAAAGTCCTCACGACGTAAAGTAAATATACAATGCATTCTTGTCACCTTGGGATTTCCATCTTAAAATAATGTCTACGTTTGGAGCACACACTTACACTAAGCTACACTTCCATTTTCAACGACTTATTGAGGGTTGGAGCGCCCTCTGCTGTCAGCATTGGAAATGAGTTATGAAAAAATACATAAATGAGGCCTTTAGGCTACGGGAAAGCTATGCTAATCGAGCCGGAGTGTTTGTGAGACACAGAGAAGATGACATTGTAAACAGGATGAATGAAACAAGCGTGAATTAAGACAAATACAACTCAGCAATTCTAAAACTTGATGAGGGGACAATAATGTCACAGGGTTCAAAGCTCTGGGTCCTCTGAAACCACTTGGAATCAATGAGACTCTCAAAGGCGTAACATCTGATGACGGGTCTGTCATTAATGCCACGTGTGGAACATTCTGGCAAGTAGCAACATCTCCATAGAGAGAAGCAGGTGGACCAGAAAAGTTACACAAAGTATCTTTAATTATTCTTTTAAAAGGACCAGTCATAGGTGCTTATAGGTCCCCTTTGTGCGGCCACCTTCTAGCCCAGCTCCTGCAGAACCCTGTACGCACAGGCAGAACATGCACATTCTTCTTTGTGTCATTGTGCTGAATTTGAGAATATTCTGAGCACCTTGGAAGTGAGCTGAATAGACAATAAGAGTTAGAGGATAATGAGTTTTGTGCTTTGGGCCCTGTTTGTGTGTTCTGTGTTTGGGTGGCCTCCAAGGAGCGCCCCCTGGAGGACTGTGGCAGAGCCGAGGTACACCAGCCGCAGGTATTTTCAGTGTTTGTTTAGAGCGTGTTAGAGCGGTGTCCCTGCTGTTCCCGTGCAGAGAATAGCGTTCCTCAGACTTTGTTTCAGTCGCGCTGCTCCTGGTTCGACTATAATTAAACCTGCTCGTTAACAATAGCCTCTAATGAGGACGACAGCAGCACACAATGGGGGCTGATTAGGAGGAGGAGGAGGGTGCAGTGCTCCAGCAGGGCTCCAGCAGGGCTCCACACCTGCACAGGTTCAGGAGAAGCACACGGCACCAGGACTATGATGCTGGACCAACAGTGGCAGATGAAACCACCACTCACAAAAGACCGGCACTCACTCAAATGTTTCTATTCTTCTATTCTACGCTCAATGACAAAGTGTGACTGAACAAGTGCCCTACAATGGGGCATCTGGATCAATGATCTTTTATACATTGTGTACCTAGTAATGCCTATTTTTATTTTTATTGTGTAGTAATTTTAAATTGTTTCTTAATGCATGCCCTTTTTGATTGAATATATGTTATTTTATTATTGCTCAGTGTTTTATGTTGCACCTTAAGGCCGAGACAAGTTCCTGTGTTTGTGAATTTTGTTCATTGACAATGGCAATAAACTCTTTCTGATACATGCACAAGAGATGACAAATAAAGTCCGATTGTCATTCTTCTTTAGAAATAAAACGTGTTTTCTCTTAATTGTAGAAAACATATATATATATATATATATATATATATATATATATATATATATATATATATATATATATATATATATATATATACACACACAGAATATATATACTGTATATGTAAATATATTCTGTTGAATATTCTACATTCTACAGCCACAGTCTTAAAACCTCTGAACTCGGTTTATCACTCAGCTCTGAGGTTCATCTCTGAGTTCAGCTCTGAGGTTCAGCTCTGAGGTTCAGCTCTAAGGTTCAGCTTTAAGGTTCAGCTCTAAGGTTCAGCTCTAAGGTTCAGCTCTGAGGTTCAGCTCTAAGGTTCAGCTCTGAGGTTCATCTCTGAGGTTCAGCTCTAAGGTTCAGCTCTGAGGTTCATCTCTGAGGTTCAGCTCTGAGGTTCAGCTCTAAGGTTCAGCTCTAAGGTCAGCTCAGGTTCAGCTCTAAGGTTGCTCTAAGGTTCATCTCTGAGGTTCATCTCTGGTTCAGCTCTAAGGTTCAGCTCTAAGGTTCAGCTCTAAGGTTCAGCTCTAAGGTTCATCTCTGAGGTTCATCTCTGAGGTTCAGCTCTGAGGTTCATCTCTGAGGCTCAGCTCTGAGGCTCATTACAGAAGGACACAGAACTCACACTGTCAGTTATACTACAGAGAACAGCACTGACGTTTGTTTGTTCATGAGGCTCTTATTGGGATTTTGCCTGATTATTTATCGAGTTTGCTGAACACCTGATCAAATGTTCATCCACTGAGAGCTCAGGACATTTTTATTTTACAGTCACGCATCAACACAGAGACAGGAAAAAAGGCTTTCAGCAACTTTGCTCCACATCTATGCAACAAAACACAAACGTTATTTAAATTGGATCATCTTTTTATGAAATTGAAGGCACGTGTTAAAGATGATCCACAAATACGTTGTGTGAACACAGCGTAACCATGAGAAAGTGAACTTCTCTCATGGAGGTCTTCCCCTGTATAAGTAATAAATACATACAAATAATTCAAACCCAGGTCCCACTTAAATGATGTTGAGGTGAAGGTTTTAATCCAAGAGAATGGATGCTTTGGAAGATGTACTTTTGTTAAAGAAGAAAATCCTTTGAACAGAAAAAGTGGATTAAGATTCAACTTACCTTCTGTTTACAATAGTCTCCATGGACCTAGGTCTAAACAGAAATCAATCCAATCAAAGAATAATCAGGAACATAACAGCTGAAGGCCAGACACTGCAGGTGAAAAGGAATACCTGAAATGTAGAGACTTATACATGTGAGAAAACATGTGTAACACTTAACATGTGACTAGCTGCTAATTTGCATACATGAAAGTGGTTAGTTCAATGTTAATTCGTATTTATTCGGCCAGTTGCATGTTTTTGTATTAAAATAAGACATTTTATGTGTAAACTTTGCTAAAATGACGCATATTTGGGATTTATAAATCTGAAAATTGGTTGGTTGCTGACATATTAGATACAAAAACATTTTCAGAGGGAATTATGAATGTTTGTGTTTGAAATTTTGCTCAATTATTTGGAATTAAAACTTTAACAAATCAGGCTTAGAATTAAATATTAACCAAATCCGTCGAGTAAGGCCTGATCTTTATGTCTCTGTGGGAGAAAAATGCCCCAGAGAAATCTATAGATGAAGTGGATTCAACAGAAGAAGAGAACATCTTTAGGCGCAAATTGGACAAATTTACCAGACACTGGACATATGGGACAGACACTGGGACATATGGGACAGGTACACAGAGGGGCATATGGGACAGGTACACAGAGGAACATATGGGACAGGTACACAGAGGGGCATGGGACATGGGGGTACACAGAGGGGCATATGGGACAGGTACACAGAGGGGCATATGGGACAGGTACACAGAGGGGCATATGGGACAGGTACACAGAGGGGCATATGGGACAGGTACACAGCAGAGGGGCAAATGGGACATACAGAGGTTACGACAGAGGAAATATGGGGACAGGTACATCAGAGGGAGCATATGGGACAGGTACAGTGACATGAGGTACACAGGAAATGGGAAGGAGCACAGAGGTGACAGAGGGACTAGTGGGAACAGGTACCAGAGGGACATATGGGAGAGGTACACAGAGAGGCAAATGGGACAGGTACACCAGAGGGACATATGGGATGGGAGTCAGGTTGGACATTACACAGTGGACATAGACGAGCAGAGAGGGCGACAGGCTACACAGAGGGACATATGGGACAGGTACACAGAGAGGCAATGGGACATATGGGACATTACACAGAGGAAATACTGGAAGTTACGGGACATCTGGCAGTACACAGAGAGGAGGCAAGAATGGGATGACAGGTACCACAGAGGAACATAAATGGGACAGGTACACAGAGGGACATATGGAAGGTACACAGAGGGCATAGAGGGACATGGCAGAGAGGACATAATGGGACAGGTAAAACCAAAAGAAAAAGGGGGGCATATGGGAACAGGTACACAGAGGAACATATGGCTAGACAAGGTAGCACTATGGACGGGAACAGATGGGACATGGTAACAAGGGGAACCAGTACACAGATGGGCATCTGGGACTAGTACACAGAGGACATATGGACAGGTACACACGAGGGACATATGGGAGAGGTTTACACAGAGGGACATATGGGACAGGTAGCAGCAGGGTACATAGGGGAACAGGGTTATTGGACAGGTTACAAGAGGGACATATGGGCACGACATATGGACAGGTACACAGGGGACATATGCGACAGGTACCATCAGTGGAGACATATGGGACAGGTACACAGAGAGGGACATATGGTGACAGGTACACAGATAATCGGCAGGACAGGTACACAGAGGACATATGGGACAGGTACACAGAGGGACAGGGACAGGTACACAGAGGGACATATGGGACAGGTACACAGAGGGACCATATCGGCGACAGGTTACACCAGAGGGACATTGATGGGACAGGTACACAGACGGCACATCCATCCAAGGTAGACATATGGAGTACAGGGCAATGCAGGTAACAGGCAGCATATAGGACAGGTATCAGCAGAGGGACATATGGGACAGGTACACAGAGGGACATATGGGACAGGTACACAGAGGGGCATATGGGACAGGTACACAGGGACATAGGGAGGGGCATATGGGACAGGTACACAGAGGGACATATGGGACAGGTACACAGAGGGACATGTGCCAGACTGACATTTTTAGGGACTACTCTTTTTCCGTTTGTAAGTCTTGCCTCGTACTGGTCTCGTTTTGTCTGTATTTTTATTGAGAAAATAAAACAAGAGTTTGGCCTTTACAATATAAAGAACAACGTTTCCATCTTCATACTCCTGGACTTCATGGAACAACTACTTCTCAATTCAGCGCAATTCAACATTATTTTCCAACCTTATTCGGTCCTTCGTTTGGTAAAATAAGCAGCTCAGTCCTTCTCCGTTCCTGGACCGGCTCCTGTACGTGGATGTGAAGGCTCCATGTCGCACGCCTTTGAAAGCTCAAATTGCACTCAGAATAGACATTTTGCTTGTGTGAAAACTTTTCCATGCTGCATAAAAACCTTTGGAAGATTAGTTTTATTTGGCTGCTGAAGGTGTGACTGGCCGTATCACATTACGTTCCTTTGTCATACTTGTACTTTAGCGGCCAGCGGGTCTCGACACCCTTTTACTTCTATTCTCCCTTCACTGTGCTACATTCATCCCCGCTGTGCACGCTCCAGCCTTATCGGTTAGCGCGCACGTTTGAGGTTATTTACCCCGGGTTTTCTTGAGCGCGCTCCGTAGCGGCCCTTTAGTACCTCACAATAGTCGTTTTTGCACGGACGCAGCGCAAAGTAGTTGTGAATGGTGCTCCAAAAGCCAGCGGGTCGGCCGGGGATGTGAAGGAGGTGCTAGATAAGAACCAGCTTGTAAAACATAATTATTTTTCTGTCGCCGCTGAAAGGAATGCATTTAACCTGAGATTCATGCATGGCCAGAAGACGGCGGGGGAATAGCTGCAGCGCGAGTGGAGGTAGAAGGCTGGAGCAGAGTGGAGTTAAGGTCAATGTGTCTTCAGAGGATAAGTGTTGTCCTGTAAGTGCAGTTTGAGAGGAGATGAACTTTCAGCGCTCCCATGTGAACGCAAAACCTGCAGGAAAGAGGAAAAAGAAATCAAAACAGCCATTAATTAATTTCCAAGTGTATCAAAAGTGTGGTTTTATTCTTGGCCTAAATTGTCACCCATTTCACTCAACCACTGCATGTATGAATAAATGCAAGACAGATACGTCTAATGCCTCACCGTGGATTATTCCAGGCAAATCAACATCATCTCCATGGAGAAAAGCAGGTGCCACTACAAAGTTACATAGTGCAGCTTTACTGCATCGTGCTGGTGAAGTATCTTCTCTGGTTGTTCCTTTGGCTGTAATATACCACAGTATGGCATTAAATGTATCTGCATGGGGAATGTTCGCCCTTGTGCGCTCCACAGGCGTCTGTAGTAGAACGCCCCCTCCTGCCACAACGTGGAAATGTTTGTGTGTTTGTTTGTTTTATGTTTGTTTTGATTTATGTTTAAAACATAAATAGTAAAAAAAGAAAATGTGATTTTAACCTTTGAGGGTAGCATAAGTGTTAAGAAGTAACAGTCTATTTAGCTGGAATCATGCAGGCGTCGTGCTACCTCCAGAGAAGGACCTACTACTTTAGTTTAACACAGATGTCCAAACCTCTCTGCATTATGAGACACTGATGAAGCAGAGGGTCCATCTCGGGCCGATCTCGGGCCGATCTCGGGCCGATCTCGGGCTGATCTCGGTCCGATCTCCGGCCGATCTTGAGTGCCGATCTTGAGGGCCGATCTCGGGCCGATCTCCGGCCGACGTGGTCCTCGTTAAAATTCTGTCCTTCAACATTTTCGAACGAGCCACCAGGACTGAACCTGAGTCTGTTTTACATCGTACTAAGGCTTTAATGCCAAAGAAAGTACTCTGAAGAGAGCTGAGGGCCTCGGTGCGAGGGCTGAATTTGGCCCTTGGGCCATAATTTGGAGACCCCTGATTTGACCATAACACGAACTTTAACTTTGAAAAGAAAAAGTGAATGTGACTTTCAGTTCATACTTTTAGATCTGCAAAAGTACGTGTGATTTTGATGTCAATCCTCCACCGGCGAAACGGAGAGGAATGTTCGTCAAATGAAGTTATTACACACTGTGGAGTAATACTCATTCATCGTCTTCATTGTCCCCAGGAAATGTTCCAAGTACAGCCAAAGATCACAGGGGTGGGGTCTATTTTGGGGTGTGCTGGGATTCAACTGAAGGTTAAGTCTGAGCTGTCACCTTCACATGTGCCCTCGCTCCCCAGTCTCCTTCTGAAAGTTCTCTGTCACCTCCTCGATCCTCTGAACCCACAGTGGGGAGCGCTGTGGGCTTCCAATGGGCCTCTCTCTGTGGGCCGGACTAAGAATTAAGAAAACAATGCAGAGACATGTTTGGAGAATTGGGACACACCCTAACCTTTGTGAGGAATGGACTGCGCCTGGCGAGAACTGCTCTTTTAAAGAACGTTTTTGTCTTTTAACCGAGTTTAACATTGTTCCCTCATCAAGAAGTTTTGTTTAGCTCCATTCACGCTTGTTTGACAAATGCTGTTTAGTAAGCCCTCTCCCTCCGCGCCTCAGAAAGCATTCCGCTATACGCTTTCCCAGTTTTGGGACGTTATATAAAGCTCTGAGATCTTTTACGCTGTTTTCAAGTCAATAAATCATCATCAGACTCGTTCTGAGCACGTGGGAAAATGCCTAACTACTAAAAGCTCACTTTACATCATATTAAACAAATCATTTTACGTTCTAAAACATGAGCTGCCAAAGCAGAGGTACAAGAGCGTGTTCAAAGGCCAAACATGGTGTAAATCATTCGGAATGTGTCCTTTAAACAGTAAATAGACTGCAGTGAGTATTTGACTTTGCACAGACTGACAGCTTTTGGGAGTTGAGCTGGAGTGTCGTTCTGAGCTTTCCATTATCTCGGCGTGCAGTCCTGGCCCCGGCCCCATGTGGCCTGGCTGGCACCATCGCCCCCGCGCCGTCTCTCTGTTCACAGTTACATCTCCTCACACTCGCGTTCGCCGGGAGAGGACCAACTTTACCTTTTGCTTCCAAACTTTCCTGACCTAATTAGCCCTGAATGAAATCGGACAGGATGCATTCATTATTAACATCCCCGTGCTGGGGGCCGGTCGGGGGTCCAAGGGGGCCGGTCGGGGGTCCGGGAGTAGAGAGAAGTATGCACAGGAATGGCTGAATCAAGAGCTGGCAGTACTCATTTGAGCCATCAGCTTTATTCCAAGTGGTTGGAGTAAAGCAGAAAATGATTTTCAAAATCCCAGAATATCCAGAGCTTCCATCCACACAAGCAAATGAATGTGCATAAATCTATATTGCATATTTAGTTTAAAATAAATGTGTTATAGGATTACATTTGATTTAATCATTAACGTCTTGGCCTAGATCTTCTTTTAGGATAAAAGTATCATTCAGAATGTGTGGCATGGACTGTGATCAGGATTTGTGTCAGCTTTTGGATTTAAGCACTAAACGTTTATTATGTTCTGTAAATCTAAAAATAAATGTAAAAAGTTTCTTATGCCCTTTCTCTGATGTCATGACGACCAACTGTCACGATGACCTTAGAAGTTAGCCCTGCGTCAGAGGCGTGATGTCCGCATTCAAAGGACGGAGCGAGCGGCGAGACAAGCAGCAGAGGAGGTCATGAGAGCTCAGGTAAGGGTCCGCTCTGAGGCCCCTTGTTCTCAAAGTCATCCTGATGATGGATGGCAAAGTCAGACAAAGAGAAACAAGACAAGGAGAGGAAACCCTGAGCCTGAAGTGTCTCATCTGAAAGCTCTGAAAGATCTGGATCCCAAAACAGTCCAGAAGTTTGCAAATGGAAGTGGAAAAGAGGGAAAAACAGCGCTGTAAATACATTGTTTTGCTAATGATTTTCCTTCATGAGTCACGTCTCAGACCAATTTGTCAAATGCAGATGAAAAAAATTGTGGGAAAAAGTGTTTGTTGCGACGTTGGTACCGTAAAGAAAAAAAATCTACGGCTCACTTTTTCATGCCCTTTACCCTCGTCATCTTCCCCCATCTCCTCTTCTTCACCACAACCAGTGTTTAGGCCTACCTTCGTTATGATCTTATATCAGAGCATCTACGTCTATCCATTCCAAGTATGCTCTTCTTTGTCCCTCACTAACTCATGGTTGATATAAACAACTAGTTCAGACCTCATGTGAAGACATTTGTAAAAACAGCACGAAAGGCACAAGACAGAGAGCAGTGAGAGGTGGTGAAGTAAACAGAGGAGAGGCAAGAGGAGAGGAATGAAAGGAGATGCAGGGCCGCGTATGTAAAAGAGCACACATCAAGCCAAGCGTCATGTAGGGGCCCGCGGCGAGGAGCACATGCAACAAAAGCCTGCCATTGTCAGAGGCGCGTAATGATAGGGCTGCACGAGGTACAAGCTAACATCAAGGCCCCGCTCTGCTTTCAAGGCTGAGGGAGTCAAGTTGACCGTGTCGTGGTCCCCAGTGGCGCCCGGTGGCCCTGTGTGGTGGTACAGTGGAGCAGGTAAGTCAACACAGTCAATTTGCCTCAGTCTTCCAGCCGTCTGTTTGATCTGTTGTGAACATACGACTTTACCAAGCTAACTGAGAACGTAGGAGCTAATGTGCTTAATGTTAGCAAGAATAGTTGTAATTATTAGCATTCAATCTTGTCTTTAGTGATAGTATAGATAGAGTCGGCAGCCGAGTGAACGCCTTGGGGGAAGGAATCCATTCATTTCAATGTAGAGGCGCTGCTCTATTACCCACTGCACAAGCAACTGTGGACTTTAGGGAGAGTTCTGTTCCAAATCGGACACAAAGACAGGATGACAAATGAAGAATGACATTTGTGTAAGTTGCTACCTTCCTGCTGTAGTTTAACCTCTACAGAACCTCTACAGAGTAATGCAGGTGTTAATCACATAGTTTATCAGGAAAACATCTTCAAAAAAAGGAAAAAGTAGCCTTTCCCTTTGAATTACGAATACATATCACACTGCGCAGATGTCTCTCCACATGCTTCACCCACATTTAATACAGTTTTATTCCTTGTGCATTTAAATCTACAATCCCCCAAATCTGTCAATATAGTGTGTTTTAACGGCTTTGCATTAACATCAATGTTATGTTTTCAAATCTGACCATTTGTATTTATAAATGTGGTTATGACACTGGATAGAGTTGATCTATAGTATGATTCATTTACCATAGCGTTTGCATATTGCCAGTGCGTCCTAAACAACCCTTTGTGTGTGTCAGGAACTGAGCGACTTTGGACTAGGACACTACAGAGCGCCACTCATTGTCAAAGATTCTTGCAGTTTAAATGTTCCCAATTCCTCACGCGAATGAGACCGAGCATAATAGATGCCCCAGATTTTGTTTTGACTTCCTCAAACCAATCCGGCGCTCTCTGCTTGGTGCATCTGGCCGAATGCATCACCGCGGTATTGAGTCACTTCTATAACCATTTTCTTGACACCTGCTAAATGAACGCTGTGAAAAATAACATGATTTTTTCCTAATAGCTGCGATCCTACGGGTTGACGCCGAATGCAACATGACGGAACCCACCGTACACCAAAACTACCCCCCGCCCCCCGCACATTTGGCCTAGGAACGCTCTCTCTGTATCATAGACTTTAGCAATTAATGGAATAATGATGGAGCGCCAGAGTTAGCTCAGGCAGCCGTGCACGTCCCTCCCACTATTTATGTCTTGATTCCGTGTGTACTTTTGGTAAAGAGTGCAACTTTTCACTTGGCGGGACTCCTCTTAATGGCCGTTGACTGCCAAATGTTTCTTCTGAAGCCATAAACATCATTTTTCTGCAGCCTTTTTTTTTCTTTTTTTTTAAGAATATGCAAAACAAAAATAACCGCAGAAAACTTGATTCTGTAGCCAATCCAATTATGGAGACTTTGAAAAGTTGGTGAGTGAGTGCCACATATGACGCTAGCGGGAGGTTGGACTGTGCTAATAATGAGCCCAAAATATGTGCTGGTTTGTGGCTCATGTCAACCCGAGGAACAGTATGATAACATGTACTTTGAACACTTAAGCAACATTAGTAGTGCTTTAAGATTATAAAGTGCTAATTAAGTAAAAGTGTTAAGTAATAGCAGATTCACTACTTAAATAATTAGTTGGCAAAATTGATTTTTTTTCTTTCAAAAATGTGTATGCAGGAAATATAAGTAGTTCAGGCTTACAAATGGTGGTGCTCGCCAGCTTCAGAGTTGGTTATTAAGAAGAGATATGCTTTGTACTGAAGGCAATTTGATTGTTGTTAGTCAGCTGGAAATGATCAGTCTGAGGACGGTGTCTGGAATTTAAAACATTCAGAAGAACTTCTTCTCGGTGCACGACCCTGAGTGATGGAAAACTGTGTTTTGATCTCTATGAAAACAGCACAATTTGTCCTAGCTGTAATCCTACGCTGACCTTTAGTCATAGCTGGAACTACAGAGTTTGAATTGGTTTCTTTTATTTTAGTTGGGACAGTGCATGTACATGTGCATGATGCACATGCTGTTGCCATGGGCTCATTTCCATCTGTTGTCCCACATTTACTCTCACAACACTCTCTCATTCACACACCAGCATACTTTTGTACTTATTTTTAGTGTTCGGGAAAGACCTGTGCAGACACAGGGAGAACATGCAAACGCCACACAGAAAGGCCCCACTCCACCCAGGAGTCAACTTGTTTGTGACATTTAAGACCAGATTTGGAGAATTGCAATAAATAAAATATATTTAAACAAATTGCAATGACAAAAAACACTATCATTTAAATCAAAACCAGATCCTCACCAATACTCAGTGAAGGAGTGTTCAGGTAGAGCTCCTTTTGCAGCGTTTACTTTGACGATGGGGAACACAGGAGGGGCCCAGCGGCCAGTGTTTGGCTTAGTGGGGGGCCCAGTGGGGGGGCATAGTATGGGGCCCAGTGTGGGGCCTGGTCGCTGGGTTGTTCCCCTCAGGGCTGATGGTTGATGTGGGACTAAAGCTGAAAGCTGGTGTTTGACTGAGGTCTGTGTGATGGGACAGTGAGGACAGGGGAGGGGGCAGCTCACTGTGCAGAGGTTAAGGACACCATTAGGACTGACCTGTCAGGCTGAAGGGGGAACAAGGCCTGGGGCGGGGGCAGGAGATCAGAGCTGCCTGAATCACTGCCTTGGAAAGCCTGCAGAGTCCACACTGTGCCAGAGCCCAGCAGATGAAAGCAGCAGGAGGAGCGAGCGCTACAGTGACACAACAGTGAGGACCAACTGAAGAACGCTTTGTCCCAAACACCTCTGCTCCTGCCTTACTCTGCTCATTATTTGCTTTTGTACTCTATTGTTTGACCGGGTGAGACATGTTGTGGATGATTTGCCGAGCCTGACGGAGATCACTGTAGGACACTGTAGATGCAGATGCAAAGACACACACATTATTGAAGACGTGTGCAGCTCTACCACTGAGAAATCCACAGACGTATCTCAGATGTATGGCATAAGACTGTTGATTTGGTGTATGCAGTGTAAAATGATCCAGTTCGTGATGCTAAAATGAGGTTTGACAAAGTCATATGTTTTCACTCTGAGAAGTGAGAAGACTCTCTGCCCTCTCAGCATGTATTCATTTAAAAGGAATAGAAATCCAGGCAAAAATTAATTTATTCATCAAATTAAAGCAAATCATTTGAATTTTTTAATCATCCTCTGTCTGTGCCTCCGAGCCTGGGGTTGTTCACTCTGCTGTCTCCCAAATTCATGTCAGGAGCCCGGCTTAGGCCACCCTCCTCACTGTAACATAGTGTCATTCTAAGGAGATTGGTCGTCTTTGCTAAGTGTTTGCCTGGAGCCAATTAAACCTTTTTTTGTTATTTGAGATAAAATGTGAAATCTAATAAATAATGAGCGTCGTGTGAAGGTTGCAAAAGCCTTTACTCATGTGGGATGCTCTGCTCATGAAAGCTTAGCCCTGAATTTGTGACAAGAGCCTTGAAAGGGAGCAGCTTGTTTATCAATTTGCTTTTAACATCACACAGAAGTCACACAAGCTTTGTTTTATCCTCCTTCAAAGCCCTTCCATCAGGCTCCTCGTGCATGTGTTCTGAGCTGAGGTTTGTGAAACATATGCAGAGCGTCGGCCCTTGAAGACGCACACATTCACTGGGTTTGAGCATCTCGCCTTTGTAAAGGGTGCTCCCTAAAGGCACGCACAACAAGGCCCTCCGACAAGCAAGGTGGAAGTATGGCACACCAGCACCGCTCCTCTCCTCCCTCCTCCCCTCTTCTTTTCCCCTCTCTTCTTTGGACCCTTCTCGTCTCTTGTCTTGACAGGGACAGCCTCAGTGCGTTTGATGTGGGCTGGACGGTCAGGGATAATAGAGCGTCAGGGGACAGTTGTCATGCTGTCAGCCGAAGAGGGCCATGCTTATGATATACCTTTGTACAGGGAGAATATATGGGCTATAACATTCCTCCAAGAGTGCAGTACCTTAATGAAAGACTATAATCATGATATGACCCATGATCAATCGTGTCCGCACGTCCTACCAAAGGTTGACTGCTTATATGTTGTGATTACTTTAACTCGTTAGTGCTAATGACAAGTAATTAGACATGTGTGCTATTTTGGTAAAGTAAGGTCCACCAAGATGCACCTTTAGGCCCCACAAACCTAGAAATGACCCCGAGCAACAGTAGTGGGCTGAACATGTGCGAGTCGAAAGCCCTCTTGATTCTTGAATGTGCTTGGTTCTGACTGGACCGACTGGACCGACAGCGGATAAATGCGGACCCAGGAATGGACCCAGGAAGACTAGCTGATAGCACTGCTTTCAGCTAATGGGAAACATACAGTGGTAGTGCTGGTGTCAGTACATTTGAGTCTGGACCTATGATCTTGGTTACTTTGGTTCTGAATACTTTCTTGTCTTTTTAAGACTCTTGGACGCCTTGAAAATTGTATCTATGGACATTAATGAGAAGCCTCCTGTCCAGCTCTCTCCGACCCAGCGTGGAGTGTGGCTATCAGACCACTTCACATGTCAGACTCCTTCAAGCTTCATGGCACTCCTTCACCTCGCCTAAAATGGGGGACAAATTGACCCCATACCCCTCCCTCTCCCTCTTTGTGGCTGCTGTCTGCGTTCCACCTGTAGCCCGCGGTCATGAAGAAAAGGCTTCTGTGATGCTCTATAATGGGACAGAGGAGGGGGTCTGTGTCACTGACCCCTCCCATGTCACTAATGATGAGTCAGAAGACCCCCGCAGACCAGAGCAGACACATAAATGACCTCCAGCACTTTCCGTTGTCTGTTCTTAAAGCTAAGTCATTGAGTCTTGTGGGTGGAAGTTTCCTGTTGCTATGCCCCAGTCGGTAGAGATGTTTGTCCTTAGTTCTTTTCTGAGGCAAGATGCTGACATAGAACAACTGTCTTCAAATGGTTCTCATCCAAAAAATGTCTTCTGATTAGATCAAATTGTTTCGCCTGCCAGTAGCTTCCGTATGGTCCTCATTTATTTTTTCACAACTGATTGGTTAAGGAGTAAAAAGGCGGTTCCCTGAACTGAACTCTAGTTTACGGTTTATTAATTGTGCCCTAAAGTTGCAGTCATGTGACATCACAACATTCAGGTGAGAAGTCTATGGTAGAATTAGCTATTTAACTGTCAGACAGAAAAGGTTTTGTCCTGGATTATGGGTCATCTCTGCAATTACCGGGCCCATCCATAAGAAACGTCTGTCTGCACGCCACAGAACGTGGCGCCATTATTCTACTCCGAAGAGGTGATTGTTGTCTTAAAGCCACGAGACGTGTGTGGAGCCAATCACAAACTAATAATGAGAAGGTTCAACATTTTTGGATTTCTAGTTTGGATAAATATTTATTATTTTCTTTTAAGGATTCCGTAGGCTTTATCATACAGGGCAACTTTAGCGTGAACGTATGACATCTACAAATCTAAAACCTGAATGCAACATATTATAAAGAGTTCTTTCTGCGTTCTGGGTCGTTCTGAGAATCGAGGTTTGAAGTTCTGACCGCACCAAATCACAATGGAATCAAAATAAAAATAGGTTTTTGCCTCCTTTTAGAATAAATATTCAAAATCAGAAAGTGGTTTATTGCCATTGTCAGTGAACAGAATTCCCAAACTAAGGCCTTGCTTTGGCATTAAGTTGCAAAATCCAACAATGAATAATAATAGGAGCAACATTTATGCAAAAGGCCGCGCCAAAAGATCAGACTACCAAATGAGCTTCACTGGACTATTAATATATTTCAACGTATGTCCATCTAAAAAGAACAGCTAACCTCCAGGTGGCACTGCTTCAACCTCCCTGCCTCTTAAATGAAGGGGCATTAGGCAGACATTTCTCCTCAACTCGTGAAACAATGGTTCCTTTTTACTGTCCATTTCAAGGATGTTTGACGTGGCATTCAAACAGAGGAGCTTTCATGTTAAATTGTCCCAGCTCTAAGTCAAGGTGACACAGAGGCAACCCCCCAACCTCTAACCCTCCACTGTCAGATTACACCCCCGTCCTCAAACTTCGTTCTGGAGGCGCTCTGAACACACTGGATGTGAGAACGGGACAAAGAGAGTTGGATTGTCCTGGGTGAGACCGTATCAGGGGTTCAGGCGTCACAGACAGCAGGGATGTGTTCAGGTCAATGGGGCTGGGCTTTATTGTCCATCCATGAAAATGAATGTGCATTTGACCCATCTTTTTGTTCCCTAACTGGAGGGTTGTGCATGTTTATGGTTGGTGTGGAACCCAAAGAACCTCGAGTAAACCCATGTTTACTTTTGTTCATTTCATTTATTGGTTGCACAAATATGTGTCGGAGCACTTTTGAACTGTTTTATTTTAAAGTATGTGGATAAGGCTTTGGTAATCAGTCTTCTTCAGGGAGACTAAGACAGCCATGGACCTACAGTGGAACATTTTGTCCGGTGGTGTGATGAATCAAACTTGAAACTCAATGCAACAGTGTGATGACCGCCAGAAGAACGACTATGATGGGTCAGGGAGTTGCACCTGGGGATGATTATAGACAGCTCCTAAACTTTGAGACAAACTGATGCTGTTTGCAAGAAGAGGCATCTGCGGCTCTTTTGCCTCCGAGTGCCTTCGCGTTTTCGTGTTGGACCAGCCATGCTCACTCTCTTTTCTTGTGTCTTTGTCGAGTCTGTTGTCCGTCTGAAGGCCAGGAACAATCAGATTATTAAGTGGTCGAGCAGCTTGATCAGCAGCTCTGACTCGCACCCTCTTCACACCCTCTTCACACCTTCCTTAGCTGCCGACCTAAATTATATAGAAATAGCTTTGTTCCCTCCTCGATTGTGTCTCTTAATAAACAAATAGCTCATTTGCGAACTCCTTTTCAAGGCTGAAAATGTGCTCAGCTCTTATTTTTGTATGTTTACACTTTAATTGATTGAGTGTGGGAACCTGTGTGTCAGATGTTACTGTGAATTGTCAGAGGTCGGCTTGTTTTAACGCTGCAAAACAAAACTACAGCAACAAATAAAGAGACCTGAACCTGATCTTATATACTTCTCAGTGGAGGACCACAAAATCACATCTTTGGAATTAATTCTGTTGGAAAAACACCATGTGAAAGTGTGCAAACTGTGGTTGTCAGGAGGACCATGTGTTTTGAGCCCTGCAGATTGTTTTCTGCATCGGCATCCCAAACAACTTCAGAACTATGAGGCTTTGTTGTAGTTTTTCCCTCGCTGAGAAGGAGGCTCAAAGGACATGGGACGCTGAGAAATATATCCATTTGCTAAATTCCTGTCAACATTGTTTAATCTGCTATCTTATTTCATTGTCGGCTGCTGTTGTGATTTTGGGCGTTACAAAAATACATTGAGCTAAACTACTGTATGTATTTGGGCCTCAAAACTCTTGCCATGGACGTAATAAATGGATAACTTTGGAACATAGTTTTGTCTGCAAGGGAAAAGGCCGTCAAGACACAATCTGAAGGACTGGACCGATGTAGTAATTTAAATTAGGACCATAGAAAGAATTCAATTCAGACTTAATTTGAAAATGGACAAATATGAAAACCTTTGGACTAGACTTTGGACATTTAGTGACTCAGTAGCTTTGTTGGATGTTTGCCTTTATTTCTTTAGTTCTCTGTGTATTTTCTTTTCTTTACATATTTAAAAACTAACTAACTAAACTTTAAAAATAATAATAATTCAATTTAAAAAAGAGTTTTACCATGGCATGTTATCTTTGCTCCATCCCAGATTGAACTGATTGCTGCTGTGATTTTTGGGCGTTACAAAAGTAAATTGGCAATGTCTTACTGAAACATTGGACTGAGATTAACAAAGCAGTGCAGACTCTTTTTAGTATTGACATTTCACCTGGCTTCAGAACTAGTACCTGGGCCTCAAAACTCCTGCCATGAATACAATAAATGTGTACATTTGGAAAATACTCCTGGTTGCAGGAAAAAGGCCATAACAAATAAATGCATGGCACAAATGAAACCAACAATCGAGGACTGGACTGAAATAATAAGACTTTGGACTTCTGTCTGTGCCAAATGTCTCTCCCCTCACTCTCCCCCTTTCATGCTCGGCAACTGTTCTGTCAAATAAAGAATTCAGGGCAGAAAAGTAAAAATACAAATCTAAAAATAAAATGGAAATACAAAACGGACCCCTCCCTCCCCCGGTTGAGCTGTAGTCCCACGCTGACTCATGTCCTGTGCCTCTTACGTAATGTGAACCGGCTGATTCAGATTCCCTTCAACGGCCCCTCAGTCCAGCGTGTGCACGAGTGTGTGCGTGTGTGCGTGCCTATGCGTGTGTGCATGTGCGGGTGTGCGTGTTTGTGTGTAGCGCCTGATGCTGACTCAACACTCAGTTTCCAATTAAGTGAAGGAGGCGTGGACGACACAGGCCACTAGG